>JAEAOA010001605.1:1552500-2147500 GCA_016746295.1 Potamilus streckersoni
AACCACAAACTTGGAAATAAAAATGCACTGGAATCTATTGTTATATAAACACATCCTTGTTTCATGTTGACAAACCACTATAACTGTGCACTGTTTTATCATAATCTGCTTATGCTGACATCTGGTCTTGGTAATGTATGCTGTAATATAATCAAATTAGTCATGCAACTGACTAGCTACAATGGACCAACTCGGAGGGTGAGAATGTGAAATGACTACAGTTGACCAGAAAACAGCAATTAAAAAAAAACAACAGAAAAATAGGTTTGCTGCAACTTTAATAAACACTGATTACCTCTCAAGCAATGATATATACTCTGGAATTTTTTGTTTTACAAAATTGTCTCAATGTTCTACAATTATTTGATGTTGCTGCAGCAATAACAAAAGGGTATTAGGTTGTTCAATGAGAGCCTATAGTGGCGCTGCGCCTTCAATGACACATGCACTTTTATCAAAGCAAGCAGGTGACCTTTGATCAAAGACATCAGCAACAAACAAAAATAAAAGCATCGATTCAGTTTTTATAGTGATTAAAACATGTTTATTCTGCCACAAAACTTTCATCTTTGCAAAAGAAACGTGCATAAAGACTCTTATGTCGGCAATTTTATGCATCCCATATAAACAATCTGTGTCCAGATATGCGTAATTAAGTGTTTCCGAGATCCCTGCCGATAAATGGTAATACATTTACAAAGCTTCTGCATGGTCTCACTTAACAATACTTGTACCACAAGAAGCCAATGTCTGAGTTGTCTGTACCTGTGTTCCAAAACAATTTTTTATATTGTACATGCCAAAGGCAAGTGGCTGAGGAAAAGACATTTTGCTCCATATAACATTACATATTTACTTGCCATAGATTTTATTTATTATGTCAATAAATCAACAGGCACCCATGTAAACAAGCTTGAAGAGGATGAGTTAGTCTTGCTAAAATATGCAAGTCTGCTGACATCATCGCTTTGCTGACCATTTGACCTGATGCTTAAAAGTAAACCTGCTGGCCTTTGCAAATAAGCAATAGTTTCATATAACTATGAATTTTTCTGGTTTATCAAAATGTTTAACCTATCTCTCTCAACAAATTCAAATGAATTTATTAGCATTATAATTTCAAGCCCATTTCACACATCCTGAAAATGCTGCCCAATAGAATAATTTATGAAAATTGTGAGAAAATTTAACAGCTTTAAGAAAATATATACTGCCGGTATATCATCACTTTCAATAATCTTTTATTCTTCTTTAGAAATGGTGTCAAAAATTTCTTCCATAACTTCTTTATGCTGATCTTTTGGACAAGAACCTTGTAATCCATCACACACCATGTAAAACAATGCATGGCCATGATAATCCAGATCTGTATTACCTAAACACTCAATAATAGTTGTGTATTTCATTTTGTCTTCTTTTCCAATTATACTGCAATATCTTTTCATCTTGTATACAAAAACTTTATTTACTGATTCTATATAAATTATATTCTAGTTATACATATCAGAAATTTATGATGCATACAAAATTAGAACTATCTGGGACTCAATAAATTTTAAACAACTAATTTCATGCAGTGTCAGTTATGAAATCAGCTTGAAATGCTACCTGTTAGATCATAACATTTTAAAAAGTGAAATGCCCTTCCTCAACTACACTCAAAGATATGATCAGATGAGTAGGATTTTCAAGCCTTGTTATATTATATTCTTACAACAGCAGCAGTATAGTGCCATACTACTACTTCTACTATTCAGAGATATTGTTAGGATATTTAAACCAGGAGTCCAGGACTCCTAATTTGGTAAAAGTAGGAGTCCCACCAGCAAACGTTGCAGTCCGTATTAAGCCAGGCATCACATACTTTCTTACACTTGGCAACTGTCACATCCAAACTAGCACATTTAGCACAGTTTTGAATCTCATCAAAATCTTCATAATTTTTTTTGTTTAACCCCAAAATACTTGTCTAAATTTGCAAATGGCATTTTGTCCAAGTCTCTCGATTTTGAGTTCACAAGCAATATTCATAAGGCAACAATCGGAAATGAAATCAGTAACGGTGATCAAGCTGGGCTTTGCCAGTGTCGCAAATTGCGATTTTGTTTTCCTTATTGTCAACAAAATATACTGTCTGACGATATTTTTTCCACATTTTATCTGGCGATATTTTTTTCTACATTTTTGGTTGATAAAAATGGTATATACAGTCTTGGGTTTTGGAGTAGAGAAATTCAAAGGCAACATGACAGGAAGCCGCAAACTTGGATATAAAAATGCACTGGAATCTATTGTTAAAAAAACAAAACCTTATTTCATTTTGACAAACCACCCTAACAGTGCACTGTTACATCATAATCTGCTTCAGTTTTCATAGTGATTAGAATGTTTTTATTCTGTTGCAAAACTTTCCTATTTGCAACAAAATTGTGCATATGGAGGACTCCTGTGTGTGGGTGATTTTCTGCATCCAAAATCAAACATTTGCATCCAAATATGTGCAATTAAGCATTTCCAAGATCTGTGATAATTATTACCAACAGAGTTATAAACCATTATAAACCAGTTTAGAACCCTTTCATCTTTTCATTGTCAATGTCCAGCCAAGATTGGCATGCCCTTTTACATAGGTCTATCCTCCTTTTGGAGC
The DNA here is from genome assembly GCA_016746295.1 of Potamilus streckersoni. Taxonomy (NCBI): domain Eukaryota; kingdom Metazoa; phylum Mollusca; class Bivalvia; order Unionida; family Unionidae; genus Potamilus; species Potamilus streckersoni. The sequence continues at coordinate 1,555,151 of JAEAOA010001605.1, forward strand.
ACTGAATATCATACACTTTCTCTATACTTCTCTGGCCAGACTACTGTATTTCACAATAACTCAATAAAATCAAGCACAAATTCCCCAAAATGACCTGGCAGAATTGGAAACTGGGAGCAAATATTCAATCCATGCAATTATCAAGTTTACAAATTTTCAGATCTTACAAAGATTGCACAAAACCTATCTTGGCAAAATAATTCCTGCAAGGTCCTTAATAAGAAATGTTTTCCAACATCTGTTAAATACCTCGGTGTCCAAATCTCAAACAGCCTTGCTTGGGATACACATGTATCACATATAACCAAATCTATACAGCAAACATAAAAATTCTTTAAAAAAATGATTTATGAAAACTTTTACAATACTGCCTGCAAAAGTTTGTGATTCCCACAACTGAATTATGGCTAAATAATTTGGTTCCCTCACAAAAGAATTTTGTCAATCATCTTGAATGCATCCAAAGATGTCTTGCCAGATGAGCGAAAGAACACTATGGACAGACATCAAGTGTTATAAATATTATGCAATTAATAAATTGGTTAAAACTTAATTACTAAAGAATCAACAGTAGAATGAGCATTGTTTATGAAATCACCAAAGAAAAATATATAATTCCATTAAAGGGGTATTCCTGCAATTATTATAATCTTGCCAGTATACAGATACAAGTTTTTACAGATTACATTAAATACCTATTGTTCAATAACACCATCATCTATCAGAAATTACTAAATGACAAAGTTAACTTGCCAAATTTAAGTAAAACATACCTTACAGCTGACTACAAACATTATGTTTAACCATAATTCCACTCATACCATATTATTTATTCATTTACATTTTTTCTTGCTGCATATTCAACAACTTTATCACTAGTAACTATGATTGCATTGCTTTCACTAAACAATCTTTTCTTCACACACCTTTTGAACCTTTTCTCCCCTATTAACACAACAGTCTACATATGCAACTAAAAGAAATGAGTTGTATAGATAAAGTTATTTAGTTGTAACTTAATCTATCTCAGGGGTCCTAAATAATAATAACTCTCTCAAAAAATTATTTTCATTTTAGCAACTAGTCTGAGTTTTCTCAGACCGTTGCCACCACCCCCCATGTTTGTTTTTGGACATTTATGTTGGGGTGTAGGGTCAGAGTCAATTGTCTATTGAAAAGTTGGAATTCACCAACACCATTTGGTGTTGGTATATAGTAGTCACTTACTAGCCAGCCTAGCAAACTTCAACAACCTTTCATGGAGATTTACCTGGATGAAATCAATAGTAATATGGTTTATTTTCTCAGTTATTGCAAGTATAGCATTCATTAAATCTTTAATCTGCTGACAGACTAGCCAAAACTATAGTGTTGATGAAATTTGACCTGAAAGTCTTAATTTGTATTTCAAGTAACAAGGCTACACAAATCTCACAACCTACGTGTCAATGACTCCAGAGATCAAAGAGTCATTTGATATCAACAATAAACCATATCTAATATTGCTGTAGGAAAACAAACATACAAATGAAAGTCATGAAATAAAGTCAGTAAATGCCCTATTCCGCCCTAAATCTGTCTAAAATTGATAATAACGGGAATCTAGGCTAAATAAATGGAATAAACAAATTCCGCTTAATAGGCGGACTACACAGATTCCTCCTAATAATAGACGGAGTCATTTGCATATTTCGGGCTATATTACGCCCTGAATCCACCAAAAAAATATAATAAGTAGAATAGATGGATTTAGGTGAAATCCGCTTTAAAATTCCACCTGGAATCTGGTTAAAGTCAAGGCGGAATTTTTCGTACAGGAAGGGTCAGAGGAAACTCGGACTATTTAGTAACCTGGTCTTGACCTACTTATCTAAGCTTTTTGACGTGCATTTAGAAGAGTTCCAGAAACAGGTTATGTTGTATTGATTGATTGATTGATTGAGTGAGAGAGAGAGAGAGAGAGAGAGAGAGAGAGAGAGAGAGAGAGAGAGAGAGAGAGAGAGAGAGAGAGAGAGAGAGAGAGAGAGAAGTAATTCGAAAATAGGTAACGCTAATCGAAAATGGCAATCAATGCATACAATTTCTGATTCAAAGCCTGTTGTCCCTGCGGCTGGAAGTCGCTGACCGTTATTCCAAGTTGGCGTGTGTTTTCTATAAACATTTCCAGCTGTTGCTCAAGTGATTCGAATCTATCGGACATTTTTGGGCATAAAATCTCAACCTCAATTTCTATACATTAGATGAGCACAAAAGCTTTCCAAACAATACAACTGAGATGCTTTTAGGAAAGATTGATTTATCTGTATTCAACGTGAGCGTTTAGAGTATTAAGCTAAATCGGGTATGACTAAAGTGAAAAAAGTTACGAAATGCTAAGAAAAGTTACAAAAACTTATTTAAAAAAATTCTAAAAGCTACGAAAAAAGTACAAAAGATAATGGAAGCTAATACAAGAAAAGTTACCTTCAAATTGATTTTTTCAGCTTATTTATTTCCAAAGCTATTACAACGAGGAAACCCCATGGACTTCAAATTTTCGTTTCGTTGTAAAATATTTCGTTTTGTTAAAGTTTACAGTGTGATTTTAAATACTTGGCGAGCTTTGTAGTGCCATCGTACCATAGAGCACAATTAATTTTACTACATAGTATCTACATTTGTTTCTCACTACTGAACTTTGCACTGTGTGACAATAAATACAAATCATATGTTAATCTAAAATACCTTCAAAGATGACTTTACGGTGAAGTTCTTGTCAAGGGTTGACCTGCATTATTTTGAGAGGCTGAATTGTAAACAAAACATCCTGTAACGGAACACAGATTTCACTTCTGAATCACCAATGGCCTTATTACTAACTGAGCGCTGTCGCCGAATTACACACAGGCAACCTCACCATAAGCTCACATTCCAAAGAATAAATAATTGCCTTTAAATCCTTACCAATAATGCCAAAATCTAACTCTTGTATCACCACCAAACTGAGACTGGAAAAAAAATGATCTAAAAAATAGACTGGGACTTTATTCGTACTGTATATCGTTTTAATTTTGGGTCACGTGGTTCCACCTGTGTGTGTGTGTGTGTGTGTGTGTGTGTGTGTGTGTGTGTGTGTGTGTGTGTGTGTGTGTGGCAATCAAAATTGACTTTACAATATTGCTTCCCATAGGATTGAAAATTTTACGGCCAACAACCAATCAACAATTAGCGTATAATCGGCCACACATCCCACTGCAACGAGAAGAACAAAATATGAAGACAGACAGGAAACACAGAAAAGATATCAAATAGCTGTCAATAATGCCAATAACAAAAGAAAGAGAATACAGAAAAGAAACAGCATTCAGTACGCCAACTAATAGAAAAGGTACAGAAAAGATTAATAAATAACTTTCGTTACGCCAACAACAAAACTTCAAGAACAAGAACAGAAATAGATATAACAGAAACTCAACCCAGACTAAACAGAAGAACTACAGTACCAAGAACAACATCAAAAGAAGATTTAATGAAAATACAGATCCAAGACAACGAAAAAAGAAATACAGAAAGGATTAATATCCTTTCAATACTGCCGTCAATATAAGGGGCGGACAGGAAGCACTACTTGCTACTCCACAATCCCCCAACCCCGTACTCACACAAAAAACTTTCACCATCATATCAGTTGTTGATTGCATACGCCACCACAACTGAAACTGTGGGGAAAAAAAGATTCTAACTACTGCCTAGAAATTAAAAGATGTAACTTATCAATCAATACGCCAGACAACACCCCAACCCTCACACACATACACCTGAATTAACCTCCATCCGGACAAGCGATACCACCCTTTTTAGGAGCAACAACTGTAGGTCAATTGGCATAGGACCTTGGTAGCCCTTTCCCTACCTTGACCCTTTAGACCACTGCGTTCAAACATCATAACCTATATGCATACCTACCAATGGTGATTAACACCTCTTAGATTAAATTAAAACCCTTTAAACAAGAACAGTGCACTATGTACACAAAATTCCAACTCAGTCAGACAACTCTCATTCAAAATTTCCAACCCCCAATACCTTGATAAATCACACAACAATGGCAAACAACCTACCATTAATTTAACTGGTTATAATTTGACTGACAATACTAAACCATACAGCGACAACAGCCGACACCAACACCACTGGATCAAATCAACTAGAGAACAGACAACAACGTTGGAACCAGACGCATGGAACAGGGTGTTGTCCTGGTGCCTTTCGGCCGTCCTTGCCCTTGCCCTGCCTGTGCCGCTTTTACCTCGCCCTGACATGGTTGATTGTATGATAGGGAATGTTAGGAAAAACAAATGGTCAAAGGTCTTTGCGTTGGAGTGACCCTAGGGAAACCTGCGGAAACTCTGGTCCGGCTCTGGACCCGAACCAGTCGCGAAGCACTACGTGCATAGGTAACTATAATCTTTAAGGTCGCTCGCTGCTATGGTGGTGTGAAGCGACATAGAGTGAAGACGTCCCGTGCAGTGTAGTAGCATAACCATCCCGCCAGAGCAAGCACACTTGGTCGTATTCCTTGGGTAGGAGAGAGTCAGGCCAGGAATCTTAAAAGATTATGGATAAGGTCTTTCGTCGACTAGCCCGGCGCTTTTAAGACTTGTCCAAGAAACGCAAAGGTCTTTCGACAATATGCACTTTAGACTGAGGATAACTCTTCTCTCGTCATTTCGCACTGTTCTCTCTCTCTCTCTCTCTCTCTCTCTCTCTCTCTCTCTCTCTCTCTCTCTCTCTCTCTCTCTCTCTCTCTCTCTCTCTGGAGCGGATAAAGTCGCGACTTTGCAACCGAGACAGCGACATAATCGGTGACTGCGACCGAGACAGTGATTCAGTCGGCGACTGCGACCAGTCAGCGACTCTGCGAGAAATCGGCGACTCAGTCTGTGACCAAGCTACACGGTGACTGCGACTCGGCGACTGCGACCAGTCGGCTACACCCAAAAAGCCAGGAATAGGACAGTATCACGTTGAGCTAGAATATGTCACTCTAGAGTGCCAGTCATCAGACAGATTAAGCGGGGTAATTCTCCAACTATAGACCTATCATAAAGAACTCGAGATAGCGAAACAGAGCAGTGTAGCCGAGGGAGTGTTCCGCTACTATACTATATCTTAAATTACGTTTACTGTTAGTCATACGTAAGATTTCCTTTTTGGTACTGTTTCAGAAGAAAGTTTGTTTCCACAACCGCTACGAAAGGTTAATATCGTGACCGAAATCCAAATTTCGGTCGCTCAAAGTTACACCATAGTCATTTTCTCGACATTTATTTTAAAATTAAAACAAGATAGTAATAGGAATGGTTTTTGTTATCTTCATTTGCATCAGTATTTTTCGGAACTGCCATAAAATTGATTTTGGCCTCAAACAAAGTTAATTCGGGTGCGAAAAGTGGTTCTAAAATCTTTTTTTGTAGATTTCTTTCAAAACGATATACATATTTTGAATTTAAATATGATTCTTTATGTAAAATTTTGTCTCGTTTTTATTTTTTTATTCTTGTTTCGGTTTTAAATTTTTTTTCTTCGGATGTTGTTATTAATGGTAGTGATGTTTTTAATTTACTGTTCTTCACGAACGTCATATTTTGTTGATATTTTGTCCGAATATTAGCTACATTTCATTTGAGTATCATGTGACGACAGTCGGCACCTGGTGTGACTTGGGCTTTGAGATTAAGGTCGCGTGCGCCCAATGGGCATGTGCGATCTGGTGTGACTATATAACTACTTTATATAGACTGCACTTTAGAGTTTACGTTTCGCACTTTGCTTATATGATGGTGTTCTAGACCTTTCTGCCCGCTTTCTTCGAATTTTGTTCGGCTTTCGACCTGCAGAAGGAGTTCTTGTTGTTCTGGTTACAGTTCTTCTGCCATCTATGGAGTACATCATATTTGGATTGTTTTTACCGTAGTACTAATAGTAGTACCCATACTCCTACCTCGTGGACGTGGTACTAATATGAGCCTATATGTATCAATGGAACAGACGGGTGTGAATCACATCCGGCACTTTTTTTTAGTCTAATATCAACAATTTTGAACATATTTATAATCTTTCATTTGTCTGTTTGCGCTCAGCTTTGGATGGCGAGTTTAAAGAACGTGTGTCCTACCAGGCATATAGCGTTTTGTAGCGGTTTTGAATGAAATTTTGTTCGTTTGTGCCGATTGTCAGTAACTCAGGTTGGTTGTCTATCAAGTTGTCGGCGACTTCATGGAGGAATGCAGACATTTTTATTAAACTTGTCCAGTGATGGCCCAGAGTAATCATATTAGGTGATTTGATTCGATGAAGTGGGGATTCCAAACCAAAGTAGATTCTCTTTTTAAAGGAAAATTATGGCAATTTTAGCTCTAAAAGGGCTATTATGTCGGCAGCAAACATTTTTTGCTGTACGTGGCTCTTCACAGGTACCTTCTGAGATTGCCATAAATCAATGAAGTTCCTCTAGTTCTATGGTGACATAGATGAGGGTGGTAAACGGAGTGTTACGATACGCATCATCGCAATATTCGGTGAGGATACCTTGTCTGAAATGCTATTGTTGTGGTCGTGGTTTCTTCGTTTTTAGGGTTCTCATTGCCGCATATCTCACTGCATATGGGAAATTATACGCTTTTCTTTCGCTATTTAGGGCCTTCTCAACTCCCATTACTTTGTAACATTGAAAGAGAGCATTTTCTTCTTGCTTCCCTTTTCGTCTATTTCGTATTCCGAGTCAGAATCCTGTACTTTTCCTTCAGTATCTTGTTCAGAACTGAGAAACTGAGGATGCTTCCGAAATGGCGAAGTCCTTTTTGGGTGTCCATGACCGTTTTGTGTTGCTGACGATTGAGTGCATCATTTATATATAGTAGCTCTTTGTGTGCTTCTAACGTCACTGTGGTCCCAGTTTAGATTTGTAGCAGGAATATTTGATTGGTTGGCTTCCGTGGTTTGGGTCTCTTTCCTCCTCGCATTTCGATTCTTCTTGCTACGTTTCTAAACAAGTCCATGGTCCTCTATTTCTTCGTTATTTAAATCCTTTCCTCTGCTACTATCCCAGACTAAGAGAAGTGTAGTAATCTTTGCTCCAGTCCGTAAGCTACAATTTGTCGCTTGACGTTTTCCAAGAGCCTTAGTGAACCTCAGTGCTGGAGCTGGAATGACTGCAATCGCTGGTAGACAATTTGGCGCCATGCTCTTCCTTTGTTGTGTAGTACTTGGTTCCATCACTGCGGTGTGCTCTGTTTATCTGCCTTCGCAGACTGTTGTTGTTTCATCATCATCATTAGGAGCAATTCATTATAACATCATCACATTTTTAACTTAATTAATAAATTTGTTCTTAACTTACAAATAACAAACAACTAACAAGAGAACAATATTTTCAAACAAACAAACTTTTTTGACAAGATTGACAACATTGTGAACTGATGGAAGTCATGGGGCCATTGATATACACTACTTTTACTTGTAAAAGATAAGGGATAGCCATAATGGTCACAAAACCATCGATCTACTGTTTCTTCGTTTCTATAAGACTTAGGATCAAAATAAGTCACTAAATGGTCTAAGAGATATGCAAGACTGCGTTGATGAAGAGAATACTCACAATATTGTCCACACATAATGGAATCTGTTCATTGTAATTTAACATTATTGAATAATGTCTTCTGGGCATTTCTTCTCATAAAGTTGATTATGTCGTCTTCCAAAGTCGCCAATACATGCGAATCAAAATACTCCACACTCGTGGGGAAAGTAGAAGGCTACCCAGTGGGTTCCTGGAAGATGACTGTCGTCCGTGTTGATGACATAAGATTGATGATCTTGAAGTTTGCGATCAGGAAATTCGTTTTAGCACACACGACAGGATTACAAGAAGCAGTGTACGAATTGTTATTCAAAGGCAATAAAGTACCCAGATGGTAATAAAGTTTATATGTATTCGTTTCTGTTTTCTTGTTTTGTCTTGTTGTAATCACAGGTAATGTTAAGTCATCAATTCAATTCTAACTTTTTGCTTGAAAATCTCTGACAAATAACCGTTTCTTCGCTTCGTCTCTGCACTCTTGGACAAGAGAGCTTCAATGTGATTTATCTCCGGAGTATTTAGTGGAGGAGAGGAAAGATCAAACCACATGACCACAGCTGCGATAAATGAAGCCCTGCCAGATTTTGACTTAGCCGGATTCGCCTGTATGAAATCGTTTTCGTTTACAGAAAGTTTCCATCCGATTTCTTATCCTTGATTCGGCCATTATTTTTCAGAAAATAGTTTTGTTACGATAGATACTTGATGTAAAAATATTGATATCGTTGAAAGGACATGAAGCAATAATATCATATCGTTCACAGAAACAAGTTTGGTTGCCGTAGAAAAATATTCTGATATGACTGATATTGAAAATAAAGATGCAAATTCGTCGGCTTCTGTAAAGTCCATTTCTTCTTCATAATTGACTTAGATCAAGTCCTCACGAACAATGTGTCCAAGTGTTTCTTGTATTTGCTTTTATCGTGAATCATCTGGAGGTAGATGGAAGGTTCTCTTAAATACAACGTCTTGGGTAAATTCAACATCACTTAGGCAAACGGTCGTATTACTTTGGGTTTTTATTTCTCCACATGGACTAAAGACATGACTTCCTGTTCCAAGTATTTATCTTTTATTTCTTTTGGTCTTCGAGAGTGTGGTGCCAGGACGGATAGCTGTTGGCTTCTTTTTTTAGTTTTTAAAAGGCATCCACGTAGTCTATGAAAATGCCTTTCTGAGTTTTGTTGACCTTGTGGCAATGTTCTGTCTTGGAAAACTGGTGAAGTGCGTTCACTTCTAGAAGTTGGTATCCCAGGTCCAGAGCTTTCAATAATTCCACGCTGACCTACGTTTCCGTCAAGACGCATTCTTCATTTGTGTACTTACAAGGTTGGTCTTGGTTGCACGTTTCGACACAAGTACGACACAAGGGAAACATCAGTGTTCCTTGGCAATAGTGAGGTATAACTATGATGTTTCAAATCTTTGCATTTATTCAATCCTTCGTATTGTCAAATATGATCCAGGTCGATGTGTTCCATCAGCAATTGTGGATGCCCAGTGGGAAAGTGACAATATTTGCACACGTAAGGATACAGCGAACACAGGTCCAAATAACTGATTTCTTCTCCTTCTCCTCTTCGGCTTGGTATAGCAAATAGGTAGCATTCATCCGTCCTCCGTACAAACTGTTCCACGGGTTCAGTGGGTAAAAAGCTTGTAACTTTCCACGATGCATTTAAACTCGGGATCGGTTTTCTAAAGGTGATCGCACTGGTGTTCCTTCATTTCTACATCTTGGTATCCTTGCAGTTCTAACTGCAAGCGCCGCTTACAAGTGACCTGGTACAAGTCTTCCATGGTACGTTCTAAAAATGATTTTTGGTGTCACGTCGAGGGTAGCAGATGGGACACACCTGAAATAAATTGCTGTTAAACTCATGCATGATCTGAGGGTCTTCTAAGTTACAACCATTCACCGAATACGTTCAGATGGTCTTTTCGCCTCCTTCTTTGCGGGCGTGATGGATCCATCGAGTATTGAGTATTGATCTTTGACTGAGTATTGAGTATTGACGTTTGACAAAGTTGGTCGTTTAAGCCAGAGTTTATTTCGGGCAGGAATCGTTGGCGGTACACTAAGGAACATGCTTTGGCAATGGTGCAGGATTCTTTCAAAGGATCTATCCCTCCGTGTTCCATGAACAGTTCTCGAAATTCTCCACAGCAACGCTATAGATTGTCAACGTCGCATGTTGTCTGGGTAGTAGTAGTGGGCCGCAGGCAAATAGCGTAGAAAAACGTGCTGATTTGGTTAGGTACTAAAAAAGTGTGGGAAATAACATTTGGCCATTTCTGTCATTCAAAATGTTTTAGGCATTCGACTCAAAGGCAAGGTCAATTAACTCATCGAATCTTTAAATAACACTTGTCCCAATTGCAGGGAAATGATTTTGGCACCGTTCAAAGTGACTTTCAGATGTTCGGTACTTTGTTCCGTATAGTATCTCAAAAGATATTACCCATTGTATCCCGAGAAATTGTGATCCATCAGTGACATAGCGATGACGATCTTCATAATTTTCGTTGTTATCTTGGCTCCACGTCTCATCGATGGGATATAAAATTTATTTTTGCGAAATTGGCTAGAGTGTTCGGTCCACGAAAGATATTTTTTTTAACGTCCTCCAGGAATCTTGCTGAAGTGAGGGCAATGACCAAAGATAAGCTCTTGTATGCATATCTCGCACGCTCGATGAGCCACTTAGAAATTAAGAATATGAATACCGGTCTCTTGCATGCAAAAAAGATGCAATTGTCTTTCTTCTGGTCATCTTCCTCTTGATACTTGGAATGTGTTTTGAATGTAACATTTATGTTCAAAGTCCACGATTTAGTGACAAATGTGACATCGTTTCTTTCTTCGATATACGTGAGTCTTGGCATTATTGGTACTTATACATCGTCCACAAATAGGGCTTAATATCATGAGATGTTGTTGGTAACACGTAGGGCTGACAAAAGTGCACTAACGTGCTGGGCAATGCACTCGTTCTTTTCCTTCGTCAAGACAGGGTTTAGAGACTAAACATCCCTTACATTTCGATCGCAATGCTTCTGTTGATCTCTATTGTTATAACCTTAGTCACAATTCTCACAGTCATAACTGTATCCCAGGAATTCGATGATACTGGTGAGAGCATCGAAATTTTCATCTTGATGATACAAGTAAATGTATTTTCTATTTTTGTTTTATCTTTTCACACTTTCAACGTGTAGCGTGCAACCCAGACGTGTTGCAATTTTTGCATTTCAGTAATGGTACAAGGTGTGTCTTTGGATATCCCTACCAAGAGTTCTGCTTCACTTTGTTGTTTGGCTCGGTCCTAAATAGCTTTCCTGTCTCTTTTCCATTATGTCGTGTCGTTCTTTTCGGCAGACGTTCGTCCCAATGGCACAGGATAAACACATCTTCTCTTGAGGATTGTTAATTTGGACGAGGCTGCTCTTGATGCTGAGAAGGTCATCTACCAATAATACCTTTTTATGTCAGGTCTCTTGGGTAAGAGACACTTGGGTTATGAACAGTGTCGCTTTTCCATTGGTGATGTGAAACTATCGTTGGATTTTTGTACGTATTTGGATCTTATTGATGACTTTGGAAGGTTCAGTTTTGATGGGCTGCTAAACTCGATCCAAACGGGGACTTCAGACTGTTGTGAGAAATGGAAAGTCTCAAGCGATCGTCTTCTTTGGCTTGACATTACTGTTTCAGTGTTGTTAACAAAGAATTTCATTCATCGGTGATGAACTCTTCCTCATTCTCCAGCAGTAAGTCGGACTTGAAATCTTTAAACTTCACCGTGTATGTGTAGGCCGTGGTTCTAAATTTTCTAGAGGAGCGTTTATCCTTTTCTCGAATGTGGTAGTACTTTTCAAGGTTTAGTGATATGGACTTTGGTTTGGTGTAGACTCTCTGGACCTAGATTCTGGCTCACTCATGTCATCTTCAAAATCGCTGGCATAGGTTTGATTTAAGACTTCAGCTACTGTAAGAGGTGATAGGTCACATTTCTGCCTCTTACTTTCTTCTTCACGAAATGACGCGATCATCATTTCATCTTAAATGCAAAAAGCCAAATAATTACATTTAAAGACCTTGTTACTCTTTATATCCATGTCAGACAAGTGTCTTACCTATATAAAGGGTCAGTGTCTTCCCTCCAAGTATTCATTTCACTCTCAAGCCTACCAGAATGATGGAAGAGCCAACACAGATCGAACTTCTGAAGAGAGCCTTGCGAGATATCATACAAAAGTTTTCTTCAGACAAGCCGACGGACTACTCAGTCTCCTTTCGAAATAAAAGTCAAGCTATTTGTTATATCTGTCAGAAGAAAAGGCATTAGTCTTCAGAATGTCCACACCATCAAATAAGAAAGACAAATGTGAAAAGAGACAAAAGTAAATATACCCGTTATCATTGTCGAGACAAAGGACATTGGTCTTTACACAGCCCTAAGAAACAAGAAGAGAAAGAGAGGGGTTCCGAACAGGATGCAGAAGAGGTCCCCTCCCAAAAGGAGGCACTCAGACACGTCAAGAAAGAGAAAATAGAGAAGAAAAGAAGATGAGAAGAAAGTGAGGAAGAAAAGGAGGAAGAACCTGTTAAGAAATTCAAAAAAGGAAAAAACGAAAAGATACAGAAGTACAGTATATATGAATTTTATAATGTGTTGTGTTGTGACAATGGATTATAAATTTGTACCAGAATAGACTACAAAGTAAATCGTGTCTCTTAGTTTTTATTTTTCTAGAATAAGGACCGACACTCATACACTCACATACATACATCATTTGGTATAATGGGATTTTGAGTTTTAATTGATTTTGGCAAAATGAATACTATCTCGTTTCGAAAGAGGTGTGTGGCCCTGAAAAGGACCGTTGGATATTTTTTTAAGCGACAATCTCGGGAGCAAGAAGTAATGAACCTTAGCTGCCTTATCCATTTGCTATAGACAAGGCCTACTTCTGGACCTGCTCCTGTCAATGATTTGGTAGAAATCACTAGGGTGGGTTTCACAGGCGAAGTTATAAGGTTTGACTGTTTGCCTGGGGAAGGTCTTTTACTCTTGGGTAGCAAAAAATAAGTCTGATACATTTGTTTCAGACACAATAACACTGCGATCCGACACCGTTTGACTTTCCCCGTCTTCCTTTTCTTCTAGACCATTGTTTGTTTTTTCTGGATCATAGAACATTGGTGTAAATACACAATTCAGTTTGACAAAACTATAATCCTTCGACCAATTCACTGCAGGGTAAATTGATTCGGCTGTTATGAAAGAAAATTTTGTTCGTTCTGTAGGTGTTGTCTTATATCATAACCTTCTTCTCATTTCTTGCTATGAGATGGAAATACTCGAAGCTTATGAGATGCCTTGGTTTCATGATCAGAGAGAGAGAGAGAGAGAGAGAGAGAGAGAGAGAGAGAGAGAGAGAGAGAGAGAGAGAGAGAGAGAGAGAGAGAGAGAGATCTTAAATATAAGGTGTCACTTATAATGGTGTAGATACGGCTACATCTTTTGGGCAAGCTCTGGGGAAGCAAGAGGTAGCGGGAATCGCTGTAAGAAGATAAAACAAACTTTCTCTAACTCTCTAACTCTGATTCTGGGGCTTCGAACTTTACTGATATATATATATATATATATATATATATATATATATATATATATATATATATATATATATATATATATATATATATATATATATATATATATATATATATATATATATATATATTATGATACGTTGTTTATCATAATCTTCTTCTCATTTCCTGCTATGAGAAGGAATTACACATTTCTTATGAACGGGCTCGGTCCATAATTAGAGAGAGAGAAGGAGAAAAGAGTGTAACGCATGATAATGTAGACACGGCTACATTCCTTCGGGGATGCATGGCTAGCGAGAATACGGGATCTGTAATAAATACAAGAGTTCTCAACTAGTTGAAGCGGGAAGTCAGGATGGTTTATTTATATAATTGATATAGAAGATATATAATGTTACATTCTAAAGGCACACTTCCTAAAACCTTTAAATCGAAAAATACAAAAAATGCATTATAACAATTTTCTTTCAAGTTTACCAACTTCATATATTTGTAGATTTTCTCCTTTTAGATTGTGTTACAAATAATAGATCTGTATCAAATTTAAGATTATAAAATAGTTGCGATTAATGCAACAATCATTTTAAAGAAATGTATATTACAAAACATTATTCTTTATTCCTTAAAAGATAGTTAAATTTCCAAATTAAATCTAAACATGAATTGGGTAACTATTTTAATCTTTTTACCATTATCATAAGTACAATAAATATAAATTCTTAAAACAATTGAACAATCCATTATATTATAATATTAGAATTAAAAGAGAACTCATAAGAACATTGCAGTAAGGAAGGTTAAAATATAAATCTTTAACTTCCAAAAGTATTTATTCGCTAAGAAATTTTTAAGACATAAAAAGTCTTACCTGTAATAAATACAAGAGTTCTCAACTAGTTGAAGCGGGAAGTCAGGCTGGGTGATAGCTGGGGGGGGGGGCTTATTTAGACTAGATGAAGACATCTTCTAACCGTTTATTGTAAGGTCTTTCGTTTTTTTTTTTGTGGTGGGAAAAGCTAGCATCACGCTCGGACTTCATGGTTGCTTCCACTAGCGAGAACCGGTTTCATCCCAATAGAACTAATTATGATTTGCGCCATTATTTCTGTCCTTGGATAACCCCCAAAGATATTAAGTTGGAGGATATGTTAAGAATATTTGCCACTAAGTGTAAGCGTGGTGAGTTCAGATTATAAATATATAATGCGGAAAAACTTGTGCTAGTTTTAGCGTGTACAAGTAATACGAGGGCAGATTTTTACCAGAGTGTAAAGATTATTTGTTAAGTAAATTTACATATACAAGAATGAAACTTGCTCTAGTTGTAAGGAAACAATCTTTATCAAGATAGAATATAGCTCTATTAAATAAAGTTATTCTACATATATTTTAATGGAAATTACTCCCAATATAGTTTAATGAAAATGAGTCTAAAGAAGAGTTAGTTTTAATACAATTTAGAGAGATTTCTCGTGTTATCATTTGTACCCAAGATTTTTGTCATAACAGATATAAAAACTACATTCTAGAGATACAACTTATAAAACCTTAATATTGAAGGATACATATTGAAATTTTTCCCTACGATCTACCAACTTCATACGCTTGTATAGTTTTCTGCATTTTAGAATATAATACAATTAGATATCGCTTGAATTTAAAGAGCATACAATTCAATAGTTGCTATTAATGCCATAATCATTTTAAGAAATATATTTTACTCTATTTAATTTAGAATACCGACTTGGAATGGATCACTGAACATTATACTTTATTACCTAAAGAATATCTTATTCGCAACTAAGTTTTAGCACGAAGCTGGTAGCAAATTCATACAAATGCAAATGAACATCAAATCTTAAAAAAAACAATTAAATATTCCAATACATTATAATATTAAAATAAAAAGAGAACTTACAAGAATATTACAATTACAGAAATTTTTAACTTTTTAAAGGTACTTATTCAAACATAAAGATTCCTACCTGTAAGAAGATAAGAAAAACTCTCTCTCTCTCTCTCTCTCTCTCTCTCTCTCTCTCTCTCTCTCTCTCTCTCTCTCTCTCTCTCTCTCTCTCTCTCTCTCTCTCTCTCTCTCTCTTTAATTTATGTCGCATTAACAACCTGGATGCTTTACGACTCTCTTGGGTTTGGTACCAAATGAATCATGTTAGTACCACGCTGCCAGTGCGTGTGTATTCTGTCCCAAACCAGAAGAGTTTGTTTTTATTCTGATAAATGTGTCTATCACATTCATATCCGCTTATCATAGTCTCCTGAACGTTTGACCCTAGTTCGTAAATCATAAAGACGTTTACGAACCCTGGGGTATTAGATTCTTAATTGTTCGTAAGGGAAGCAATCTATTATTTGAAGTAGAATATCTAGTAAATCGCCCAAATATTATTCCATTCGTGTCATAAACGACCGAACCTAACCCTGTTAAGCCTTTGGGAAATTGTTTGTGAAGAAAAAAAATCTTTTATCAAAATATAACACAGTTGTAAGAAGGTCAACAAGTCAACCCTGATATATCTAAGTGGAAAGTCCTCCCAATCTGTCCACAAAAATTATCTTTAACACAGTTTAGAGCGAATTTCAGTGTTATTACTTTTACTCAAAATTTTTATCCTAATACTACTTTCAAATTTAACAAATTTGATAAGGCCATCATACAAAAAACTGATACAGAGTTTCCAAAAGTTGTAATTCCAGACATGCGTAGTGAAAGTCAGGCGAGCACAGTATAAGGCGTTAATACATGGGATGTTTATGAATTTTTTCTTTGTTTAGAACAAGCTAGAGGCTGCATCTGTAATGGAGTTCAATACTTCTTGACACGTTGCCGACGAGGTAGGCTATAAAGGAATTGAACAGGTAGTCTCCGTCATTAGTACTGCATAATGCAGTTTTTGAAGAGATATGGTAAGCCGCCATGTTGATATTCAAAACTAAGTCCTGTCTGAGACCCGTATAGTTTGTATGGACTGTGGTATGTAAATCAGTGTTCCTTACAAAGTGATGTTCTCTTTCATCAGCTATTGTCAAAAACTTTATACCTTCCGCAGCGCTCTAAAAGCAAACAAAAAAAAATCATAATAACATAACAAATACTGACTGGAACTGATAATACATATAGGCCTAGTCGATTCCATTTCTCAGATAAGTAAGTTCCTTATGCGAAAAGAATACCATTCGCAAAAAAGATCTGTTTGGAAATACTTTATATACAATATATATATATATATATATATATATATATATATATATATATATATATATATATATATATATATATATATATATATATATATATATATATATATATATATATATATATACTCAGACATTTAAATTTTCAAATTGGGATGAAAAAAGCAACAATACAAACGCCGATAATTATGTGAAACTAGTTTCGCATTTACTGCATGTTTCATAATTCTTTAGTGTTTTTCAACCGTTAATGAAATCGCTTCCTTCACATATCAAAGATACTGCTGATTTCATTAAAAAGCTGAACTATATTCCACAGCTATCTGAAGTAGTAGGGAAAAGTAACCTCGATTGTACGTTATATAAGACATATCAACTAAATCTGCGTGCCATTGATTCCCATTGCTTTCCTCAGACTTCTGTGAAATTCTTGTCGAAGTAAGTTGGGTAATATGTAAGTTAATTGTTTTTTTTTCTACCAATGTCGTATAACTTGAACATGTAATTATTTTTTTAAAGTTTGGTTTTGGGTGAAGGAAACAATTTGACTTACCATGAGCAGGATTATAATAATTGTACCTTGAGAGTGTATCCATGTAATTTATTATTGCTACTGCTTAATGAGTAAACAAATTTCTTTGTTTGGTATCTTTCAGAATTTCAATGTATGACCATGTCCGACGAGTAATAGGAGCTGCTTGAACATGAGCGGTATGTTCTTGTCTCGCTTCTTTTTTCTGCTGGCAATGGTGCAGACATCAACTTTTTGATCCAATCAAATTCTTGATGAAGGTGTAAACATGGGTATTCTACAAGTGGGGCTTCAAATTCCTCTCCGAAGACTTCTCCTTTCTCTACCATCTTAATGGCCGTGTCTATCACTGTCTTGGGAGGAGCTGCTATTTTTTTTATTTTCTCCTAAATTCATCTCAGCTTAAGCTTATTAAACATAAAAAATTATTGGTAAATTATCAAAACCAAAAGGCGGTTGGACTTTGCCAGGTCATCGGTATACTGGACCTTATAATCCGCTAGATCAACAACTTGACGAGAACGATAATCCATTGCCAGGACAAGAGCCTTACAATCAAGTGGATGCAATAGCGATGCGTCATGATATCTGTTATCGCGATCACGAAAACTTAAATCAGATTGTGATAAAGTAATAATTAGACGAATTACGTGATATGGAGCCAACAAACATGAGAGAACGTTTTGATAGAAGATTTGTTCAGGGAATGATTGGGGCAAAATATAAACTTGGACTTGGGAAAGAATTATACGATGATCTTGCAGACCTAAAAAAAAAATGTTTACGAGACGTAAAGTTGTCGCTAATGTCGTAGAATATATCTGGGCAACAGATTTGGTGGATGTATCCAATCTGGCTCAGTTTAACGATAATAAAAAGTATTTGTTTAACATTATAGATGTTTTTAGCAAATACGCTTTCAGTGTGCCTGTTTTGGATAAGACAGGGACTTCAATGACTGATGCGTTAAAACAAATAATAACGAGTACTGAAAGAAAACCGAATAAAATCTAGACTGATCACGGAGCCGAGAATTTTAACAAAAAGTTTGAGCAGTTTTTAGAACCAAATAATATTTAAAAAAATACGTTACAGGAAACGAAGATCCTGTTATCATTAGATGTAACATCTTTATATACCAATATTCCGCATTTTTCAAGTACTGAAGCATGTAAATGTTTTCTTGATAACAATCCTAATAATAAGACACTATCTGGTGAAGATATCTGTAAAATAATAAAACTTATCTTCGAAAATAATTATCTCCAATTTAATAATACAAATTAAACACAAATAATGGGCACGGCAATAAATAATCCCATGGTTCCTTCACATGCTTCCCTTTTCATGGGTAAATTAGAAATAGATTTTCTTCAAAACGAAAAGTTTAATCCAACTGTTTGGTTCAGATTTTTAGATGACATCTTGATGATCTGGAACCATTCATAAGAGGAACTGAAAAAAATCATTGATCGCCTAAATCATTTTCATCCGACGATTGAATGTGCTTATAGTGCATCTAGTACGCAAGTTTCATTTATAGATGTAAATGTAATTAAAAACAATATCGATACCTATCTTAACAATTATTCATGTCAAGGAAACTTATATTCACCAATACGTGGACTATTCGTCATGTCTTCCCATGTCATGTAAAAAAAAAGTATACCATACAGCCAGGCCAAAAAATAAAGTCGCATAATTTCAAACGATAGTTAATTACAATGTATGTTGAATGAATTAAAAATATATTTCCAAAATAGAAATTATCCTACTCATATAATTTATTTTTCTCTGAACAAAGCCAGTAATCGTACTCAATGTGAGGCTTTAAACTCTTGAATGTACAATAGAGAAAAATATAATTCCTTTCACACTACAATATAATTCTTCTTTACCTGAAATAGCCCTTATAATTAATAAATATTGGAGTCTCTTAGATTCATCAAATAAAAACAGCGTAAAAACACTTTACAACAAAAAGACCAAATGTTGTTCATAGAAGACCCAAGAATTTGCAAGATGTTTAATTAGAACTACACAGACACAAAATAAAAAAATATATATATTTTTCGTCGTCTAAAGGTAACAAACATCGGTGCTCTCAATGAGCAAATATAAGAGAAAGTACTTCTTTTAGCAGCGCCAAAACAAAATAAGTATTTTCTTTACGTTATAATACTAACTGCGTATCAAATGATGTGATTTATTTGATAACCTGTATAAAATGTAACATGCAATATGTTGGACAAATACTTCAACAAGTTTTAAAGAGAAGAATAAACATCGCTTTCATAACAAAATATAGAGATCTTCTGTTCTCCACTAATATTTCAATACATTTGAATACCAATCTCTACTCGATTTTTTCTTTCATGCCAATGTATATTGTGCATGGATCCATGAATGGACTCATTAAAGAAAGTTACTGGATTTGTAAGTTAGATAGCTTGTTTGTATCTTAACGACCTTAATACCAAGGTACTATGTAAAACTGTGTAAAATGTTAATTAAAAAAATGTCAATGTTGTATATCATTTATAAAAATGAAATTGTATTTGTTGTTGTTTGTTTCTGCTTTATTATGTTACAAAAAGTTTAAATGAACTTCTCGCCATGGAAGATAACTTTTCGAAACTTTCGCATTATTATGTAGCTTTTCTCAACTTTTCGTAACTTTTCACAACATTTCGTAGCTTTTCCAAACTTATCGTAACTTTTTCGCATTTTAGTCATACCGAGTCAAATGATTTTATGGTTATAGTCAGTTTATGTTTCTGCCAAGCTTACTTATCTCTCCAATTTACATTTCAAGAACTATAAAACATATTTTTCCACACTCTTTGTTTAATTATACTTAATAAGTTAAGTAATAAATTAAGACTATATAGACTTGTTCTTTGCACCACACAAATGTATTTTCTGTTTTATTAAAATGGAATATAACAACCTTACCGTTGTAAGGGAAACAACTCATCAGTTTTTGTCGTTATTTTATATTCGTTCTAAGCTACAAGAAAAGTTGCTTCTGACGATTGTTTTGTTTTGTTTGCACAACTATTCCAGTAACATTAAAACTGGTTGTTGTCCGCAGTTGGTGAAGATTTGAAGCGGTTTCTTGTTTTTGTATGCAGTCACGAATAACTTGATACGTTCGGTTTTTGTTTTTCTTTGAAGGAGAAACAAAGTTGATATATAGAATATTAATAAGGAAATGAGTGTTTTATTGCAGAGCTTCCTTAGAATTGGCGCTTTTCCTGGAAGAAATATACTTGTTAAGAAAGTAATTCGCTTTTATCCGCTAACAACAACGCTACCTTCGATAAATGAGTTGTGCAAACTAGTGGCTGTATCTCAACTGCAGGTTAGAGAAATATCAACGAACCAGAAAGAGGAAAACGGCAGAAACACTGGAAAACCGGAGAAAAATACACAAAATACAGGAAAAGAGCTTGATATTGCCAGGGAAAGTCCTTATGCAGGACTAAGCCCTACTCAAAAGGGTGAATGGATGTGTTTTATTTTATTTAAATAAAATTGAACATGATCTCAGAATAAATGGATGTTTTCATTGTTGGTTAATAGGAAATTAGACGAAGTGATGAGGAGGGGGAAGCGAGCGAGTGATATTAGACAGTTTAGGGGTCAGATCATTAATAATGATAATTGTGCAGTTATCAGATTTGACACTACAGTTTTTTTTTAGTAGCAGTAGGAGCCAAAATATCCATTCAGTTTTTAATGACACCATTAGCTACAATGTCGTAGCCTCCGCTTGTTTTGTTGTGGTTGTCCACAGGTAGGACTAAGGTACTAATATTAGTACTAAAAACACCCTATGTAACAAAAGATTATAACTATGGGTCATTGTTATGTGGAACATCAGTGATTGGTTATTTCTACTGTCCAGAGTTTGAACAGTTTTGAAAAATTCTGTTTAATTATGTAATGCTCTATATTTGATATGAATATATTAATTTCATCTTAGGTTTATCATTTAATTTTTAATATCCCATTGTAATGTTATTACACTTCACAAGCACCGTTAAAGCAAGACACAATAAACTAAGAGCAGTGATGGTCATATGATTGTGATGGCACTTCTAGAGTTTTTATTTCACCTTGGGGAGGGGTAGTTGGGTGACTTTATATAAATTTCACATCATTTGTGCCAGAAATGTATGCCTCATATGTATTAGAACTGGCTGTTAAGTACTTGGTAAGCAGGGACTTATGGATTGGGGTTTTTGCTTCATAACATAAATTTTAGTTAAGTTGATAGCACATCAGACTTGTAATCCAAGTAACCAGACCTGGTTGGCTGTTTTAATGTGTCCACAGGAAAGACACTTAGCTGCAATTGTTTTGGCAAAATATATTTATAACTGTGTTAAATGTGCTGTGTAAACCAAAGATTTAAAAAAATTATATGATAGAATCTGTTGAGATTTTCATAATTACATCTGCTGGGTATGATACATGTAATTAATTTTGACCCTGGGGTGCATCAACTCGACCCCAAGAAGTTTGCCTCTGGGTCAGAACATTGCAACCATTGAGATCTTACCCAATGACAGTACACACCTTGATTATTGGAATTTTCCCATACTCAGAGCATCCCTACCCAATGACAGTACACACCTTGATTATTGGAATTTTCTCGTACTCAGAGCATCCCTACCCAATGACAGTATACACCTTGATTATTGGAATTTTCCCCATACTCAGAGCATCCCTACCCAATGACAGTACACACCTTGATTATTGGAATTTTCTCCATACTCAGAGCATCCCTACCCAATGACAGTACACACCTTGATTATTGGAATTTTCCCCATACTCAGAGCATCCCTACCCAATGACAGTACACACCTTGATTATTGGAATTTTCTCCATACTCAGAGCATCCCTACCCAATGACAGTACACACCTTGATTATTGGAATTTTCCCCATACTCAGAGCATCCCTACCCAATGACAGTACACACCTTGATTATTGGAATTTTCTCCATACTCAGAGCATCCCTACCCAATGACAGTACACACCTTGATTATTGGAATTTTCTCTATACTCAGAGCAACCCTACCCAATGACAGTACACACCTTGATTATTGGAATTTTCTCCATACTAAGAGCATCCCTACCCAATGACAGTATACACCTTGATTACTGGAATTTTCTCGTACTCAGAGCATCCCTACCCAATGACAGTACACACCTTGATTACTGGAATTTTCTCCATACTCAGAGCATCCCTACCCAATGACAGTACACACCTTGATTATTGGAATTTTCTCCATACTCAGAGCATCCCTACCCAATGACAGTACACACCTTGATTATTGGAATTTTCTCCATACTCAGAGCATCCCTACCCAATGACAGTACACACCTTGATTATTGGAATTTTCTCCATACTCAGAGCATCCCTACCCAATGACAGTACACACCTTGATTATTGGAATTTTCCCCATACTCAGAGCATCCCTACCCAATGACAGTACACACCTTGATTACTGGAATTTTCTCGTACTCAGAGCATCCCTACCCAATGACAGTACACACCTTGATTATTGGAATTTTCTCCATACTCAGAGCATCCCTACCCAATGACAGTACACACCTTGATTATTGGAATTTTCTCCATACTCAGAGCATCCCTACCCAATGACAGTACACACCTTGATTACTGGAATTTTCCCATACTCAGAGCATCCCTACCCAATGACAGTATACACCTTGATTATTGGAATTTTCTCCATACTCAGAGCATCCCTACCCAATGACAGTATATACCTTGATCATTAGAATTTTCCCATACTCTGAGCATAAATAGCTTAGATATCTCAGAGTTTGAAAAACTTTTGGTAATATCACACTGCCATTATTAGCAACTAATATTGATCATGTGACTTAACAATGTTCAAGCCCTTCATCCTGTTCACTGTTGGCTTCCACTATTGAATTTGGTCATTTCATCTGAGGACAATACCTGGAAAGAAGGTGAAGGTGGCAATTGAAATATTGCATTATATTGTAATATCATTGTATTATGCTCTGAGTAAGGAAATTTTCTAATCATGATTTAACTAGTGAAAGGAAGCAACATTTTAATTGTTATATGCATGTTGAATATTAATGAGCAATGGGGTCCATTGACAGTAGGGATGTGGCAAGGTAGACTAAAATTTCTCTTACACAGAAGGAGGGAGGGGTAGTGGTATAAACTTTTGTTGATAGAGAATACAATCTCTGCATTTTAGAATATAATACAATTAGATAAATTAATTAATTAAAACATATAAATGATTATTAAAAAGTAGATAGTGAGAAGAAACACAAAATTATTACAGACTTTTAATATAATCAAGTTGACATGTAGCATTAACATATCTGCATCGGTAATGTTTGAGTTGCCTCATCCTCGGTGTAATATCTTGTGTCATTAAAAATGACAATGTAATTATGCTCTCTAGTACTATTTATTAAGTACACTATTTACCAATGTCATTCACTTTCAGGGGTGACTGCTTTAACAAACCCTCTGTGTACATTGAAGTCCACAGCTGTTAGCAATGTTGGGTCCACTCCAGTATAGATATTTATTTAACTGTTGAGACCAGTTATGTGATGATTTTGTATATATTTCTTAGAATTCACAACCAGAAAGCATTTAATATAATTTTCACTGATAAATATTTCATATATTATTACCTACTGAGAAAATAGTTTTTAATGTTTTATTAAATTTGAGATGACAGTTAAAAAATTTCCATGTGGTCCATCACCCTTATGGGCAATGAAATGGAAATTGGAGAAGCTGACTTATAACCATTTATGTAAATATGTTGCCATGAAAAGCAATTGCACACACCTGACATTTGTCCTTGGGACAGTTTTTAGGATGCATAGTAAACATGTTTACTTTCATATCAGTTGGCAATCTGATTATTGGATTCTTATACATTGATTCAGCTGTATTTTCATCTTAGTTCTAGACATTTTACATTAGATGTTGTTAGACTGCTTCAGTGGCCTAGTGGTTAGAGCATCCACAGCAGATGTGAGAGGTCTCGGGTTCAAACCCCAGCTTAGTCATACCAAAAACATTAAAAGAATTACTACTAACAACTGCATCACTTGGCATTCAGAATTAAGAGGTTAGTGTTAGGACTGGTCAACCTGGTGTCAGGATAATGTGACTGGATGGAACATCATGCTACATGTCTGCAGCATGATGCCCCAGTAGTAAAAATCACTATAAACTGTTACACTTCAGACATTATAGCGATTTGACTGAAAAATTGTTAAATGCTATGTTAAAAATATCACACACACACACATGTTGTTTAGCTTGATAAAAATGAGATGTTCAGACTGCAGACCTGTGTTAATCAGTATATGCTTCAATTTTATCAGATTTTAGTTTCATATGCAGAATGTTCATATAATTGTTCTTGGTCCGATAATACCTGTTTTTAAATTTTTCAGTTAAGGAAGCAACCAAAGATGCATCCTATCTTGTTGTGATAGTTGTGGGAATTGGAATCTTAGGTAATAATAATAATAATAATAATAATAATAATAATAATAATAATAATAATAATAATAATAATATAGGAGTCTTAGAAAAGCTCTCACTAGTTATTTCACAACTCAGTTGTGAAATTGTGACACTCAACTTGCAACCTAAGGATTGATGTTTGAATTGGTATTTGTAAAACATTTGCACTACAAATGAAAAGTTAAAAAAAACCAATGAAAAATTGGTATAATAGCCTGACAGTATTATATATATATATATATATATATATATATATATATATATATATATATATATATATATATATATATATATATATATATATAATGAATACCTTTATTAATATAAATAGGCATACTAAATGTGTCATGAATGCTTTTATAAATACAAATAAGCATAATAAATGTGTCATGAACGTCTTTATCAATACAAATAGGCATGCTAAATGTGTCATGAATGCCTTTATCAATACAAATAGGCATATTAAATGTGTCATGAATGCTCTATGCATAATTCATTTAAAAACAACTTTGTCCAAAAATTTTTAAAAATTGTAATGCATATATGAAAAATTGCTAGAAAGGTGGAAAATATAATCATGTCATCTCCATATGAATACAGATATGCTTTTTTATTTCATTTGTCTGTCCTATATGGTTTCAAAATAATTGTGTTAACAACATTTAAAAGTCTTGTCTGAAAACTTTTAAAAATGTCAGAAAAATGGCTGTAATGGTCTAAAATCTTATATAGTCACAGAGTTATGTATGCCAAAAGTAATTTTTATACTGGGCAGATTTTGTGCAATCTTAACAAAGGTTTGTACAAGGATACAGATGTATAATGCACACAGATCTTCAGTTGTAGAATGTGCCAACAGATCAGTCAAGGTCTGCATGGAATCATAAATATAATGCAGTGTAATCTGTTGTTGTCTTTAATAAATTATTGTACACAATAAAAGTCATATTTAATCTATAAGCTTATAAAAGCTAATTAATTTAACTTTAAAAAATTTGTTTCTTGTTGGCAGCAGGGTCATGCGAATTCTACACATCTGCTTTAACTATTTAATTTTTATCTTTCTGTGTCAAATTGCAATATTTTTGTGGATAGAGAAGGTTGTGAATAGGAGAAACTCAAACAAATTAGTACTGATAAAATTTGAAGATATTTTGAATGTAAGAAATATGAAAGATGCATGGAATGGTCACATCCCAAAAAAAACAACAACTTGGAATTGAATGTGGATAAGTCAACCATGTACATTCTTAATGTTTGAGATGACAATGAAATGCACAATAAATTGCAATAATAATAATACTAATACAGTTATAATAATGCTAATAAATATTTTACTCAGCTTATTCATAATTTCATGTTATTTCTGCTTAAATATACAAGTAACTAATTAAAATCTAATATACCATTCAAACCTATTTAGATATAGGGATACTCAAAGCTACAAATACACTTAATTAATGTGACCTTTAACTTTGTAGAACCTTGTAGTTCAGTAATATAACTGACTAGTGTTCAGGTAATATTTGACTTTTAAAGGTTGATGATTGGTTCATCAGAAATGAGCAACCATGTTAGTATCACTTGGTGATGTTTTCAATATTTTTTTAAAGACCATTTAAGTTTTACATCCCTGGAAATATTTCTTGTGTCCTAGAAAGTAAACTCAGTTTTTTTTTTATATCTACCATCTTGTAGGTGCTTGGGTTTCACTAAATAATAGAAATTTAAAGCCATTTTAATTGTGAATTTTTATTTTTGTAGTTTTCTATTCCTGGATGTGAATAAAAGTAATGGTATAACAGTTTACAGAGTAAAAAAAACCCATAATGATTTAAATTTGATCAGGGTTGTTCTTGGGATTTTATGAAAAGACCGAGCCTGATATTTGTTTATTTCTGAAAGTCAGGGACACTTATTATGGGATTGAGGAGAAAGACTGGTTGATTATGAAAAATTATAATAAAGCAATTGGCCAGTTGACTTTTCTTACTTAATGTTATTCTGTATAAATTATCATATCAGTGATTGACTGGTATTTCTTCATGTTAAATTTTGTACATTTGGTTGCTTGAATTCATGAATACAGAAAGACCCTCCAGCCCTAATTTTCTTATTTTCCAGCATAATACAAAAAAGTTTCCATTTTAATTCAGGTATGATGATGTATTACATTTTCTGGGAGTTGTTTTCCAGCCAGAGTCCTAGTGGTGTGTATGGAAATGCCTTGAAACTATGCCAGCAAGATGAAAGAGTAAGAACCTAGTGCTTAACATATTTCAGTTTTCAGTAATTCTTCCTTTGTATATCAACAATTATTTCCTTACATGTGATTCTACTGGTGCTAATACCAGTACCAGATTTAGGCATAAGCTAAACAAGCTACAGCTTAGGACCCAAAATCTGAACTCAATGTGAAGGGCCCTCTCCTCTATAGCTTCCCATAGCTTAGGGCCTTGCTTTGGCTAAGTCCAGTACTGGCTAGGACAAATATATAGTTTTAAAGGCTGTCTACTGCAGATACCATTTTATATCTTGACTCTACTACTTTTAAAAACAAAATACTATTTATAAGAGGGTATTTTTATGTGTTCTATCCCCATATTGAAGGAGCCAGTCTACTGGTACCAGAAATGTTATAGCATAATGACTGGTGCAATAATGTGTGACTGAGTAATTGGATAAAAATGTAAACAACAATTGATTACCCTGCTGTTGTAATCTGAAGAGTTGAAGGACAAGTGCAGACTGTTTATGAAGTGTTATAAGTAATAATGGGATGGTAAGTAGTCCATGACAGCCTTTGAGTCTTTGAATACAATTTGGTTGACCTTTTATGGAAGTCAGAAATAAAGGAGGGACAAACCCAAAAATGATTTCAGCAGAAACAACTTGAGTAAGTATTTTGAATTTTGTGTTGTTTAATTGTTACTATGTTGTTCAGGATGTCATAGATGAATATTTAAGGACACACACACACACACTATTTTAGTTCATATTGGAAATACAAATGATTTTTCTCCAGTGCTAAAATAGGCTTGGGCACTGAAATATGAGGCTTTTAGCTTTGAGGACTGTTAGATCAGCCAGCAGTCTTTAAAACCCTATCACAGGAAAAGTATGAACCATTTGTGGGCTGAGCATTGTTTTGTAATTGCCAGATTCTAATGCAGATACAGAGACATTATGTTTCTCAAAAACAAAATAAAAGTGATTCAAGGGAAAATATTGACCAGAAAACTATCAAGAGTCTTTTAAGTGTAAAATTAAAGTGCAGTTAATGGCTTCAGTTGTCAACAGTGACCTTTGAAGGAAACTCCAAATGCTTGTGGATTTTGTTTCAAAAATCTTTGAAGTGAAATATGAATAACAATATGCAGGCTTGTAATAATTAATTATTGTTACATTTTCCATTAAAATTTGATTTATGTTACAAACATGTATTATTGTATGAAGATAATACATATTATGGCAAAAAATGCACTTATTTTCTTTTCACTCTCTTTAAAACACAAAATTTATGCCCATAAAAATTTAATCCATGGCAGGTAATCTATTTGATTAAAATTTGTAAATCTACAGGTTTAATGCCTTGATTATCTCACATATGTTCACTGAACAGCTGATAATGAAGTGATCATTATTATATGATGTCATCACTTGTTCTTAATGTGTATTGTATTGCTATGAAATAATGAAAAATCAAAATTATTTTGCATTTTCAACGATTACAATACAGAAATAGCAATTTTTGATCTTTTGTAAATCAGCCATGCAGAAAATCCATGTAACATTATTGTGTCCTACTGAATAAGTTGAAAATGGCATTGCTCATGAAAATCCTATCCTTCTAGAATAATTGGCAAACAATGGGTTACACTAAAAGACATCACAGTAGCCATATTAAAAATATTCTTATTATTACATCTCCTGAACAGATGGTCATGTCAAAAAGGGTTTTCCATCTGAAGACTTCATTATGATTGTTCCAGTGGCCATCTTAAAAATGTTGTCACTACTACTCCAGGATTGATGGTTAAATGAACAGGTGGTGTTCACTGAAAGACTTCTTATGGTGTCTAGTGTGTCCTAATTGAAAATGATGCCAATGGTGTCAACAGTCTCAATCTTGAAAATCTTGTTCACTGTAACAAAAAATTTCATTGACATAGGATTTTCACCGACATACTTCATATAGTGTCCAATTGGTACTACACAAAAATAGTGCTTTACAGGATGGCCACCACAGTCGACATCTTGAAAATTTAATTATCACTACCTAATGAATGGTTATATCAGCATGGGATTTTCACTGAAAGACTTCTTACAATATCTAGTTGATAATAAATTGATGTGGTGCAGGTCTGACTTACAGTATTGTCACCACAATGGCCAGCTTCAAAATATTGTCACTATATCTATCCTAGATGGTTGGGCTTATCGATATTGTACTTTCACTAAAAGACTTATCATGCTATCTAGTTGGTCTTAAATGGAAATCCTGCTAATCTGAAATACAATGAGGCAGCCATTTTAAATCTTTTTATTTTTACTCCCAAAAATTGGAAATTCAAACCAAAATGAGGTTTTCACCAGAAGACTAATTAAATATCTCTTGTTAGTCCTAAATGAAAATGGAACTAGACTAATTTGAAAATCTTGTTATTGCTGAAGAATATCAGAGATGGTTTCAACACAAAGGAAGTAATGGACTTATATCAAATTCTTTCTGCCATCACAAGCATCAGTCCTTTCAGTTGACTATTGTTTTCTCACATGTTAATCTTAAAAAAAAGATAGATTCATGGATCATAATACAAACTTTACCTTATTTCTTAACTTTAACTTCCATGGTAAGCACATGGTATTGTTCTTTTATTGATTGTACATCATGCATTGTTGTTACCCATCAATTCACATTTATTCTTCGAATACATTACCCAATCATAATACATTAGGAGAACTACCACTACCTCACAAACCCAGCCCTCCCAGATACTACTTTTATCTAAAGGGAGCTTAGTCATCTGTTTTCCTATTTGGTAGTTGGGTAGAGTGATCTCCCTTTACACATAAGACTGTGACACAGTGTAATACTATCCAAGTTATTACTTCTGCTCATGCCAAGAAGCATGCTGTCCTCATGAGAGGCTTTGCAAAAGCCAGAAGCTACATGGAAGATATGCCACAAGTTGGAGCAGTTTTTCACTTCTAAGGAAAGTATACTCCATCTATATTTCTAACTTTTTCTTACTTTCGATCACAACAAAGTTGTGCCTTTACAAATTTCCACACTTTGTCATCATCACACATTTAGGTATTTGCACATGTAGCCAAAGTGACATCATAGTTTGTGCTATACTTTCTTTATGCATGCAGGTCTCTAGTGCTCATATAACTCCTCTATATGTGTAATCCCTTTACCAAGAGTTACATGTTGGTGAGTTTCTATCCAAGGCTTTCATGGGGTTCAGACACCAGTTTTAATTTATTTCCTTGTACAGGTGCTCTCTGAGCCTTGTTCCCTACAAGTAATGCCTCATTGATTTTGTTGTGTTTGTCTCTATGATGATGCCTCAGTTATGTCATGTTTGTGTGTAATATTGAAATTAGTACATTTCTGTATTTCTTCCATTCTTGTCAGACAAGTACAGGTCAGTGCTTTAGACATGACTTATTCAATGACCTCATGTACATACATTTTTCTATAAGAAACCCTTGAGTCCTGTTTATGTGCATAAACTTTATATCGTATTTGACAAGCATTTAGTCATTTGCACTAGTAATGTATGAAATTATGGTGATTCTTCTATGGACATGGAAATTATGGTGATTCTAACATGGATATGGAAATTGTTCTTTCAAAGTATAAGAAATGCCTTTGATTCAAATCAAAACAAAATTATCCAATAAATTTAAAGTTCAATGTGCAAGTTGGCTCTTCTTATCAAGTATTTGAAAAATTTCCATTTAGCAAGAGTAAACCATGGATGACAAGTTCATTCTTAGTGATTGTGAGTAGCTTATATGTAGAGTAAGGTAAATGTAATATCACCAGATATTTTCTCATGAAGCATGATCTAACTAAAACTGTCTATTCCATCAAATCGATTCTTGATGAACCTTAATAAAATGAGGCATATATACTTCCATCCCAACCCTCTTTCCATTGGTTGAAATATTAGATTAGGAGCTGAATGTGTGAATATCTAAATGAAAAGCTGTTTATCTAGAGTAAACTGTGAGGCAAACGCTGTGAGAGATATAGACAGAGAGAGAAATTAATAGTTTTTATTTAAATAAAGCTCTAAGTACCTGTGAATTTAAATTGATATTTGGTTTGCATTCATTGCAAAGAAATCATTTCTTGTTGAAACCCTAATGAAGTAGTTAATTGTATTTTTCATTCTAGAAACTTAGTTTGTTATTCATTCAGTTTATTTATAGCAGTAAATCATAAAGACAGACAGCGCATACAAAATGACTACAAATTTTCTTGTATAGGTCATGAATTATATTATTAAGGATCAATAATATTTACTTTCAATTAATGTTTAGAAATCACCTCAGATTTTGTGTAGAGATCATGAATCATATTAAGAGATCATAACGTTATATTTACTTACCAACTTAATGCAGTTACATCTTAATTTCTGTTGCTCATAAATCATATTATGAGATTATAATTCGGTAGATAAAGATAGTTATTAGTTTAATAAAATAATTTATTGCAATTACTCTTTAAATTTCTTCTCAAGATAAATCATAAATCATATAAATGAGATCATACCAGTAAATTGTTGAGATTGCAAATAATATGATCACAAATGACATTAACTTTTAGTTAATATATTGCTATTTTTCCTCAAATTTTTAACAGAGATGATGAATTTTATTATGTTGTTGTTTTTGGTTCAGTGTCATTTTTCAGTGAATGATAGGCTGGCTATAACTGGTGGAGGAGGATTCCATCAAAACATTGGTAATAACCATTATCCCAAGGGAGGCTACTGACAATAATTATAGTATGAGATCATAAATGAGATCATGAATGATATTTACTTTCAAATAATTTATTGCAGCTACTTTGCATTGCAAACAGTGCACTTAAAATTACATTTTCTTCTGGAGATTGTGAATGATATTTACTTTCCTTAAATCATTATCCCAGTAATGTTGTTTTGTCTGTATTAATACAAATTATTTCTTCTAAAGCTTTGGGTTCTTTTTATTCACAACAGCTGAAGTTCAAACTTGGAGAACCAATTAAAGGATACGGGGAAACAACAAGTAGAGGACGTCGTCGTTATGTCAGGTAATAAACTTTTCCATGATTTAAAGCTTGCTGCAATGCATTTAAAAACTAAAGAATTGTGATGTAAAATTTGCTAAAATAATATCTTCTGCCATCTTTACATTTTGTTTCATTTATCTTTTTGTGTCAAAGCAGAACACTGATATTTTACATCATCTTTAGCTTTTTCACAAACCACAAGAGGACAGTATGTTGTGGCTATTAAAAATTTGTTCAAATTAAAGCAGTTATCAACTCAATGTTTTGAAACCAAGTCTTCCTCTTAAAAATCTTCATTTAGGATTGTGTACTTTTTTCAGTTTGAATCTGCCAATCAAATTCTATTTAATTTTGTTGTACAAATTTAAAAAGAATTTAAATTTAAATTTACTACTTAATGCTTGCATTTAGTGCAAGTTATTTTTTCTTTGCAAAAATTAAACATCTTGTATGATATAACAGTAAGATGGTATAGCGATTTCGCTGAGGTTACAAAAAGAACTAAAAAATATTACAAACCAAGAGTCACTTTCCTGCCTGAAAATAAAAGGTGACATTCTTTACAAGTTCAATTTTTTATACATTATAAGACATCTTACATACAATTCAAACCAATATATTACTTAAAGATTACAAGATACATATGTGGTTAGATTGGCATTTTCATTTAGGATCAACTAGATATCACAAGAAGTTTTCTGGTGAAAACCTAACAGTCATATAATTTTCCATTAGGGAGTAGCAATAAGATTTTCAAGATGGCTGCCATGTTGGCCATATTGGATGTCAGATCAGAACCGTATTTACTAACTAGACATCATAAGAAGTCTTAGTGGAAACCCAATGTTGATATGGCTATCAATTTAGGAGGAGTAGTAATAAAAAAAATATCTTATGGTGGTCAGATTGGCAACAGTTTATTTTATGACTGCTATATACCATAAGAAGCCTTGCCTTCTGATGAAAACCAAATATCTGTATGATTTTCCTTACATGAGTTGTATTGATGACAAAATTGTCAAGATGGTTGCCTTGGTGACCAGTTTCATTGATTATATGACATGACAAGTCTTGCACCATGTAAATATAATTTTCCATTGAGTAGTGACAAAGTTTTAAGATGACTACTGTATTAGTCATATTTCATTTAGGACCAAGAAGTTCAAAGGATGAATGAGTGCGCAAAGTTTCATGGCAGTCTTTTAATTAATTTAGGAGAAGTAGCAACAACAAAATTCTGCAAACAGATGGACAGGTGATAGACAAAAACTATGGCCAGTAGAACTAAAAAGATTAAGCATCTGCAAAATCAGCCATGTTTATCCATCTTTTCAGCCATACTGAGTATACAACACCTGATGGTGTCAGACATATGATGATGCAGTTCTATGTTGAAGGACCAAAGAGAAAAGGCACAGCACACTTGGATGTGTACAAGGTAAACAGACTGTTTATCCAGTGCTTGATGATAAACTGGATACTGGAAGTTTAAAACATCATTTACATTACTATAATAATTAATCCAGTTAATTAATTCAGTGATGCAGATTTTATTGATAGCAAAATTATTGGCAAGATTATTTATCATAGCTATAATAATCTCTTGTACTTTTGTGTAAGTCATTAGTGTACCTAAAGACAGTTTTGTTCAGACATGGGCCCAGGCAAGTGCATTTCAAACCAATCACTTGCTCAGACTCAAATTTTACTTACCCTAAAGGTTGCAGCATTTTCCTATCCACCTTAATGACTGGATCAGCAGAGTTCATATTTGAAGTGTCTACTTTTTTATTGTTTGTGCGACTGAACACCCTCATTTGCATTCTGCTGTAGAGAGGCCCATAACTAATATAATTTCACAATTTCTGTGTTGAATGAATTAGTAATAATTGTAGCACAATCCTCTGCTCTCTAAGGGTCTCTGTATGTGTTTAGCCTTTAGGCCTATGTATTGTTTGTGTATGCTTAGCTTTGACTTTGGGCTAATGAACTGTTTGTGTTTTGTTTAGCTTTGCCTTCAGTCCTATGTACTGTTTGTTTTTGCCATGATCTGTAAGAGTATTTAGGGTATTTGGTTAAGTTTCATTTTTTGAACATTCTCAAAAATTTCTACATGTTGCAGAAAATTGAAAACAGAAATGAAGTTGAAGAACCATGTTGTTTTCTTTATTTTGATGCACTGAAAAAAATCATTACATAGTACAGTGGTTGCATCACAATTACAGACAATGCCCATTCCATGTATCAGTGGCTACCAATTGTGAAGAAAATGGATTGAAATACAGTGTAATTATCTCTGTAGTATAAGATAATACACATTTATAAGTCAGTAGTTTCCTAGTTTACATCAATTGTAAAACAATCACAAGATATAATTATTCAATATGCTTATCAGATAATTGCAGAACATTTGCATGGCATAATTATAGGTACCCTGTTTAACATGATCAGTTAGCAACTGGCAAATATATATATATATATATATATATATATATATATATATATATATATATATATATATATATATATATATATATATATATATATACACACCATCTTACTGTTGTATCACACAAGATGTTTAATATTTGCAAAGAAAAAATGACTTGCACTAAATTTCCTATCAAACTTACAATTTCATGTATGTTAGTTTTTGGAGGGGATACAACTAATTCATAATACTTGCCTATTGCGATTTCCAGATTTTCTCATTACACAGATGTGCCACTAAGACACTGATGTGCCACTAAGTTAGGCAACTCCCTTAGAAAAGAATAAATTGGCATTACACCTAGACTGTTATTTATGGAGTATCTATAGGGTGATCCTGTGCTCTGGAGTTTTTCTAAGGGCGATTCAGTTTTCTGGAGT
The DNA here is from genome assembly GCA_016746295.1 of Potamilus streckersoni. Taxonomy (NCBI): domain Eukaryota; kingdom Metazoa; phylum Mollusca; class Bivalvia; order Unionida; family Unionidae; genus Potamilus; species Potamilus streckersoni. Next base: position 1,589,870 of record JAEAOA010001605.1, read on the forward strand.
CTTCTGGTTCACCTACCCCCCCCCTTCAAAGAATATTATATATTGCAAACATTATATTCATATGAGCTTATGAAGTATATTTAAATGTCCAGTTGTACTTCAAAAAAATATTCTCTTGATCTCATCCTATTTTATTAGCTGCAAAAACATTAATAAGGTTTACATCTAAACAATTTTGCTGTCAGAAAGCAGAGATGAAATATGATCCCAAGACCCTCACCTATGAATATGCTTATTAATACAGATTCTACAGAATTGTTGAGTTATTAGCATAAGAGGTAGTGACTTTACAATAAAGTGTCATGCAAAATGAGAATTATTGTTCTTTGGTTTTTTTTTTCAGAATGAGCATGGAAAATATGACTACCGTTTTCTGTTCATTGATCTGGATGCAACACATGAAACAGTTGTTATCAGGGACAAAAGATAATATAGCATTTTTATGCAGAATGCTACAAATTGTAGTTCAACTTTTCCTTTTGTTAAAATTTTGAAACTGCAGGCAAATCATGGCTGTTTGTTAAACTATAAATAAAGTCCTTCAAGTGCTTGTACTAAGTTTAATGGTAACTTCAAACCATAAATTTAAACAATGCACTTTGTGTGGAAAACAGGAACCTCCTCCATAGCCCATGAAGATAAGTACCCACAAAAATGTTACTTAACACAACTAAAATTCATACCCATGAATTAAATGACTGTACTTGGGCTTTAAGAAATGCAATGTATATTTAGTGACAATCACTGAAAGTAAAAAAACAATTACAGATTTTTGTTTTTGCTCTGTACTTAATTTTATTAAGTGGCATGGGGATATTTTTTGATCATGCTATGAAAGTAATAAATCAATTACAGGCTTGTTTCAGTCAGTGCAATGTTGCATTGAGCTGTGAATTGTAGATGTTGATGTTTCAGCCAGTATTTTCATGAGTTCAAAATAACATTGATTCAGCCTGAGAAAAGCCCCACAATGTTATATAATAGAACCAATAAAAGCATAATACTTGTTTTACAAAGCTGAAATCCATGAGAAAACTAATACATTGGCTAAATAGTTCACATTTTCAATGCAATCAGATGTCAGAATAATTTGTATAAAATAATAAAATATGGATACTACAGTGTCGATTGAGGAGATTCCCTGTGGCAGTTGTTAATTTTTTTTCTGTATATTTGTCTGGAGATTTTGGAACATGATGAAATTGCCAGTATATTTTTGGGTGGCAAAATGCAGTACAGTTAATTAATTGAAATATTACCTACTACTGGAACAGTCTTTGTTTTACATTCTTTTTGAGTACCTTTAAGAAAAGTGAACTAATAACCAAGTCTCTGTACCCATGCTAACCCCAAAGTGTATACATAAACCTAACAGATCAACTGTGTGCATTAGTACTGAAAGAATACCTCAGTTTCAAAGTATTTAATTTGAAAATCTGTCTTCAAGGCAACTGACTCTGTAAGAAGAATGATTATACCATTTTGAGTTGTGGCTTTGAAAAGAAGTTTAATTGATATTGATGTCATGTTTGGTGGTAAAAGAAAATAAGAGAAAAACACAATTATTACAAATTTATTTTATTTTTAGTCATTGAATAAATATTTTGACAAATGATAGTGAATAAATGACAGATAATTTTTGAAGATGTAAAAGAACTTTCATGCTTTAATGTGAACAGAGAAAAAGTTTTAAAATATTTACAAATATCAAATCTATGGGGTCCCAAAGTTTTATTTTTATTGATGACAATATGGAATGATTGTAGAGTCAAAGAATTAAATGTTTTAAGATTTCATACAATATTTTCATTACTGAGTACAAAAGCAAAATTGGATATTTTAAAAAATCCTGTCTTGTTTTTTTTTAACAAAGTGAATTATGATATATTTATCAGAAAACAGGGTCACAATGTCAATGATAGATATATTTAGGTGAGAAAAATCATGGTTCAAACAGTCCCCAGTGTTGATTTTCAAGGACATGGGAAGGTTTTCAAAGAGTGTAGCCTTGTGGATTTTGAACTCTCTCCATGTTATCACTGTATAAGTCATTACAAAAGAAGAAAAACCATAATGGAATAGCACACCACTACAGCAATGGGATGCTGCTACAATTGGTAACTATGTCAAGTGTCATTTGATCACATATTTTCTTTCTTCAAAAACTTATGTCAATAGCAAGAACTGTGAATCTGAAAAGTGATGTCTTTCACTTTTAATGTTTTGTATACTCAAAAAAAATTCAAACATGGGGGGTGACAGGTTTTGTCATCATGGGTAAAACCGACTTATTTTATAAAAGTATGAGTGTTAAAGGTAAACCCTCCCCCACCATTCAAGGATATTTCAGAGTTGTATGAACCATGAAAATGTACAAGGAGGACTTTGCCATGCACTTGAACTAACTGGTTCTTGTCTTTTCTTTTGATCCTGATTTTCTTCCTTTGATATAGTGGTGTTGAACATGTATCTGAATTTGAGTTTGATCTGCTCCGATTTCTTAAACTAATAGGCATATCTGCAGATCTAATGGAAGTGGTTGACTGGTTTCCTTGATTTCCATAATTTCTACATGGTATCAATGTGTCCCTGCTCACAGAACAACTTTTCTGGTCAGCTAAATTATCCTCCATGGTGAAATCCTGTACAGATCTGCCCATGGTATTCATTTTATTTTCTTTGATTACAAGGTTTGGAGTTATTTCTGGATCTCTTGTGTGATGGAGATGGCATGGTAACGGGGTTTCTCCTGAAGTGTGACCTTGACCTTGAATGAGAGGATGACTCCACAGGTCTAGTTACATCAAACATTTGTCTCTGAACAGAAGTGTTACTTTGATCAGGCATGACACTACTGATAATCTTATTTTTTATTCTTGAAGAAGACTGAGGTCTGCTAGCATGCTGTGTATTTACATTTCCCTGCTGTGTCAGGAGCCCACTGTCTATTTGCTCTGGAGTAGTACTTTCATTTAAATTGATCCATCCCTCTGATTCCAATTTTGATGTCTTCTCTTCTTTTTTTTGATTTGCATCAATGGCCTCAACTCCTTTTAAATCATCAGCTCTATTTTTCTGCTGACTTTCTGACCTTTGACCTGCATACCTGGGAGTGGAGACTAGATCTAGCTGAAAAAGGCTCATTAATAATCACTGGATTATTTGCCAAGGTAGCAGAGTAATGTATTATGCTTAATTCTGAGTCAACAGAACTATACAAAAAGTTTTAACTACAGGAGACAGGTCTGTGAGAATCTACAAATCTTGAATTTGATGAGTAAGATGTGTCATAAGCTGGACAATGGCAGCATTCCGATTGGCTGCTGTCTGTTGAGTTTGGGCTCCCAGGTGTGACTGAAGTGTTGACTAGAAGAACATCTTCATGAATTGCTTCTGAATATGATGGTGGAGAAGGCAATGCTGCATCAGAAGCGGAGATATTAAAGGTCTGCAAGATAAATTAGCTCAAATTGTAACAAACATAAAAATTATATACCAACTACAGATGTATATGGAGGATAACTAGGTGAAGGGAGTTTAAATCTATTAGAGAAATGATAAGAAAAACAGTTTCACACCAAACTTTACCTTAATGCAAGACTCGCCAGCAATGCTGTCCATCAAGCAATACCTATGTATATGTTTTACAAAAACCTACCCCCGAAAATCACAATACAGCTCTCATTTGTTATAAGTATTAATGTTAAAATAGAAAAGAAAATATTATTATAACATACTCTTGGACAGAAATAATTTTGTTTAGTGGGATTACAGAGCTATGATGGATTAAGAAACAAATTCTTGATATAATTTAGATGAATACATTTTGGCATATCATATTACTGTTAATTTTAAAATTTCACCTGAAAATAGACTAGATCTTTTCATAAACCTTTCCCTCAAGAACTTGTAAGCAATGTGAGGGCACGAGGTAGTGAGAGAGACTCGATGTTTGTTTGACAGTTGGAGGATGGGTCTGAAACTAGCAACCTTCCCTTTTCCTACATAAAATATTCATCCGATGAATTTTAATATTTTATGAATATTAGATCTAAATAAATCAATTAAAGACAGTACACTTACAGACTTTTAATGGAGATGAAACTGTTATGCTGCACACAAAATTTGCTTATCAATAAAGCTGGAGTTGCTTCCCTTTTGTGGTTAATGCATATCTTAAGCAAGCTTTAATTACCTTTCATATGTTTTCGTTGTCATATATTATTTGCAATCCCTGTTTATCGGGAATCTTTATTTTTATCACCGTTACCATTTTTATCGTTTTACCATTAGCAATTTGGCTTCGTATCGATGGCCGATACAGAACCTTTTTACCATTTGTATATAATGAAGGATATAACCTTTTGTATGGTGCTAAATGGCCTCTTTGTGCTGATGTGCCGTAAAAAAAAAAATTCAACTAATCAACCAACTTAAGCAAACTAAAGCTTAAAGGTTAGATTTAAACTCAAAACTGTAAAAACCATACCTATGAATATGCTTGCACTGCATAATTCCTCAAGACAGCAATTTTAAATTTCACCATATACTTCCTCATCAAGACCACAAACCAATGACTGTGTATAACCCAATCTCATTTGTACTAATCAAAACAGTTGGCATATGACAGTTGCAATGTTTCAAAAAAGTATCTGGATTGATTAAAACAAAATATCAACCATAAAGAATAATAAAAGGCAAAAATATGTGTTCTATTAGAACTTTAAAGATATTTTCAAATGTATCACTTTAAATCTTGAAGAACAATCCAATGATCACCTATGTGTGATGATTTTAAATTGAAATAAGGCTGACCCTACACAAAGTTGTTATTATCATATTGGCACATTTTAATACCTCATAATTGATTGAGACAATCTGTTAATTAGCAATGTCATCATTATAAGGACATTACAGATTTTAACGGTCATCAAAATAAATACAGCTGAGCCACTAAATAAACACCTAATGACTTTTCATAAAAGTTCTTGCAGGCATCGCTGTGACAGTCAATTAATTCTATTCATGCATAGATACAAGTGGATATCACATTAAGAATAATTACACTAAAAATTAAACGAGTACCAATGAATGCATCATTATATCCCCAATGTGGGGACTATTTGGGCATGGTGGACTCTGGAGAATGTTAATGTGTCACAATGACCTTGACCACTGGTCCAAAGAATGTGGTGTTGTACTAAAGATACTGTAAACAAACCATTATTTTATTGTCAGATTTGCTATGAGAGCCAATGCTGACCACTAGATCCCAAAATCTATTGGTTTCTTTTAGTTTTATTAACCTTAACCTTTAGCCCCAGATAAACAAACATTTTCTTAAACCAAGTGCAAATCATCCACTATGTTCGATCCAGGTCTATCATGAAGAAATAATGTTAGTGTGCAGAAACAAAGTCCAGCTAGTGACCTTGACCTTGATGTTTAACTGTTGGACCCCAAAAATCAAAAAGCTTTTTTGTGACTGCAAGTGCATGTAAATCAAACAAACTGGTCTAAACAACTGATGTCGAAGTAATGTTATTGTGTAGAAATTTGTATTGTGTGCAAACAATTTTATTCTAACAATCAAAGTGACCCTGCCCTTTGACCCAAAATCAACAGGCTTCTGTTAACACAAATGCAAGTCAGCCACAAAGTTTGGTGCCTGCAGATGATGAAGAACTCCAAATGAATGGGCAGAAATCATTTTTCTTCTTTCAATCACAGTGACCTTGCCCTTCTGACCTCAAATCAGTGGGCTTCTTCCTTACCCCAAGTTCAAGGTATGCACAAAGTCTGGTAACTGTAGCTGCTGGAGATTTCTAGTTTTTGTCAAGAATGCACTCCACATTATGAGAATTGTTTAAAATCAGAATTTTCAGGAGGCATTTGCATTTTAATGAAGTGGAATTTTCATGCAAGTGACATAAAACCCTGAGGCTAAACATGATTTATTTCTGTTTTGGTTTCAATAAAGCTTTTCAATGAATCCAAGTAACATTCTACACTGCTCAACTACAATAACACCTGACTTTCTCAATTAGTGAAGTGATACCTAAAAACTGAGCAACAAGATCCATAGCAACAGCAAGTACAATAGCATTCTTTTATTCATACAGACCTGTGTCAGTGCAGGTAATGACAAAGAAAGAGACATAACACTTGGCCAAATAATACTCGTGTTGCCACCATTGTTGGCAGTAAGTGATGCCTATCATATTTGCCATTATGTCTGCAATGATTGCTATTAAGAGCAAACATTGAAGTAAATTCCATGAAATTATAAGATAATGATGATGTCATAAACAATGCCCCAATCTTGTGCTAAAGTAGTGGATAAATTTATTTGTGTTGGAAGCACTCTACATTGGAAATTCATTCTCTCTCCCAAAATTATCATACTGAATGCAGCACATATAAGTTCCATTTTTAAGACTAATTTAACCAGCAAAGTATATGTTGGTGAGTTCCAAGAAAATGATAATATTCTATTTTAGCAGCTACTTTCCTTGGAGACGTGCTGGACTGGGAAATATGCAGTGTGAATTTCTTAAGATCAATGGCATGTAAGATGTGCCACAAATCCAAAAATGGCATGTAAGATTACTTACAGAAGGTAGATACTTCATTAACATAAAAAGAAACGGGATTAGTATTTTGAAACCATGGAAACTTGACTGTCATCAAGATGATACAGCTCTATTTATTACATCAATTCTGTGACATGGCATAAAAATATATAAGTATGAATGAGATTTATTCATTGAAAATTTTAAAAAGGGGATTTTTAAAATCGTTTATGTCAAACAGAACACCTTTAATTTTTAAGTTATAACATCGTGTATGGTACTTATTTAAATTAAATGTACAATTTACAAATTTATTTTGGTCTTTTTATTAGTTCCAAGTATAAAAATGTTGAATTTATACTTTAAAATAGTGAACTCCCAATTTTGGTGCACCAATCTAGCCAATGCCACAACCCAAATACTTTTCAGTACAAATTCAATAGTTCAACAGTGGATGACTGACCATTTAAACTGCAGTCAACTGACAGCTCTTACATAATCATCTCTTTACTGCTTGTTCGTCCTCTCTGACTGAACCCTGAAATCCGGAAATTACTTTCACCATGAAATGCACAAATTTATCTTGCTTTTACTTTCATTCTCTTGCCCAAATTTTTAAAATTTTACTTGTGTCCCAGGAGTGGTTTTAAAATATGCACCTAATTTTCATAAGAATTTTTTTGGAAGAATTCAACATGCATACATGTAGATGAGGCATAGTCAGAAGGTCCACTGCAAACTAATATGTATGTATGTATGTATGTATGTATGTATGTATGTATGTATGAATGCATGTATGTATGTGTGTGTGTGTATGTGTGTGTGTGTCTGTATGTATGTGTGTGTGTCTGTATGTATGTGTATGTATGTATGTGTGTATGTATGTATGTATGTGTGTGTGTATGTATGTATATATATATATATATATATATATATATATATATATATATATTGTATGTATGTATATATATATATATATATATATATATATATATATATATATATATATATATATATATATTGTATGTATGTATGCGTATATGTATGTGTGTGTATGTATGTGTGTGTATGTATGTGTGTGTATGTGTGTATGTATGTATGTATGTATGTATGTATGTATGTATGTATGTATGTATGTATGTATGTGTATGTATGTATGTATGTATATATATCTGTTGATACAATATTCAAAAAATTCAACCAACTCCAGCTTACCAGTTTACAGTACCAAGAGGGAGGTGACTGAATTGCTTCATCATAGGTTGGTAGTGAATCTCTTTCTCGAGCTCTCTGTCTTTGCCCTACAAAATCTGAAAGATACTGAATTTTTAATATCAATATGAAGCACCCTCTTGTAGCATGTGAAAAACCCCTAAAATATACTGATATCATAAAGTAAATAATACCAACATGTGTTAAACCCCCAAAATATATTGATATCATAAAGTAAATAACTCTGAAACATAAAATGTGTGACCAGTTTTGCTTTATTGCTTCTTGTGACAAAATTCAAACTGATTTTTATTCAATGATATTAACAACATTACATAAACAAGATCAAGACACAGTTTAAAATCGTTCTCATACATTCTTGTTATAATTAAAATATACAAACTGTTCTTCCCAAGCGTGTGTATGTGTGTGGAACTGTAGCCATTTACAGATGAATATTACCATATCAAATACATGAAACAATGCTTCTGAGGCTGTCCTGTGAATTAATATCATGTATGACAAAAAGATTGAACTGGGTTGAGAGAGGGGTGTTGAGAAAAAGAGCCAACTTTAAACACCATGCATACGGAATCAAAACAGGGAGAGATCACTGCATTGTAACAGGGAGAGAAAATAAAGCTTCAACTTTCCCAAAAATCCATTGAATTTTAACCAATATTATAATATCATCCATGAATGTTTACAATAATGCTCAGTCTTCTGATTTCAATGAGATTAAAAACATATTTATGAATGATAGAAAAATACAGTAAAAATATTGACAATGAAAGTGCCGTAGGCCTTATGTTTCAAGTATTTTAAGATAGCAAACATGAAATATCTTTCTACAAGAATAAGTTAATCATTTGAATGATGCAAATATTCAGCATTTTACTTTACATCAGAGTTAAACAAAAGGTTACTTAGTGTATAAAAATATAAAATGCTTAAATCTGGATTAAAAAAGTTCATATCTATTTCACTGGTATGTACAAGAAAGACTGTTGATCAATAACAAAGTTGAAGCACTCAGTGTAAGAATACTTCCAACATTGGTACACTACTATAAATGATTAAAAAGAAGCATTAGAGCTTCCTAATATATTTATAGCTAATTTGATTGAAATAATAAAAGGCAAAGGCTTGTCTAATTTTCACAATTCATTTGGATATTCTAGGTCTATCAAGAGCATGAATTATGTGCTCTATGAACAGAACTGTACTTTTGCTCAATCTCGTCTGAGCTTTTATTCAGCTTTTATTGATAAAGATTTTCATGACCTATGGTTGAGATCAGATCTTTATGATGGAGTTTTCATAAGATACTGTCATGCCTATTTTAAGTTGATCGATAAGTAACTGAACTAATCTAAGATAGTGTTCAGATAATTTTATTACACATGAAGCCATTGAAGGGACCATTTCTCTATTGGCCAACTTCTTTGGTTCTATTCCTTTTGACTACTGTGTATCAAGTTATCAGATTTATTCATAAGTACCAAAACTAATTTCCAGGAATCAAAGATAATAACTTTTCTTTGGTTCTATTCCTTTCGACTGCTGTGCATTAAAACCATCTCAGATATTCTTGCAAAGCATCAAATTATCAGATTTATTCATTAGTATAGCTTTAAATGCAGTACACAATTCTTTGTTATGACCTATTTTTTACCCTGAATCTCATATCATCCATGCCAAATGAGCAAACCTGTTGCTAACAATGTCAAATCAGTAATTAATATTTTTGGGAAAAAAGAATAAGTGGTATATTCAAAGTATTATTTTTTTGGATAAATCTACAAAACAAAAGGGTTTGATAAATTTCCATTCATATGTCTGTGATATCATGAATAACCAGAGTCAAGACCTTTGACCTTAAAACTGATGTCACAGCTAATTGTACACTGGAATGCAACTAAATGCAAAGTTTGATCAAAACTCATTAGTATATGTTCAAGTCACTGTACTCATAAACTCAATGAAGTACAAAAATACAAGGAATGACCTATGACCTAACCCCATGGTCAATAATTCTGGTTTTCAAACGTCCTTTACAAAAGTGCAGTTATGTTATTAGTCAGATCTACACCATTTTAACTCAGAACCAATTAAATAGTGTAAGAGGTGTTTAGTGAAAACCCATGTCAGAGCCACCATTCATGCATGAGAAATAGCAATAACAAGATTTCAAGATAGCTGCTGTGGTGAAATGCTTAAGGTTAGACAATCTCCATTTTCAGTCAGAAGTGTTGAAGTGTTTTATAGAACACTCCATGACAATGTGCCCATATGTTCAGAAGAAATAGCTATATAAAGATTTTCTGGATGGGCATCAAAGCAGACATTTTGTAGGAAGGATCAGCCTCATTTTAATAAAGGAACTGCAACAAAGAAGTAAGTTTTTATTTAAATGTTGGAATGACCATCCTCTCAGGTAAGGTTGTTAAAAAATTTGTTCAATTGTGGAAGGATACAAAGGCATCATTTTCATTTAGGATCAACTATAAATTAAGTCTCATTGTTGTCATGACTACTAACCATTCAGGCTACCTTGGTCATGAAGGCAGAAATCTGATCAGCACCATTATCATTTATGACCAACCTGATGCCTACCTTGTTCATGAAGATGGAAATCAGATCAGCACCAATATCATTTATGACCAACCTGACGCCTACCTTGGTCATGAAGGCAGAAATCTGATCAGCACCATTATCATTTATGACCAACCTGATGCCTACCTTGGTCATGAAGACAGAAATCTGATAAGCACCATTATCATTTATGACCAACCCGATGCCTACCTTGGTCATGAAGGCAGAAATCTGATCAGCACCATTATCATTTATGACCAACCTGATGCCTACCTTGATCATGAAGGCAGAAATCTGATCAGTACCATTATCAATTATGACCAACCTGATGCCTACCATGGTCATGAAGATGGAAATCTGATTAGCACCATTATCATTTATGACCAACCTGATGCCTACCTTGGTCATGAAGATGGAAATCTGATCAGCACCATTATCATTTATGACCAACCCGATGCCTACCTTGGTCATGAAGGCAGAAATCTGATCAGCACCATTATCATTTATGACCAACCTGATGCCTACCTTGGTCATGAAGGCAGAAATCTGATCAGCACCATTATCATTTATGACCAACCTGATGCCTACCTTGGTCATGAAGACGGAAATCTGATCAGTACCATTCTCATTTATGACCAACCTGATGCCTACCTTGGTCATGAAGATGAAAATCTGATCAGCACCATTATCATTTATGACCAACCTGATGCCTACCTTGGTCATGAAGATGGAAATCAGATCAGCACCAATATCATTTATGACCAACCTGACGCCTACCTTGGTAATGAAGGCAGAAATCTGATCAGCACCATTATCATTTATGACCAACCTGATGCCTACCTTGGTCATGAAGACAGAAATCTGATAAGCACCATTATCATTTATGACCAACCCGAAGCCTACCTTGGTCATGAAGGCAGAAATCTGATCAGCACCATTATCATTTATGACCAACCTGATGCTTACCTTGATCATGAAGGCAGAAATCTGATCAGTACCATTATCATTTATGACCAACCTGATGCCTACCATGGTCATGAAGATGGAAATCTGATCAGCACCATTATCATTTATGACCAACCCGATGCCTACCTTGGTCATGAAGGCAGAAATCTGATTAGCACCATTATCATTTATGACCAACCTGATGCCTACCTTGGTCAAGAAGGCAGAAATCTGATCAGCACCATTATCATTTATGACCAACCTGATGCCTACCTTGGTCATGAAGATGAAAATCTGATCAGCACCATTATCATTTATGACCAACCTGACTCCTACCTTGGTCATGAAGACGGAAATCTGATCAGTACCATTATCATTTATTACCAACTTGACATAATGTCATTTATTTAACATTGCTATGACTACCTATTCAGGAAAAGTAGTGAAAATGCAACAATTTTCAAATTAACCACTATCATGATGGATTCTGATTGGCACCATTTTCAAGATGGCAACTACAGTAACCATAATGGATGTCTCTGGGACACCATTTTCATTCTGGAACAACCAGACAGCATAAGAAGTCTTTTAGTAAAAATGTGTTTTTGCTTCCATCCATTTAGAAAGAGCAATAATACACTATTTTATAATAGCTGCTTTGCTAGCCAGACTTGACATCAAAATGGCTCCATTTTAATCAGGACCAACTAGACATGATAAAAGTCTTTCAGTGAAAAAAAACCTCAAGATGCTATGGCAATATATTTAGGAGTACTGTTAACAAAATTTGGATACTATGGTGGAGGTCAAATCAGTGCCATTTTCATTGAGGACCAAACATACACTATTCATTAATTAGCAGAAATCCCATGTTGATATGACCATCTGTTTAGATAAGTTACAATCATACAATTTTCAAGCTTGCAAACATGGTGGCCATCTTGATATTGGCAACATTTTCAATAGGACCAACCAGGCAACATAAGAAATCCTAATGTAAAAACCACATGCCGATCCGATATAACCATTCATTCCGGAGGAGTGGAAATAACAAGGAAGAAATTATATCAACATCATTTTCATCCAGAACCAACTTGATATATATCTTCAGTAATTTTTAGGGAACAGTTCATATTGATCTGAACAGACATTTACATGGAGTAGAAATAACAAGATTTTGAAGATGGTCACTATGGTGACCATACTTAAAGACAGACTGATACCATTTTCATTCAGAAACAACTAGACACCAAAGTCTTTTACTGAAAACACAATGTCATCATGAAAATCGATTAAGATGGAGCAGTAATAACAAAATTTTCAGTAGTTGCAATGGTGTCCACGGAGCACTATTTTTGTTAGGACAAGATATACATTGTGATAAATGTGTGAAAAGTTTCAATGACAATCATCTCAGTAGTTCAGGATTAGTAGCAACATCAAACTTGTGCCAACTCATCACAGACATCAGGCTCGTGGTTGTATAGCATATAACAAACTTGTGCCCATTCATGGCAGACATCAGGCAGATGGAAGTTGAGCATATAACAAACTTGTGTCAACTCATGGCAAACATCAGACAAATGGATGCAGAACAGATTAAAATACTTTTGTCAAATCATGGCAAACATCAGACAAATGGACACAGAGCAGATAAAGGCTAATACATAAGCTCTACTGGTGTGTGACCAAATTGGATACAAATCTGGTTGATGCTGTGTTTACAAGTTACTGGGATGTGAATGAAACCACATAAACCAGTTAATATTAGAGCTGGGTAGAGTGAAAAATGTTGCACTGCAGTATTTCTGAATGTACCACAATATACTGTACTTATATTAGAGACCAATGTTCTGGGGCAGGGGCCTCACGTCATTTTGTTTAACTTCTGTCAACAGTTGGAAAACTATTTTGCTCTGATGGATAACAAACTAAACACATATTCTGTTCCTATTATTTTGGAAAAATCGTTAATTATCTTGATGAATATATCAACTGCTGTCAGGCTGAGATGTATATTTATACACCTTATCAAACATGTTAATTCCCTTGCTCAGAAAATATTTGGTTTTGTATGTACATTTTTGCAAATCCCCTTTTTAGTTATTCATTCCTTCAATTGTTAATGTATGCTTTTAAAAATATGAATTAGGCATTTGGATATTTTATGAAAAAAAATTTACAACCTCTGCAAAATTACCATTTGACACACATAACCAGGGCTAAGCCTAGATTTATACTGTGTAGTTGTGTCCCCAGCCTGTCTGCCTTGCTTAGATGGAGATTTACTCTTTTAACTTTAAATGTTTCCAAATTGTTGCATGGCAAGTGTCTGGTTATTGTGATATTGTTTAGCATAATGGGATTAGGAATATGTACTGATGTGGTACAATTTATTGATGTATGTATGAGAAGTAATTAATACCATGCTTTTATTATGAAGTTGTTTTACCATAAAAGAACATACAGGTATCTCAATGTGAATCAATGCATGACTGAAGAAATTTGATAGCTGTTATTTGATGATAGGCTGTGTGCAGTGTAAGATGAGAGGGCTAAAGAAAAATATTGTACCGTCCTTGTGTTTTCACAGGAACCTTTTTAGGGGACAGAGAACTTCCGGTTCAATTGAGACCCCAGTCTCCAAGAGAAGGATATGGAAGTGAGATGAGTTGACATAAGTCTAGTCAGTGGAGAGAAGGTGGAGAAGGAAAAGTAGTCTGGAGGAGAAAGTAGTTGAGGGAGACAAGGAAAAGGAGTATAGAGAAGTCAAGGATGAAGAAAAGAAGGAATTGAGAGGAATAGGAGAGAAGAATACCACATATGAGTATTGATCTCACTCCTGATCAAGTGATGCAATAGGCTATTAAAGGGTTGAGAAGGAGTGTAATTGTGAAATGTGAATCATTTGATTATTGAATTGTTATTAAAGTGTTATACATTGAATTTCAACCTTTTTGTATATTTAACCATCTAACCAATGGCAGTGCTGACTGGGGGTTTGGAGCTTTAATCTGTCTTTCACTCATTTAACTTCCAACCAAAATTGAGCCTGGGTGGGACTTCTACAATATTATGTGCACCCCATTCCAATCCAACCATAACAACCAATTCTTCACAAATATTTCTATTTGGGATCAACTAGACCATGGCATGAATGTGTACAAAAAGTTTCATTGCATTCCTCCTAGTAGTTTAAGAGTACCACCAATAACAAAATTGTACTAATGGACAGACAATGTAAGAAAAACCATCCATAATCTTTTCTGGTCTATGACTATTTCAGCCAATAAAAATAAGCAACTGTAAAAATCTACTCACCTAACAACTGGGAATGTTACAGTGTTTAAAATCCAAACAGATGAAATCCTAGCAGTGGGGGACAGAAATCCACTCAAAAATTATCTAAGACAGACATGGGGAAATATACTTTTTGATAAATTTGTTAACACTATAAAATTTGTTTTGCCTTTTCTTTCAAATTTGAGAATGCTAGTATATATGTCTCAAACTTAGTATACAGCCGTATGTCAAGAACTATGTTACCTCTGCGTCTCCGTGAGACATTGCCATCGACACTAGGAATGGTATTCTGGTTCCGTCTGGCAGAATTACAGCATTTGCAGATTATGATGATTAGCAAACAGATGATGACAATAAAAACTGATGGCACCACCGATGATAACATTACAATCATATCATATATATGCAAATTTTCATCTGTCACATCATATGTGGCTGAAATTATAGATTTATCTTACAATGAGACATATTTTTAAAAAAAATCTAAACTGTGTTACAGACATAAAGCTATGACAAAGCTAAATTTCTCAACATTTATTGAAACTTTATTCAGGTCATCTACATTTGTATACAAACATGCCTACCAATTTTTACTGCCCTATGAAATGCAGTTGTTTGCTCTTTCATGCTAACAAGGCCTGACATAAGAAAAATATAAAGCCAAAAAGTTAACTTTTTCTCTGAAAACAAAAATAGCTTCATTGTGATTAAAATCTAACCAGGTCTTGTATATATCTTATGCATACAAAATGCTGTTCAGACTTTATTCCCGTATGACAAGTGGTTTTTGTCACAAGACAAAAAGAAGAAATATAACACTTGCAGCAACAACCCCCATCAGATCATTTACATATACACCAACCTGATGCCTACCATGGTCTTGAAGATGGAAATCTGATCGGCACCATTATCATTTACATAATTGATAAATTGTTAACCCACTTATAACATAAGATCTATGGATCCAATTTCTCTAAAGTTCTTAACAAAAAATAAAGGAATAGACTATGACCAAGTAATGACTTGTACAGCAAGCCAATCATGCAGATCAACCAATGTTCACTTTTCTAAAGGTTAGAATATTTGATTATTTTATTATATTAATGCTCAATAAAAGAAAAATACATGAATAGAGGGGTAGATAAACATTTATGCAGTGACATAAGACTGCCAAATCTCCATCAAATGACTAGTAAAATGACACAAGACTGCTAAGTCTCATATACAATAACTAGAGCACTGAAAAAATGGATAAATCAAAAAGGATTAAGTACACCTAAGTAGACATCATAAGTCTTTTATTTAAAACTTGACACAACCATCCATTCAGGATGAGTAGTGATACAATTTACAAGACTGCCACTTTGTTTTGGTGTCAGATTCCCATTATGCTTATTTAAGACCAACTGGATATCATAAGTCCTTTGGTGAAATTCTATGTTAACCTAACTTTCCGTTCAATAAGATGAACCCCATGTTGACATGACCATCCATAAAGGAGGAGTAGCTATAAGAAAAGTCTCAAGATGATCACACAGGTGGCCATACTGGACCCCAGATCACCACCATTTTTATTTAGGACTAAGCAGACATCATATATAAAGTCTAGTAGAGAAAACTATATGTTGATATTCCTATCCATTCAGGGGCATCTGTGACAGCAAGAGTTTCAAGTGTGTTGATGTGGCAGCCATACTGGACATCAGATCAGCACCATTTTCATTTAAGACTAAGCAGACATCATAGAAATTTTTTTAGTAATAACAAGATTTTCAAAATGGCAACTGTGGTGGCAATATTGGATGTTCAGGCATTTTCATCTAAGCTCAAGTATACAAGTATGAATGCATATGTAAAGTTTTATGACAATCTTCCAAATAGTTTACGAGAGGTAAAGATAACAAATTTGTGCCAATGGATGGATGGATGTCACATGATGGATGATGGATAACGGACCTTCCCATAAGTTCTACTTGTCTATAACGCACTAAAGCTAAAATTCAAAAACTTTAACCATGGTCTTTTTAATGTAAAGCCTCATATAAAATTTAATTAAACTCCAAATATCATCCAAATATTAATGATCAGAAATGAAACTGAATGGCAAAGTTCTAAGACATAACAGCCATTATTCTGGACAAGTCTGCTAGAAAATGGTGGGAATCCAATCTAATGTAATGCCTAAAATCAAATCTGATTTCAGTCCATATGTCCTTCAAAAGTCATTTAGCAAAAATAACAAAGTTTAATCCTTGAAATTCTTTAAAAGCTACTCAGTAGAAATTAAATTTGTGATGAAATTTAACTTGATAGGTTGCAATGGATTAACATGGGGCATACAAAAAAACTAAACATTTTTGTAAAGACTATAATATCAACTCAAGTCATCTATATATGTATGCAATGTTTATATTGACAAACAGATGAAGGGACAGGAAGAAACTGAAGTACTTTTCTGTAAGCAATGGGAGCATAAAAACTGGACATGAAATCAGGAGAGCTGATGGCATCACTATACCAACTGACTGATATATATGTCTGGCTGTCTAGTAGCTGTACTAAATGTAAACCTGTATGTTTAGACCATTTTTTAAAAACAAATTACATTTTTTTTTAGAAAGCTCTAACAAGATGGTCTTCCCTTGAAAAAAGGAATAGGCACCAAATCCCATCAATAGTCAGTTAAGAATGGAGTTGAAAATAAGTTTTCCATGGATGTAGCTGCAGGATAAGTTTTTATGGAATTGTCTTATTTTTGCTTAGAAGTCTTATCTAAAAAACCAAATTTTATTTCCAAAATTGTCTTCTTCCAATATATTACATGATTATATGTTAAGAGAATAAATGAGGTGAAAAGAATTTGTCCTGACTGCTTGTGTAATATATGCAAAACTTTTTCATGTGATGTGTTCAGTGTGAATACAAATCGTCTTTTGTGTGGCAGCAATTATGACCCAGTGAATGAGAGAATCTAAGTTTCATACACTGAAGAAAATGTTTCATTTATTTTTTGTTGTACAGTTTCAATAATGTTTAGGTTATCATAATGCACATTTAAAAAAGGCATTTCCCAACCAACTATGTAAAAAGAAACGAGTTTCCTGCCCACTGAACTCCAAACTGTATCAATATGGTATTGGAATTTATTGAGCCAAATGAAAATAAAGAAAATATTAACTTGTAATAAAATTTGTAGATAAATGAGTAGCATGTTGAAGGAACTATATCAAAAAAGCAAACAGAAGTACAGTGGAACACCGCTATAACGCGCCCCACATTAACACGAATTCCGATATAACGCGGTTGTAGCATGGCTCCCTAAATTTTGTATATTTATTGACACATGGAAAAAAAATTTTTTTGGAGAAAAGTAAAAAAAAAAACAAACAAAAATACTCAAGAAATTAACTTCATTTTGGGCATGAAATTAGTTGTGACTTTTAAAATAATATGATCGTGGCATGATTCCTTGAAATTTGAAATTCATTTACATGTATTTTTATGGGACCGTGAAAATATTTGTTTAACGTACGAGAATTAGTGTGTAAAACGTTTATTATAATTTGGTGGAAGAATTTGCATATGACTTTTAATAATAAACGATCGAAACTTAACAATTTATCCAGGTTCTTAAAGTGATTTTGGAGAAGTGATCGTGTATGAATTCTAAAATAATACAATGTATATAACGTATGAGAAATAGTGTACAATGCTTGGCTTCTGAAATTTATCAATTTGAACAGGTTGTGGTTAAGCTCCGTATTCCACTCTAGAAGAGAAAACTGGTTTCTGTAGGTTTTTGAATTATTAAGCCAAAGTAAACATTATCAGAAGTGTTACTTATTACGGATCCATGAATAAAGCCAGTAAATCGTCTTTGTGATTGTCATCCTTGAATTCTGTATACAGTCGTTGCTCAAACAATAGCACATGGGCTTCTTATTTAGCTGCAATCACAGCCAAGCAGCAGACCAAGCTGTGGTTGATACAAGAGTTGCACAATTTAATAAATATCAAAGGACGAAAGCCGCTAACATGTATACTGTGCTTGGCAGTGTGATACAACAAACAGTTCAAAGTAAATAATATCCACTTTATTATCTGTAAATTAAAAGGGCTTGAAATTGTACATCCATTCAGCTTAATTTTGTTTTATATAAAAAGTGATTCATAACCATTGCAGGCCTTCATTACTTAGTTATCGAGCTTTATCTGTGTACGTTGTTTGCTTATATAAAAAAAATATTACTGTTATGGAAAAGCAAGTTCAAAAACACAAGTCATTTTCTGCTAAAGAGAAACTGTATGCCCTAAATCAACTAAAGAAGGGCAAACAACAAACTCAGCTTGAAGACGACGTACGTTTAGCAAATGAAGCACTCAAAAAAATACGAGCACAGACATGATATCCTTAACTTGTATTCAGTAGATGACATCTGCCTATATACGAACACATATCATATGACGAAATTGTTACAAATGTCAGAAGGAATAATGAAGCTGCACAATCAGAATCTGAAACCAGTGACGATAATGGTAACGATGACGATGGCACACCAACTACCCCACCAAAAGTGTCTGAAGCAGTAGTAGATTTAGAAGCAAGTTTAAGGTGGCTGGAAACACAAGATGTTGACAGCGTCAAAGTCCTTCAATTAAGAAACACTCTTGACTTTGCTAGAACCCAACAGATCGCGGCAAAGAAGCAAACGTCATTGTAATAACTAATAGAACTGGCAGTAATGGGCATTATTGAACTTTTATAAATTGTGAGGTAAAAAACATCAAAATTTTGCACAAATTTCTTTGTCTCTTTTTCAGTGAATCTGAAATATGCTTTTCAGGCTAAAGCAGATGTCACACATTTTAACACATATAACTAAATAAGACTGGTACTGCTGTTATGCACATAATTTTGTGAAAGTAGTTGTAGTTGACTGGTGTTAATTCAAGCAGCAGACACCTCAGTTGCTGTCCATTAATAACTTAGCTCTGCGTAACAATCCACAGG
Organism: Potamilus streckersoni; assembly: GCA_016746295.1. Classification (NCBI taxonomy): domain Eukaryota; kingdom Metazoa; phylum Mollusca; class Bivalvia; order Unionida; family Unionidae; genus Potamilus; species Potamilus streckersoni. The sequence continues at coordinate 1,609,508 of JAEAOA010001605.1, forward strand.
CTCATATAGCTGGCATTTCATATTGTACATTGCATAAGTGAATGATACAGCAATTCTTTTAAGTTCAATGGATAACCCAACAAATGAAAGATAAATGAGCATAAGTGGAATATAGTTCCTTCCTTCTGATCAGATCCCTCTAGAATAAATCCTGATGATATCCCTGGGCTGAAACAAAACAGTTTCAGGACAAATGCCAGGGGCCATTGTGAACAAACCTTTAGTAGAGTACATCATAAAAAACGTTTCAAAAATGCTGAAGTTGGCCCAAATATTTTTGCAGAGAAGTTTCAAATAGCATAAGTTAAAAGACAAAGGATAATGTAGAATTTGAATCAATTTAATAATGCATACTTACAGTTGCAATATTTCATTTCATCTGGAAGTCCTGCACAAAAATTCTCACGACAATGAAAGTAAGCTTTTATGCACATGTAGTTACAACACCTACCAGTCATTAATCTACATCGTAGAGCTGAAAAAAATAATAAACAACTTTATAAAATCTTGGGAACATAACCTTGTGTAAAAGGATTTGTGGATAATAACAGTTTAACATTTCAAATAGTGAGAACTGTTTTGAAACTATGGATATCTGTGATATTAAAATCACCAAATAATTATACACATCAATATTCTAACATGTACAAATGCTTGCCTCCAAAAATTCCTAAAAAAGTGTTGCTTGAAAAATTCAATACAAGTTGGTAGGCTACATCAATGAGAAACTGCTCAACAAGTTGAGATGGTAGTCTTTTGTACTGCTGTGACAGATTATAGTCAATTAGCCCTATAAAATTAAACATTTCGAAAGAAAAAGTTCAAGAAAGGTATATCTGACAAGGCCTGAATCTGTAGCTAGTCTGACTAGGAAGCAGGTTTCAAATGATCACGGAGTTAAATGATGCTCTAGATAACAGATCAAATGGTGCCTGATTTATCCATGTCAGAACCTATGGTTTATTCCATTTCAGACACTGGGCCAAAGACAGGTAAGAGTTCAGCACAAGGCTGGAAAAGCCTTTGTTTTGTGTTTTATCCTCCCTTATGTGATGATAAAACATCCACCACTCTAAATAAAACTAACTCTTACACTTTGAGAGTGGTAGGCCTTCTTGCTTACATGATTCTGTAGAAAATTGTTTTGAGGAATTTTTTTCCCTCTGGATCAGGATCTAGAAAGACAATGGTTGGGAGTTTTGCATTGCAAACTGTCACAAAATAGATCCATGAATGGTTAACACCAGCAGGTTCAGATTCAACTGTATACCATGGGGTGAATCAGCTATTTGGTTTAGATAGCTTATTCCAGCAGATCAAATGTTAATACATTAAGCCTTTCCAAAATTAATGGACTCAAAAGTGGATTTATCATGACCACCTGAGAAAATCCCAAACCAAGGACCAAACGTCTAGGGATCTAGCTTCATTTGGCCTTCTGATATGATTCAGCTCTGTGGAGTTGTCATTTCCATACAGTATCTCAGCATTCACTATGGCCTTAAGTTTCAGAAGGCTGAATTGCAATTGTCAATCTTGAGGTCAAAATTTGCCAACTTCCCATAACAATGACAATAGATAGGCATCCCAATCTGCTGCAATGGCATCCATACAAAAAATATATTTTCCAGGATGATGGACCTAAAAGGGAATACCTACTGTAATCAATGCAAGGCTCTGTTATATCATGTAACCAGAAACTAGCTAGGATTATTTGTTCAAGTGAACAAAGCTCAATAACCACTGTGAGATTTCAGAGTATACTGTGAGAGTTCAGAGTACACTGATTTAATAACTCCCTGTATATTGTCCTGTTGGACTTTTTAAAAAGACTGTTAACTGAAACAAATAAATTTGCAGCTAAATAACATGTGGATCATGAAATCTGTGATGCAGACTGGATAGAAACCATCATGCCTGAGATGTCTGACTTTCATGGGGATAATCTCCTGAATATACTTTGTATTAGTCAAATGACATGTTTCTATCTAATGAAGGAATAAAAAATAAAAAGCCATGAAAGTTTACCTGTAAATCATCCTAACCATGATAAATTTCACAAAATATGTCCAATTTTGGACAAAGTTCTGACCAACACTGAGAAGACATAACAGCCTTGCCAATATCAAAACCAGTGATGAAGTTTTTATATATTTTTATGTTCATTACACATAATGTATTTCTTTACAACAGTTAACTGCAGACACACTCTCACATATAAAGATCATAAAATAAATACACATACACATATATGCATGAATATTGTATTATATTTCATTTTAACACAACTCCAATCTATCTCCATACATAAATTTAAACATTAGATTCATAAATATTTGAAATTTAATGCATACCTTTTCATAATAATAAAAAAATTAACTTTTCCTACAATGTCTACAGTGTGACAGCTTATAGTGATATCTAGCACTGAACATCATGCCTCAGACATGTAGCATGATGTCCCACCCAGTCATATTATCATGACATCAAGCTGACCAGTCCTAACACTTACCTCTTAATGCTGAGCACCAAGCAAGGTAGCTGTTAGTACCGTTTTTGTAATTCTTTTGGTTTGACTCAGCTAGTGATAGAGTCCATGTATGTTAGGCAGATTCTCTAACCACTAGGACACTGGAGCGGTTCATAAAAAAAATGTACTGTATGGATACTGTGATGAAGCCATTGCTATATTTCTGCCTCTTGTCTGGTTCACTTGTGACTTCTGATTTTATGAAGAATATTATATGAACATGAAAAGTCTAAGTTAAATATCATAAAAAAATGTCACCAAGTCAGCTGATTAAATGCATATTGGTATTACACATTCATGTTTAATGTTTTGAAGCATGAGATTAAAACAGTGTGTGTGTGTGTGATTTAGATTTTTAATGTAGCTTTAACAATTTTTTTTGTCATATTGGTATGATGTTTGCAGTGTGACAGTTTACAATTATATCTAGCAATGGGACATCATGCCCATCACGCAGACATGTGGCATGATGTCTCACCCAGTCACATTATCCTGACACCAGACCGACTAGTCCTAACACTAACCTCTTAAGGCTGAGTGCAAAGCAAGGCAGCTGTTAGTACCATTTTTAAAGTCTTTCATATGACTCAGCCAGGGTTTGAACCCATGACTTCCAACATCTGAGGATACTCTAACCACTAGGCCATCAGAGCAGTTTTAAAACAAAGCAACTTGTGCAATGGTAGTTGTTTTCATCATGAAATGATGACAAATAATAACTAATGTTAATCCAGAATTGATAATAAATGCAAACAGGTAATGGAAATTATTACGTTATTCTGAGACTATTCCAGCAATGTAAGAATATAACTTGTTGAAGATGATGTTGACTTAGAATTTATGTTGCTTTTTATGGGGAGCAAGAGTATGACATCATGAACATCATATATGGGAGGCACAGGTATGATGGTTTGATTTCTATATGGCAAGCAATGGGTTCAGGTGTCACTAAAGTAAAAAACTGGTTGAAGCCAGATATATTGGGCACCTCCTAGCTGGTAGAAAGGAGAGTTAACCTGTAAGGGTTGCTTTCCTTTGTCTGTATAAAATACAGACAGAAAGACATTTTTCCATCTTTCTGGGAGGGTTGGATTTGGAGGTATCAAAGAAAATTATCCTAATGTAATGTGCTATATATATTTAATCTGTACATTATGTTGACTTTTCTCCATGATTATGATGATTGGGAATGATCAGTAATTGCCTTTAGGGTCTACCTGACTAATGTCTTGTTATTGTATAAGAATCTATTTCATAGCCAATATTTCTCTCAGATTTTAGATAATATATTAAGATCATTCTTAATTGTACGTAAACATGTTTACAGATGTTGAGTTCAAGGTCATTTTTAAAAAACTGAGAATTTCCTGGAAGCAAGATGTTTATGAATTTGATGGGATAATGACCCTCATCTTGTTTCTGTTATTTTGTCTAAGTTTTTAATATAAAAGTTTTTTACTCCAAAATTACTCATTCCTATATTAACATCCTAAGTGGAAACAGTCTTACTGCTGCTTTTTGTTTTTTAAATTGAGAAGATTTATTCACTGGAATTACAAAAGTGTTCAATACATTTTGGATTATATTGTTGTGAGACATCAAAACTGTTGGCACATTAGCACATTCAAGACGATTAATACATCATTACATAGACTGTTAGGACTATCTGGGATTTAATACAAATACACTAAGTTCTTTTTAAATTTCACTTAGTATTTTAGGAAAATAAATTTTTTCTTGATTTTAACAACATTCAATTAATTAAAGTATTAATGATCAAGGCAGGTAACCACAATGGCAATAACTCTATATCACACAATGAAGTTAGGTTCTAATAAAGTTACAGAACTTTGTTTCAGATAGGAAAGAATGTGAAATAGGCAGAAATATCAATAGAGTACACTTTCCCAAACTCATTCCCTGTGTGAAAGGTACCATTTTATAACCAGTTTTGAGGGGTCTCAACAAGAGTGAAAGTGACAACTAATTTATGAATGGGATTTGGTGCAATCCTTGTATCCAAAGGGGAATCACTCTTCTCTGCAGCCAACCTATGTAGGCAGACAACTTTTATACCTTTTTGCAGCTAACTTGGGAGGGCTGGATTTGTGAGACAGTAGTTTTACTCCTAAGGTACTATGACTGTGTAACATACTTCAGGAATCTTCCTGATCCATCAAACGTAACACATATCCTTGAAGAAAAAGATAACAAAAAGAAGAAACTGTAAAAAATGAGGTTTCATACCTAAACTGGTATTGCTATATGAAGCATAGGTGAAAACCAGTCTGTCTTGTGCTTGATATCTGCCTGTCAATCGTACATAGAATCCCATGTCATCGGATTCAAAGAAAGGAGTGCTGGATGACATGATCTCTACAAGTTTTTCACCCATAGATGTCAAACCCCTGTAGATTTCTACCTTGTTTCCCGAAACATTCACTGCAAAAAAAATCCACAATTACAGAATGGGCTCTTATCAACACGAAATATATCTTTCATAGGATCACACACATTCATGTAAACATAAGTGAAATGAATTCATCAAGTGCCTATGAAGATCAATATTTATTGGAGATAAAGGGAATCCACTGATCTAATGTGATGTGACTGATTTTTAACGTAGCCTTAACAATATTTCAGTCAGCTATGATGTCTGCAGTGTGGCATTTTATATTGATGTGGCATGATGTCCCACCAAGTCACATTATCCTGACACCAGGCCAACCTGTCCTAGCACTAACCTCCTAATGCTGAGTGTCAAGCGAGGCAGCAGTCAGTACCATTTTTGTAATTCTTTGGCATGACTTGACCAGGTATTGAACCCACGACCTCACGCATCCGAGGCACTGATCTGCTTTACTATGATGGTATAGTATACTTACCAGGTGGATGCATATATTCTCATGATTGTGAACACAAGATATATGAAAATGAATTAAAACATCAAAGTTGTATGTAGTTAGAAAAAAAAAAGTCAGAATGAATTACTGGCCTTTTGGGAAAGTGATTTATCTCCCTTAAGGTGGAAGCTCTTCAGTAACAACAATCACTTCCATGGACTATTCACTAAACAAGATAAAAGATAATTCTTTAAAAGTAGAATTATGTGATACATGGTTAAATGTCCTGTGTGATTAACACAAGCAAGAATGGTTATCTATTGTAGAAAAATCCAGCAAAAGGATAAAATTTTACAATATATCAAATGGTTATCCAACTGGAAGAATATTTTAATATTTTAACAAATTCCCTAACAATATGTTAACTTTCTCTCAAGTCAGGATGTCAAACTTTTAATTACCTATTACAAAACCTGTCAATAAAATCAAATTCCATATGCAGAAAGAAAATGTATCAAATGTTAAAATAATGTATTGGAGGATGAATTTCTTTACCTATTTATGTGCCAATTCTTGAGGAAGGCTGTACTGAATTTGATTAAGAAACAGTGTTACATATGATCTAATGTTTTCAAATTTCAACATTTAATGAAACTAAGAGCAAAATACAAGTATGACATTAAAGTTTAATCAAGGCAAACTTTTAAAGGATTAGAAACTGATTAGCCTATGCTGCTTTCATATTCCAATAGTTTGCAACCCTTTATTTAGTAAATCATTTTAATTTAAATCACTGATCTCTTTTCTTTAGTATCTTAACTGACTTGTAATCTACACATAACCCATTCTCTTTCTCATTTTTGTCTAATAGAGTTTTCTCACTTTCCCCTCTTGTTTATATTATAGCCATGATGGCTTTGTATATAATAAAACCTTGTGTATCACTCAAATGCATTATATGTATGGCGAGAGTATGATTTTTTAAAATTAAGTCTTGTTTTGATCTGATCATAAGTTGTACAATTTTTAAAAATACTTTAATCTTAGTTCTTATAGACAATTCAACAGGAAAAGTACAAGTATCTGAGACATATATATATATATATATATATATATATATATATATATATATATATATATATATATATATATATATATATATATATATATATATATATATCATAACTTCTTTACATACAGTGCTTCGATCTTTGTGCAAAGACTAATTATTATAACAAAGCATGCTAACAAACAATTATTTAAAAGGGTCTCCATGTCATACATTAGTCAATCAATCTTTTAAAAACATATTATAGAAAATCACACATAACTATTCACATCTTACAAAAAAAATAGTATCAACTGTTACACATGAAAAATATATAGTAAATGTCCAAAAGTCAATCTGTTGTATTTAATTTGTGTATTTCAAGTTTTGCAATGGGTTATCTTAACAATGTGACAGGTTACAGGTCTCAATAGTCCCCATAATTTGAGGTTCCAAGGTGGGCATATTCACTCAGTTGGAGTGAACTATTTTCCAAAAATGCCTATAATTGATATGGAGTATCAGAATGCATGTAAAAGTCAAGTTTCATTACAGTATAAATTGAGTTTCTATGAAGGGGGTGGGTGAGGTGGGGTGGGCAAACACACTGAGAGACAAAGGAAGCTAATGCATGTTACATGGACAACTTTAACATCTCAAGCCACAAAATATTTATTTGATGGATTTCTCAAAAGTTCCCAAAGTTATGAACCAAGTGTACAATAGAAACAACCCAGGAACCTATGTGGAATGGATAAAATTACCTTTGTTATGCTAAGTGTATATATACCTTAATGGTTGCACCATAATCAGTTTCTGACCCTAAAGCAAGTCCCAAGGTGAATAGGAAAATCCCATGGGACAACATTGGCTGCATAAATGACTTATGACTTGGCTTTTTCAAGGCGTAAGGAGAGACACAAAGGCATGACACAGTAGCAATGTAAATTTAAATGCTAATTAACTGTGCAATATTATAAAGTATAAATCCTAAAATAAATGCAAGCACCATAGCTAAAGGCACTTAAATTATATCAAACTTTGCAGAAATTAGGGGTCATCCTTAAAAAAGGCAATTCCCTAAATAAAATGTATAATGACAAGTTTGTTTAAATTTCTAGGTTCTAGTGATGGCCTTGAACAAAACTTAACACTGCCTTGACTTCCAATGCCTTCCTAACTGATATTTCTAAGAAATTACCTTGGAACAACACTGGTTAAGAATAATGTTAATTGTCCAAAAAGAAGGCTGCATGACAGCAAGTGTGTACAGAATTCTATCAAATTATGTAGAAATACTGCAATGACCTTTGACCTCAACCATCTCTCTCCAGAACAATAGAATTCACTTCAAAATAGGCAATCTGAGGCCCTAAACATTGAGTGTTGCAAGTTTCATCAAATTTTTAGGGTTGGGGAACTGATGACATGACCAACACTGAATTACACAAAAGACAGCTTCATCATTGCTGTGCTGCAATATTATCGGCATAAAAGAGACAAAAACACCAAAACTGATGTCTAGAATCAATGATTCTGTAAACTTTGTTCCACATCTAATCTTCTGCATAACCTGATGTCTCACATGCATCTATGTGTTGATGTATCCCTCACACCTCCATTCTAACTGACTAGTGACAACTCAAAATTTCAACATTGATGCCCATGCCATTATTGCTGTTAGAACTGCTCTTCCAACCCTAAAAGTAATAACTATGTTCCCATCATGCTTATATTGACAAATACCTAGACTGCTAGAAAACCTTATCAGCTTCATGTGAATTGCATTATAGCCTGGCTGTTTCTTGACCAACTATAGTGTCCCAATCATGCTTATACTAGAAAATACCTAGTCTCCTGGAAAACTGTACCAGCTCCATGTGAATTGCATTGTAGCCTGGCTGTTTCTTGACCAACTATAGTGTCCCAATCATGCTTATACTAGAAAATACCTAGTCTCCTGGAAAACTGTACTAGCTTCATGTGAATTGCATTGTAGCCTGGCTGTTTCTTGACCACCCCCATTGTCCCAAACATGCTTATACTAGAAAATACCTAGTCTCCTGGAAAACTGTACTAGCTTCATGTGAATTGCATTGTAATCTGGCTGTTTCTTGACCAACTATAGTGTCCCAATCATGCTTATACTAGAAAAAACCTAGTCTCCTGGAAAACTATACTAGCTTCATGTGAATTGCATTGCAGTCTGGCTGTTTCTTGACCACCCCCATTGTCCCAAACATGCTTATACTAGAAAATACCTAGTCTCCTGGAAAACTGTACTAGCTTCATGTGAATTGCATTGTAATCTGGCTGTTTCTTGACCAACTATAGTGTCCCAATCATGCTTATACTAGAAAAAACCTAGTCTCCTGGAAAACTATACTAGCTTCATGTGAATTGCATTGCAGTCTGGCTGTTTCTTGACCAACTATAGTGTCCCAATCATGCTTATACTAGAAAAATACCTAGTCTCCTGGAAAACTGTACTACTTCATGTGAATTACATTGTAGTCTGGCTGTTTCTTGATCACCCCCACTGTCCCAATCATGCTTATACCAGAAAATACCTAGTCTGCTGGAAAACTGTACTAGCTCCATGTGAATTGCATTGTAGCCTAGCTGTTTCTTGACCAACTATAGTGTCCCAATCATGCTTATACTAGAAAATACCTAGTCTCCTGGAAAACTGTACTAGCTTCATGTGAATTGCATTGTAGTCCGGCTGTTTCTTGACCAACTATAGTGTCCCAATCATGCTTATACTAGAAAAATACCTAGTCTCCTGGAAAACTGTACTAGCTTCATGTGAATTGCATTGTAGTCTGGCTGTTTCTTGACCAACTATAGTATCCCAATCATGCTTATACTAGAAAAATACCTAGTCTCCTGGAAAACTGTACTAGCTTCATTAGAATTGCATTGTAGTCTGGCTGTTTCTTGACCAACTATAGTGTCCCTATCTTGACCAACTATAGTGTCCCTATCATGCTTATACTAGAAAAATACCTAGTCTCCTGGAAAACTGTACTAGCTTCATGTGAATTGCATTGTAATCTGGCTGTTTCTTGACCTACCATCGTGTCCCAATCATGCTTATACCAGAAAATACCTAGTCTCCTGGAAAACTGTACTAGCTTCATGTGAATTACATTGTAGTCTGGCTGTTTCTTGACCAACTATAGTGTCCCAATCATGCTTATACTAGAAAAATACCTAGTCTCCTGGAAAACTGTACTAGCTTCATGTGAATTGCATTGTAGTCTGGCTGTTTCTTGACCAACTATAGTGTCCCTATCTTGACCAACTATAGTGTCCCTATCATGCTTATACTAGAAAAATACCTAGTCTCCTGGAAAACTGTACTAGCTTCATGTGAATTGCATTGTAATCTGGCTGTTTCTTGACCTACCATCGTGTCCCAATCATGCTTATAACAGAAAATACCTAGTCTCCTGGAAAACTGTACTAGCTTCATGTGAATTACATTGTAGTCTGGCTGTTTCTTGACCACCCCCACTGTCCAAATCATGCTTTTACTAGAAAAATACCTAGTCTCCTGGAAAACTACTAGCTTCATGTGAATTGCATTGTAGTCTGGCTGTTTCTTGACCTACCATCGTGTCCCAATCATGCTTATACCAGAAAATACCTAGTCTGCTGGAAAACTGTACTAGCTCCATGTGAATTGCATTGTAGCCTGGCTGTTTCTTGACCAACTATAGTGTCCCAATCATGCTTATACTAGAAAATACCTAGTCTCTTGGAAAACTGTACTAGCTTCATGTGAATTGCATTGTAGTCTGGCTGTTTCTTGACCAACCATAGTGTCCCAATCATGCTTATACTAGAAAATACCTAGTCTCCTGGAAAACTGTACTAGCTTCATGTGAATTGCATTGTAGTCTGGCTGTTTCTTGACCAACCATAGTGTCCCAATCATGCTTATACTAGAAAATACCTAGTCTCCTGGAAAACTGTACTAGCTTCATGTGAATTGCATTGTAATCTGGCTGTTTCTTGACCTACCATCGTGTCCCAATCATGCTTATACCAGAAAATACCTAGTCTCCTGGAAAACTGTACTAGCTTCATGTGAATTACATTGTAGTCTGGCTGTTTCTTGACCACCCCCACTGTCCAAATCATGCTTTTACTAGAAAAATACCTAGTCTCCTGGAAAACTACTAGCTTCATGTGAATTGCATTGTAGTCTGGCTGTTTCTTGACCTACCATCGTGTCCCAATCATGCTTATACCAGAAAATACCTAGTCTGCTGGAAAACTGTACTAGCTCCATGTGAATTGCATTGTAGCCTGGCTGTTTCTTGACCAACTATAGTGTCCCAATCATGCTTATACTAGAAAATACCTAGTCTCTTGGAAAACTGTACTAGCTTCATGTGAATTGCATTGTAGTCTGGCTGTTTCTTGACCAACCATAGTGTCCCAATCATGCTTATACTAGAAAATACCTAGTCTCCTGGAAAACTGTACTAGCTTCATGTGAATTGCATTGTAGTCTGGCTGTTTCTTGACCAACCATAGTGTCCCAATCATGCTTATACTAGAAAATACCTAGTCTCCTGGAAAACTGTACTAGCTTCATGTGAATTGCATTGTAATCTGGCTGTTTCTTGACCTACCATCGTGTCCCAATCATGCTTATACCAGAAAATACCTAGTCTCCTGGAAAACTGTACTAGCTTCATGTGAATTACATTGTAGTCTGGCTGTTTCTTGACCACCCCCACTGTCCAAATCATGCTTTTACTAGAAAAATACCTAGTCTCCTGGAAAACTGTACTAGCTTCATGTGAATTGCATTGTAGTCTGGCTGTTTCTTGACCAACCATCGTGTCCCAATCATGCTTATACCAGAAAATACCTAGTCTCCTGGAAAACTGTACTAGCTTCATGTGAATTACATTGTAGTCTGGCTGTTTCTTGACCACCCCCACTGTCCAAATCATGCTTTTACTAGAAAAATACCTAGTCTCCTGGAAAACTGTACTAGCTTCATGTGAATTGCATTGTAGTCTGGCTGTTTCTTGACCAACCATAGTGTCCCAATCATGCTTATACTAGAAAATACCTTGTCTACTGGAAAACTCTATCAGCTTTATGTGAACTGCATCATAGCCTGGCTCTTTCTTGACCACCCACACACAGTCAAAGTACTTGTTATAGAGGCCAACTGGTTTAAAGTTTAGAACAGCTTCTTGGGGATTGAATGGGTAGTGACAGTCACATGCTGAAATTGAGATTAAAGAAAACAATTCAATTACACAACTTCAAAGATATGGAATAAATCTTTTATGCAAACTGCCATCTTGCCATCTATCCATTGATACATGACCAAATAGGATTTCCTTTTTTCAAAAACTAGCAACATTTATTTCATGAGATAATCAAACAAAACTCAGTTTTTGTATTGTTTGTTAGTACAATATTGATGTAGTGATTTCATTAAATAGTGAAACTTCTTATCATCTTGAGGATATCTCTATGTGCCAGTTCAGGAATTCTCTGAAAATCACTTTCCTGTATGATGGTCTGTACCTGTGAAACCAAGCTCTTTATTTTAAGAAGTATTCAATTCCTTTGTGTGCATTGCTAACTTTGATCACAACTATGAATGAGTCAGTTAATTTAAGGTAGTTTAGGTAGCATACACAATAACATTTATAACAGTGTTTGATTGATAAACTGAAGTAAGTTTATTTGACATAACGACCATCATACAGTTGCAGTCAACATTAAAATACTTCTGTTTTACTGACAGAAAGTCAACACACCTGACAAGATGTTCCAATTTTAGTGGACAAAGACATAGCATACACTCTGGTTGATTTGATTCTTCAGGAGGTATGCACAGAAACATGACTTTCCATTTCTCATATTTTGACAAGAACTCTAAATATACCGATTACTGATATTTCAAATCTATTAGGAACAGACAAAATAAGTTTACTTCAATGCTTTTCACTTTACTGAGTTGGGATAAATTCTTTTTTTACTGAAGTCATTGTTTCCCTTTGAGAGACACTAAAAGATAGCTGCCATGTATGGATAGTTCTAACAACTGGTGTTAAATATGCTAATACCAATTGCCATAATTTATACTGTGGATTTATGATGATATTAGGTTAGTGTGAGTGAAATTTAATGTGCACACTTTCATATTTTTCAAGTAAATTTGGAAACCTGTTCAAAACAAAGGATTTAGGTTATCCAAGATGGCTATAAAAGTGGATTAATTTGAAATTGTTCAACATTTGCCATATTGCCATATCTGAACTTCAGATGATACCAACTAAAACACATTATGCAAGTTTCTTTTTCAAAAGTTTATGGATATATGCTAGTCATGATAATTTCTATCAATGTTATGAACAAGTTGAAACTATCAGAACCATGGAAACATATTTAAATAACAGCCTTGTAGGGTCATTACTCAGCACACTCAGCTCAACCTTTTCTGCATCATTTTCTGGCTTTAGTATGTCTGATATACTTGAAGATCAGATCCACACAGATAATCACATGCAAGAAAGTGATGTACAGAGTGAAAATGAAAACAATGGTACAGGTGATGATTTGGAGTTATCCAATATGGCTGACATGTATCCAGAATTCCTGAGGGTCAAACATAATAAATCCAGTATCACTGTGCATATAGATACACAAGTTTGTAAAACATATTCTGGATTCTGAACCTTGCATGACTTCATGCAGTGCAAGTGTTCAAAATGGTACTATATACAGAACACAAGAGAAAAACAGTGACAGCTACATTGTATAAAACAACACCTGTCTTACACATACAAGGGCTGAACTGTTTCAGATGGTTAGATCATATTATCATTAAATGTAGACAGGATGAGAATACCCATGTTAAAGGCAGTTATATACTGACATCTACACCAGTAGTTAGATGTAATACCAAACATGAAACTTCTAACGTCTTTGACCTTGATGACTCAAGCAATAAAATTAACACACACACCCACCCAGAGTGTTAGCCAATTGCACACTCCATAAATCATGACCACTGCAGTGATGACTTAAACCATAATGATTCCTTGTTGTGTGTACATCAAAAGCAATTAGGAACTTGGAGACCTAAATTAAAGACTTAAAACTATAGTTACATGCTATTAAGAGGATTAATAAGTAACCTCATGTGAAACAGCAATTCAAACAGACTCCCAAATAAAAACAAGGTCAAATGCTCAGACACAGACAATCCCAATACCAGCCAAAAGGAAAAGTAAAGAGACCATGCAAATAACAACTGGCAAACAAAGTAATCCTGCATTGCAAACAAGAGTACCTCCCTCTGATTCATGTGTCACACCTGCAACAGCAATAAGTGTACACACATAGCTCTCAGCTCAGAAAAGTCTGTTGCATGCACCAACAATGGCACTTCCCAGTGCTCAGACAAATCAGCATCAGCTCAATTAACTCACACAATGGAGACACTCAGTTCAGCACCCCTTCCTCCAAGAGATGTGTTCAAATACAAACCAGAATCTAACACATGAAATCACAAGCCAGAAAAGATAGGTCTCTAATAATTGGCTCATCAATATTGAAAAGTATAATACCAAGGAGACTTTTTAAAACAAATATAGAGACTCTAAGAGGTGCAAAAATTGATAACATCACAGAAAGAATGAATACTGACCTAAACAAATACAACCATATTTTAGTAGGCTGAAATGATGACATGATGGAAGGTCACTAAGTTAAGTCAGAATAGATTTTGAAAGTTTACTGTATGCAGCTAGGTATAGCAATCCAAATACATGTAAAATAATCATATCAGGCCTACCACCTTGTGTGGACACCCAAGTGAAAGAAATAAATGATCTGATTGACCTATGTGAAGACTTCAACCTAAAATACATTCCTCAATACACAGCTTTCTTTCTTCAGAACCAGGATATCAACCTAAGTCTCTACCACAGACAGAGACAATATTCATTTAAGCAGAAAAGGAACCTCTCAACATGTATGACCCCATTTTCATACACTATAATGAAGAGTACTGTCTCTACTGTGGGAAACTGGGCATATGACACAGGTATGCCATCATGGCAAATAGACTGAGTGCTTCAGATGCCATAAATTTGGACACAAAGACTCTGTTATTGTTGATGTTATTGTGGAGCTTAATGCCATTTTTCAGCACATGATAGGCTATATATGGTGGCCAGTATTAATTGTGGAGGAAGAAACCGGGAAATCCGTTGAAAAAAACCACTGACCCACGAAAAGCTACTGGCAAACTTTCTAACATATCGACATTTGCCGAATCTTAGACTCAAACCCACGCAGAGGTGAGATCCAGAGTCTGTATGTGACTTTGAAGATGCTAATATATATGAACATTTAAGCATGGAAATAGGATGTAACAATGATAAAAGTAGTATGGAGACAATCTCATTGGGTAACCTATTGCATGACATACATATAATTGACATGAAACTAAATGAAAAAGGTTTTAACATAGGTCACTTAAATGTACAAGGTATAGTGGGAAAAAAAGACCAAATTAAATTAATGTCGTCTTCCAAGGAAAATAATATAGCTGTTTTAGGACTCACTGAAACCAAATTAAATGCTAACCACAATGATAACTATTTCACTGTCAAGGTTACAATAAACCATTATGCTGGGACAATGAGACAGCAGGGGTAGGTCTTGTTGTATACATTAGGGAAGATGTAAATGCAGAAAGACAACTTGACTTGGAGTCACAAGGAATTGAGAGTATCTGGGTGGAAATTTATTGTAATAATGCAAAATCATTTCTAGTTGGTTTTTACTTATAGGCCACCTTCCTCCAAGGCAATTTGCAATGATAACTTTTTGAAACAAATGGAAAATGTTCTTGCACAGGAGAAAGAAACATATACTCGGTGATATAAATAAGTACCTTCTCAATACTCAAATTAGGAACAACTGGATGGAATTTATTGAATCATTAGGCCTAGTCCAGCTGGTAAATGATCCCACAAGGGTAACAGAAAAATCAAGCACTCTTACTGACCACATTTATTTTATACCAACCTACCAGACAATGTAGCTTGTGTTAACATACCAAAGTGACCACTATCCTACTTTTTTGACAAGAAAGGTTAAATGCAAGAGAAATAAAAAAATACACACAAAACTATCACTTACAGGTCATTAAAATTTTTTAACAATTTCTCAATGACCTATATAAAGTTCCATGGACTATAATCCAAAATTTGATGACATAGGTGAAGCTCTGAGGGTGTGGACTGACATATTTATGGATGTAGTCTCTAGGCATGCAGTACATTGAATAAATAATGAAATCCATCCTAACTGACTTACTACTAAAATCCTTGATGCTATGAAAACATGAGACCAATTCAAGGCTATGGGAAACAATGTACACTATAAAGTATGGTGAAATAAAACAATTATGATTAAAAAAGCTAAACAAAATTATTATCAATTATTGATTGAAAACAAAAAGTATGACAAAAACTGCATTTGGAAAGTATTCAATAAATTCACTGGAGGAACACACAAAGATCAGATGAATAAAATTTACTCACTTCTGGTGAATGACACCATAGTCACCGATGACAATGACTTTGCAAATGTTTTCAATGATATTTTTCACCAACATTTCCACAAAGTTAAAAGAACTAGTGATTGAAAACAACTTCAATGAACTGAAAAAGTTCTGCAGCAGCAAAATCTTTAAGGATGTATGTTTCTCTATCCCACCGGTATCAAAAAACTTTGCTAAGAAATATCTCAGTGAACTTGATACTAAGAAAGCTACAGGACTTGATCTGTCCACAAAATATGGAAAACTGCAAAAGTATCTCCTATTCACAAATCTTGTCACAATCTCAATACTACCAAACTTGTCAAAATTGATTGAAAACATGTCCATGACTCATTCATATATTTAACCAACACTTGCTGTTACACCCTAATCAATCAGGCTTTAGACAGAAACATTCATGTGAAACTGCCTTGATCTCCCTAACTGATAAATGGCTTCAAGCACTTGACCAAGGTATAATAATAGGATCTGTAATTGTAGATTTCAGGAAAGCTTTTGACATGGTGGATTATGAAATCCTTTCAAAGAAACTGAAAATCTACCGATGTAATGAAAGCAGTTAGATGGTTTACTTCATACTTAAGTGAGAGAACACAACATGTTTATATAAATAATGTTCTGTCTGAACCTGGAACAATTTGATATGCAGTACCACAAGGCTCAATTCTAGGTCCATTACTATTGAATTTATTAATGACCTACCACTTGTACTAAGGGATACAATATCATCTACATACCTCTATGCAGATGACACAAGATTGTCAGACATCCAAAACACAAAGCATGAACTCAAAATTTCTCTACTGAATGATTTAAAAAAAACTGGACAACTGGTGCACATGCAATGGCATGGTTGGTAATACTGGTAAAACAAAAATATTATCTTGACACAGAATAAAAGAACAAAACTTGATAGTGATGAACTATGACATGAAGGATTAAAGTTTGCAAATGGTCTGTCATGATAGTCTACTTGGTGTTGTGGTAGACAATAATCATGAAATGAACATATCAAACATATCAGTAAAGAAGTCAATTCAAGTTTCTGGCTTCTCAGTAAGATAAGACACTTTCTCACAGAAAGGAATAGAAAACTATTTTATAATGGTTACATACAACCCTATTTAGACTACTGTAATACAGTATGGGGTAATTCAAATGATAAAAACTTAGCAAACCTGGCACATCTCCAAAAAAGAGCATTTGAATTAATATCAATCCAGAAAGATAACAAGGAAAAATTAGCTAGAAGTTAAAAATATTACCTATTAAAAACTGAATCTGTTTGAGAAAAACCAAATTAATGTACAGGATATCCAATAATAGTGCTCCTGAATATACACAATCACTATTCAAGTATAGGCTACCTGGAAATACTCCCCACCTGTGATCAATGTCTACCAGACATTACAAAATTCCCAAACCATATAAGTAATTATTTTAAAAAAAGTCTCCAATACTCTGGAACTTTGCTCTGGAATAGTATTCCACTTGAGATTAGAAATTCCCACTCTATTTCCTTTTTCCAAACCCAGTATATACAGTGGCTTCAGAGATGCAGCAAAAATAAGTACATTCCTTTGAATGATGGCCTCAAGGTAGATTAGTTCTTAGCTAATTGTGTTACCCTCTTTAAATAAAGTTATAATAATAAAAAGATTTGTGTGTCATGTTTGTACCCTGGAGTTAATTGGCACATAAGTTTTGCTGTGCATTTTTTTGCCACAAAGGATCTGCAAAATGCAATCAGGGTTTATTTAATACCCAATGCTTTGGATGAGAAATGGCTATGTGTATACTTCCAGCATAGGCATAGTCTGGTTCTCTGTATCTTATGCTCCATGTATTGCACTCCGCTAAATGGAGCATACAAAACAGAGAACCAGACTAGCATATGCAATGTTATGATGGAGTAGCTCTCACATGATTTTCATCTAGCTCTGACAGCAAGATGTTGTACAGATCTTTAACCTCAATGCTTGTTGCACTAAAATATGTTCTCCAGATTAAAATGGTGTGCACTAAGAATCATTAGCAAAGAAAGTGAAAGAAGCAGAACACAAAAGAGTAAGTGTAGATCTAATTTTAATGAAAAATGGAGAAAATTCCCTTGACTGGAGTATGGTACATCCATTGGGATTACCGGTGTGACTTCTGATTGTGTGATTGTGAAGACTGCAGAATTAAATAATCCTTTCGTGACAGTTTTTAAGAATGTTTAAAAAATCTGCCCTTGTTCACAATAAGATATCTTTAGAACACATTATCAACCAAGGCATTCTTTTACAACAAAGAAGAAATAAGTAAACTTGCATAGGCAAATCCATTATCTGTATTACAAAGTCAGGGGGTCGTTGCAGATTTTGCTGGTTTTTAACTTTGCTGCAATGAAAGGAAGATCTAAAAGTTTAAGTGTAACTTATTAAAGAGAAGATAAATCATTAGCCTCTTTGATTTTTGTATAAATGTATTTTAGGGTGAAGTACGATGAAACCGATGATAGTACACATTTTATAATAGGCAGTAAATTAACTGTCATTTGGTTAAAGAGATTTATTTTGATTTTGTATTGGCTTATATGTAATGTGTTAGTCTATATTGCTACAAAAAGATTTTATATATATATATATATATATATATATATATATATATATATATATATATATATATATTATAAAATTATAAGAAGACTGTTAAAAGTATGACTTTAAACTAAAAGGAAAATGAACTATAAAAATAATCCTTTGAATGGACAATGCATTTTTGTGTTGGTATATTTGTATTTTTAAAAAAGAGAGAATATGTTGTGCAGGTTGCAATAACCTTTTTCAAGCTGAAAAAGTATGTGTCAGATGAAAATTTGTCAGTACAATTTGACCCTCACATTTTTTTTTACCCCCAGTTCTGACATTACGGGTTATTTTACTCTCAATTTTACACCCCTGGGGGATACACTGTAGAGTATAAGGTATGGATGGCATTCATTAGGTAGAGCCAGTTATGTTGGTGCATCAGGGTGTATCCAATTAATTGTGTTCTAAGTAAAAACAGCCAGGTAGAGCCAGTTATGTTGGTGCATCAGGGTGTATCCAATTAATTGTGTTCTAAGTAAAAACAGCCGAGGATCATACATTAGTGTACATTATATACAGCTTTCCATTATTATAATCCACCACGTTAAAATGCAATTCTAGATATAAATGCAGTACTCTATACCCAGAATTAAACTGTATTTAACTGGTATGACAAGACTGGTTCAAAGAAAACAACATGAAATTTATATCTTTATTTGCTATTTTGGGTTTGATATATATGTGATTCACACCATACAATGCTGCTCTCACAAGACTATGGTACCAAACATAATGTGATTTGTGGTTATGGACCCAAACTAGCTGTTATGAGTGAGAGCTCTTTATACTTTAAAATAAAATTGTGTTTAATAGCAATCTTAGGATACACTACTCCCTTGACAACTTGTACACCTGCTTATAATGCAGGGTCAGGCATCAATACAATTTTTTTAAAACCAGAAAATACCCCCCAAAATTGATCCCAATTTCTTGAAATTGAAATGACAAACTTTTAATAAGAAGTCATATAATTTTCTTTCCACATAATTAAAAATAATTTCAATCAATGAAAATGTCACTTACACAAAAGCATAGGGAGTACATTAATATTTAAGTGCCAATTGAAGAATTTTTATTAAGTGAAATCTATGTTATAATTATATCTTTTAGTTCATCTTAAGTGTAATCATGATAATGCAATGTGTATTTAAACATAAAATGTGTCAATTTACTGTAACAGCTATGTCTGCAAGCATTTCTCTAAGAACATAATTAAATGCTAACCATGTTTTGATTAACTAATTTGTAGAAGCATGTTTTATTGTTGTACTGAATTAAAATCTTCTTCTTATCCTATTAATTATTTCTTTTGAATCAAATAAATGATGTGGAATTTTTTTAAAAAGTTGAAATTCACAAAAAGCCTACATACTTAAAATCTAGCAGCCCTGTTATGTCAAGTAAACTTAACTTCAGTTTATCAATCAAACACTGTTATAAATGTTATTGTGTATGCTACCTAAACTACCTTAAATTAACTGACTCATTCATAGTTGTGATCAAAGTTAGCAATGCACACAAAGGAATTGAATACTTCTTAAAATAAAGAGCTTGGTTTCACAGGTACAGACCATTGTACAGGCAAGTGATTTTCAGAGAATTCCTGAACTGGCACATAGAGATAACCTCAAGATGATAAGAAGTTTCACTATTTAATGAAATCACTACATCAATATTGTACTAACAAACAATACAAAAACTGAGGTTTGATGAAGGAAATTATCTCATGGAATAAATGTTGCTAGTTTTTGAAAAATTTAATCCTATTTGGTCATGTATCAATCAATGGATACTCTAGTTCCTGGCTTCATGGACTCCTGACTTTACCAAAAACCATTCCAGGAAAACAGACTAATCAACAAAACAAAAGGCAGTGGTGTAATACATGGTTGTTTTCACTCACACATGATGGTTGTTGTTTAAATGAGTTGAGTGAGCTTTCATATGTTGGACATTTTGAAAATAAATGTTATTTATACAGAATAATGTACAACTTCATTAGAAAATGTGTGTTACTAACAATTTTTATCAACGTGATTGTTAAACAAGGATTCAGTTATTAAACAACCCAGTTCCTACTGCCCCACCCTCTGCAGTTGCCTCAATGTCTAAGCAATCTTTTATCAGTTTTGTCGAGGCCACTTGGTAATTCATACCCTCATTGTGTGCATTATCAAGGGAGCAGTGTAGTTGCAATTACAATTTTCCCAGTAGTTTTACCTCAGTGTCACAAAACATTTATATGAATTTACAGTTCAACAAAACCTCAACATATGGTAAAGACAGTGACTGAAAAACAATGATGTAAATGTATTACTAACTGTACATGATTGTATTTGATCTTGCCCACAAAAAGGCAGAAAGATGAGAAATGGACATAAATTTGTACAAAAAGGACTGAAAGAAAATGTTTTCTCTCTAAATGCTATAATACATGGCAATCAGTATTTGTATTTCAATATAGCTTTCCAACCTTATTATGAGGTATCTAGGATTCATAAATATTAATCGCACTATGTACTAAGTCAGAGTATAGCAAGACTGATAAACATTTGTGTGCATACATTGTATGCATGTGTGGTAAACAAAATACCAAAGTTATAGTAGTAATAGCATTGTAGCTGGGATACAGAATTGCTGACCACATGTACTAAACTAAAGAATAGCAAGAATTATAAACAATTCAGTGATTGTGTGTTGGAAGGGGCATGGGGTGGAGGGTGGAAGCTGGGAACCAGGTGTGGAGGGCAAGTATTTTTTATCAAACATTAGTCAGCTATATAGCAATAATATTTTGCTAATTAAATATATTTCTTTAATATCAATGCAATGCACTTATATATTAAAGTGTGTGAAAATAATGCTTTAAAAAGATAATAAAGATATAATACTAAGCTTCACCCCCCAATACTTATCTCGACATCCACCTAAGTCGACAATATTTCCTAGGGCCCAAGCATGTCGACATAAACATAAAGGATTGTAAAGATATAATAATGAGCTTCACCTTGGATTCTTGCAACTGTCCTACATTTGATACACCAATTCACTCACAAAGACACTGGGTTATTAGCAGTACTGTTATATTTGATATCACCTGATACAAAAGGGAATTATAATGACAGCCATAAAAACTGAAAGAATATACTGTAGAATATACTGAGCAGGTATATCTAGGTCCTTGCTATGCACTGCACACATATACAAAGTTACATTAATTTGTTGTTCTATTTTTGACGAAGGATGAGTGCAAGAATTTTATAAGGCCATTATTCTGAGATGTATTCATTTATCATGTCAAACCAGCTCTCCCTCTCCCTGGCTCAAAATGATACATACATGATTATATTTAATATCCTCCATCAAAAGACAATAAGAAAATGAATCAGAATAGTGTATAAATTTTTATAAAATGGATACAATACATTTTTCTCTATAAACAGTACAATCCATGACAATAATTTTGTACTGTAATACCAATATTCATTATATAATCATGACTTCCTCTATACTTTCATTTTAATGCAGTACAGTTGCTAAAATTGGCTTACATTGAACTGAGGGGAATTCAGACCTATTTGTATGTTGGGATGGTTAAACTTCTGGTTTTGTAGCAACCATGAAAATTCACAAAAACTGACACCATACAAAAAGTAGTTAATTCACAGTAACTATACCATAAATACTACTATATATGTTGAGTTAAACTGCAGACATCTATGATCTTGAATAGTCATAGCATAATATGTGTGTGTGTAGATCAGGGTTTGTTTTGTTTATTCTGCTGATTACTCCTAACAAACTGCACAGACCCAGATCTGCCAGCAAATAATGTGCTAAAAAATCAGAGTCAGTGCATTTTTGCAGTTGGACTCGACATATAAATGAATATATATGGTAAATGAAAACTATATGGATTTGTTTTAATGGTGATCATGCCATGGGCACATTATACAAGAGGGATTTTATAATGAGAGGCTAATGTACTGCCAAGAAAACTTCAATTTGTCTCAGGCTATTTGATGGAGAAGCTCCAGCCTTAAATTTGCATTTGACTGTTTTAATACCATTCCAATAGACAGACAAACTTAAATGCAATTTCTCTACTTAGGTGACTTTTAAGGCACTGATTTCCAGAGAATAACTAGAAATGTTGAGACACTAATGAAGAGAAACTTACCTGTATCTGGATTCGAGATTAGACTGCTATCTAAAAACAAAACAAATTAGACCAACATCATAACAAAATCTTCAGATATATTTTCATAATTATACATAATTATACAGTCATGAATGCATACATCCAAACAATGTTCTCTCATTCCAGCCAGCGATCCCTATCAACATGTGTAAGATTATACTTCTATCTAGCAACCTCTCAAAATATATACCCAAAATTATAATATGTACTAAATCCTTAGAATCAAACTTATTATTCACATCCTTTGACATTGCACTGATAATCTCATTATAATATTATTGGAATCAGATACATCTAAAATGCCCAATTTGATATAAATAAATTGGAGGCACAATTTTTATAATGTTTTTGTTGGAACCATTAATACTGCAGAAACATGTCAAATGTAATGGCAATAATATCAAAAAGTCATAAGTAACAAAACAAGAGGCCAGAGCGGCCTAGAGCTGAAACATCTGGATAATCTTTGCGTAAAATACAAATGTAGTTTGAAAAAAAATCTGAATGAGTATGATGCTTTTCTTAGGATTTATTATGTTAAAGTGGCCACAAGTAGCAGAATGTTCTAAGATGCTTGTCTTTACATATTACTGACATCTCACCTGTCTCAATTCAAGACTGTTCTGCCAACATGGATATGTGAGAAAACTTGCCAGTAGCCTCCTATGGTTCTTTCCATGCAAAATAGACTGGCTGACATGTATCATGTGCTAAAAAGCTGTGAAAAAACCCCAAAAGAAAAAAAGCTAGATATGGTTTTCATTTGTTGATGGGTGGGCATCATCTATATGAACCTTAAAGACCTATATGCTGTAATACTTTCTACCAAATTTGTTCATCTTCAGTTTTCTGATAAGTCACTGAATGAAATAATGTCTACTGACAACATGCTGCAATTTGCTATAAGAAATTTAAATGTAAACATTTTGAGATATCTTGAAAATCAACTGATTAACCAAGAAAATTAGGCTATAACCTCTTTAGTGTAACAGGAACAATTACAATGACTTTACTATCCTTATCCATTTCAAAAACTCCATATTAAATCTTTATTTTATTTGAATAAGCCTAAGGGCAAAATGAACTAACAACTCTCTCTCCCTGGCTCAAAATGAAATGTACAAGAAGCTTCAATGGGTATGACAGACAGAAAGAATGTTCATAATCAAGTAGCCCACACTGCAAGCAGCAAGGGTATCAAAAAGCATGCCTGCACTAAAATCTGAGCAAATA
The DNA here is from genome assembly GCA_016746295.1 of Potamilus streckersoni. Classification (NCBI taxonomy): domain Eukaryota; kingdom Metazoa; phylum Mollusca; class Bivalvia; order Unionida; family Unionidae; genus Potamilus; species Potamilus streckersoni. Next base: position 1,633,615 of record JAEAOA010001605.1, read on the forward strand.
ACAGTACTGACTTGCAATATGATGAAGAAAGTTGTACAAAAATTAATTATTTGTTGTATTCTGAAGGAATATTTTCTTTCTGATATATAACATCTGAAAAGTCTTGCCTTTTTCTATATTTGTTCTCTGAGTTTACACATACAGTAATTTTTTCCTCCTTCTACCTTCTATCTTTCTTTGAAAACAGAATGATGTTTCTAATTTATTTTTCTTCCTACATCTTTCTCTAATACACATATATTTCCAGAGACAAAGAGCTGCTAATGTCCTGTCTCCAGCATCTGCTGTTATCCAACAAATTTATTGTAAACCACTTATGTCACATAAAGGTGACTAAAATATGTTTATGAAAAATTGTGTACTTTTTTTTAAGCATTTATGGTCAGTGCATAAGGCATCAGTGTTTGGGGTGGGTGGGAAGGGTTTACTTACTGCTGACAAATCTGTAAGTAGCTTTGAAGCCCATGAAGTTTGTCTCACTTTCATTCCCTGTGGGTGACCCAGTGTTGAAGGACATTGTCAAATGGTAGCTATTCGACACCACTACGGGTCTATCCTTAGCACCATACACTGGTCCCACAATGTTACTGTTATTAAACTGAGAAAAGAACAGGAAGGAAAAGTAACAGATTATACAGAAAAATATGCTTGGAGACAACATCATGATTTATTACATACACATTTAATCTTAATTTTTAATCTGGTGTTCAATATAATGTAAATGTTAACTGCATAATCACAAAACCAGATTGAAACTATTTGGGTGTTTTTAATAATGTCCATATATCAATATCCCAATGTATACCAAACTATGTAATAAATCTTCATCAGCTTCTAATTCCATTAAAAGTGTAGATGAAAACTCATGGAAAGCTTTGTAAGTGGAGGTATATAATAATTACAAAACCACATGCTTGCTTGAAATATCCCCCAAGTCAAGCAACACAACTTGCTTGATATAGCATGTGCAGTGTCCAGGGCTGATTACATCCTAGGTCTTTACTGCATATCAAACTCATTCTTTCTTCAGAACAGATAACATTAATTTTATGTATGTATGTTACATAACTTAACATCCAAGTAACTGAAAACAAATATTTTGGCAGAACTTGGGGATGCCTACAGCCCTAATAACATTCACTAAACAGTATCTCTCTTCAAAAGAAACAAAAGAAAGTCAGCCACTGATATATGATAATGCAATTCTTACTAGCCAATCACAAAAGATCTTCCAGTTTGCATCATAAAGCTGAGAGTAAAAAACTGCTTCTTATCCACTATGCAGAGACACATGATGCATGATAACGCATTTCTTACTAGCCAATCACAAAAGATGTTCCACTTTGCATGCTAATCCTAAAAATGAACTGCTTATCCACTATGGCTATGCACTTAATAAAACCTACAACTAGCTTGATAGGTGTATGCTTCAGCATGAAGGTATAGAAAAAGTAGGCTGCTGTGAAGTAGAAAACAGTTGCAACAGTGGGTCCCAATTGTGTTCAAAGGCTTCTTGTTTATTCTACCAACCTGCCATAATCCATGTGTGTATTTTGAATTTCATATGGCAATGGCTACCATTTCTTCTGCCACAACTCAATCTTAAATCAACACAATAAATTTAACCATTGCCTTCCAAGCATTTTTCCCACAAGAATCGGAATGTACTTAAGTGTTGATTGTTAAAACTATTTAAGAGGCATATTGTCTTTTTCATCTTCAGTATGTTTTCATTCACTGGACACCACTTCTACATAATGCTATATAAGGAACAGCTTCATAAAACACAATTTTTATGCAAAATATAGGCAGTTTAAATTGAATCTAATATAAAACCCAAGATCAAACAAAGACATTTATTATTATTTATTTATTATTTATTTATGTATTTGATCACAATGACTATTTTTTTAAAATAAATATTTTGATGATTCCTTATGTCTGCAATGTGAGGGCCATTACTGTATACCTTACAGTCAGATTGTAAGGCTTGGTAGATCTGGTGTAAGTATTCCTGTGGAACTAGTCATTTGCCATCACTAGGGAATTATGCACAGAAAAAATAATTATTGATAGAAACTAAATCCTGAACTAAAAGTGAGAAGGAATTACTTAATCAGTGCTGATACTACTAAGAGACATTAGTGAAATTGGTTTCACCTTTTACCTATGTATCTTAGGTTTAGAAACCTTTTTAACATTCACATGTAGCAATGACTAAGGGTTTAACACCCAAACAAATAAAATGTTTAAGTGGATTCACAAAAATACATTAAGAAAATCAGCAGCAAATGCAATTTTGTTGAGCAAAATATCAGGTGTGAAATCCTGGCCATGCATACAAGATAAAAAGTGAAAGTAAATAGGAGCTAGGCTGTGATGCATGCATCAGACTGAGACTAGTTCTCACTTCTATAATCTCCCTTATTAACAGGAGGAAGAAATTATATAAAATGGTATTAATAACTGCCCTGCTTGGCATTCAGCATTACGAGATTAGTGTTAGGACTGGTTGTCCTGGTGTCAGGATAATCTGGCTGGGTGAGACATCATGCTATATGTCTGCAGCATGATGTCCCAGTGCTTGACATCACTGGAAACTGCCACACTGCAGACATCATAGAAATATGACAGAAAAATTATAAAAGCTATGTTAAAAATCCAAATCACCCCCCCCACTCAAGATCAACAGGTTTCTTTTTTCTCCCAAGTGCAGGTCATTCCAAAGTCTGACTAAGGTCTGTGTTTGTTTGTTTGTTTGTTGTTGGGCTTAACGCCATTTTTCAGCACATGATAGGCTATTCATGGCGGCCAGTATTAATGGTGGAGGAAGAAACCGGGAAATCACCGGAAAGAACCACCAACCTACGAGAAGCTACTGGCAAGCTTTCTCACATATCTACATTAGCCGAATCCTAGACTCGAACACACGCAGACAGAGGTGAGATGGCAGTGATCCATAACGCTTTAGACCACTCGGCCACTCGGGGCCCCTCCAAGGTCTGTGTCATTTTAACCCTGAAATCACTAGGCTTCTTACTTATCCCAAAAGCAAGCTATTGACAAAGTTTGGTTGACTATAGATGTCAGGTAACTTATATCATTGTGAGCAAACCATTTCTATTCTATCAGTAATTGACCTAGACCTTTGACCTTTTGAAGTGAAATCAAATGGGTTCTTCATTACCTCAAGTGCAAGACACTCCGAAAGTTTGGTAAATTTAGATAATAGATAATCTGAGTTACAGTAACAGATGTATGAAACAGCATCATAACATGTGCATATTAAAAACTGTAAGAAGTAAACAAGAAACATTAACAAAAAAATTGCATCACTCACAGCTAATTCTGTTTTTGGAGACAAATCCCAGTCATCAAATATCACTTGTATATAGTCATTCTGGTTTTCACTGATAAACTCAAACTCATATTCTTCAAAATTCTGAACATAACCAGTTGGGAAGAAAGGAGATGTGATGTAGCCAGTGCTATTCTCACCCAAAGAGGAGCTTTGTATCGTTATCTTTTTCTCTGGAAAAAAGTAATGTTTTCTATATAAAAAAAACAGTAAAAATTAATCAAATTTTTGAACACTGTTTTCATGACATCATTTGCATAAAAAGTTCAACTAATAAGAGAGATTTACAATTGGCCATGCAGTGATGCAAAAGATTTAAAAAGGTAGAAAAGCCTTAATAAGTACATCTGTGTACATTAACAAACCAAATGCCATGAGTTTATACTCACGCATTGACTAACTATAATCAGATTCCAACAGACAATGTCTCATGTGATGATCTACATTAACCAAATGCCATGAGCTTATTATACACAAGCATTCCCTAACTATAATCTGATTCCAACATACAAATGTCTCTTGTGATGATCTACATTAGCAAACCAATACCATTAGCTTATACTCACTCATTCACTAACTATAATTGGATTCCAACAATGTCTCATGTGATGATCTACATTAGCAAACCAAATGCAATGAGCTTATACTCAAGTATTCACTAACTATAATTGGATTCCAACAATGTCTCATGTGATGATCTACATTAGCAAACCAAATGCAATGAGCTTATACTCAAGCATTACCTAACTATAATTGGATTCCAACAATGTCTCATGTGATGATCTACATTAGCAAACCAAATGCAATGAGCTTATACTCAAGTATTCACTAACTATAATCCAATACCAACATACAATGTCTCATATGATGATCTACAATCAAATGACAAAGCCTATGACTCTGTTCAAGATGGAGCTGATGAAATGAATTCTCTCTCAGAGATATCTGCATTGTGACATGTTGAATGAATCTAGAGCCATACTGGCTAAAAGAAACTTCTACTGCAAACATCCAATACAAAGGGCTTTAAATGTCAAAATAGAGCTGAAAACCTACTAAATGGGAATGAATTATATCCAGGAATAGCCAAGCTATACAGGTTACAAGAAGAGTGGATAGACAGACAAATTGAAAAGAAGACTAATAAAGGTCTTCCACATCTTGATGGAAGTCTCTACAAAATTATATCACAGATGCAGAGGTACTTTCCAAAATATACTTTAATATCAAAATCTTTTCTAATGCATCAAAAGCTATAAAATTTTACAAATGCATTGCCTACTCTAAAACAGGATCTCAAATTCCAACCACCCTGAGGGTCTCATGAGAATATTTTCGATGGTCCAATGGCCACACCACCTTTGTTATCTTTTATGGCATCTTGTTACACCAATCATCTTGTGGGTCACAGTATACAGCTTGGAGAGCCATATGTGCTCTAAAAGTTCAAATTTTGTGTAAAAATCAAAACAGTATTTTCTGGGATAATTTAACTTCATATATTTCCTATATTTTGGTCCAAGTTAAGGGAACATTTTATACATGATGACCCATATGATGTAGCATGATGTAGTTACTTGAAGCCAGACATTAAATGATAAATCTTCTATTGGCAATTGGTAATTTGATAATTTTAGTTTCAGTTTTATTGATTTTAAATATGCTTTAAACACATTATTCATTGTATTATCCTAAAGAAATGAGAGCCAAGTGCCTTTTCCGTGGAAACAATGAGGCAGCTGACCATTCTTGCCTGATGAATTGAACTTACAACCCTTGGTTTACAGGTCCAATGCTCTACTGAGTTACTGTGGCTCCAGGTAATCAGATAATTATGTGCTAAGCAAGATCAGTTAACATCTTGGAACAGACTAAGCTCATGTCTGTATGTGACTTTGAAAACACTAACAAATTTTAAAATATGGAAATATGATGCCAGAATGATAAAAGTAGTATAGAGACAATCTTAGTGAGTATGCCATTGGATGATGAAATACATGTCATTGACATGAAACTAAATACAAAACCTAGGTCACTTAATGTACAAGGTGCCCTAACATCTATTTTATGCTTAATGCAGTTATTTTCAAAGACACCCAGAGGCACTGCATAATTTTCAATTTCACAAGCAAATGTTAGTTAATCTTGCATGTGAGAACATTTATTTCATTCCTATCTGCATGGAATTGCTTTCAATTGCATTTAATTAGTCCAAGCTTGAGTCCAGTATTTGGGAGAATTTACCACTGTCTAGCCAGACAAGGGCTATAATAGGGAAAACAGAGAGCAGCAATTATACAAAGTTCACAATATGTCACTTGAAACTACTGTTTTTGCACCTGTCCACATCAGATGACTAACTGCTGATGAAATAGAAACAAATAGTAACACATTTCTTATACTGCTTCACAACATTTGCATAACATAAAATGACAACTTTAAAACAAGGGTATATTAAAAAAAACCTGAAACTCTTTCCATACCAGAATGCCTCATTTAAAACTTGTATATGATAAAATACTGGATAGAATAGTTTTATTAGTAATGGACCTGGATACATCCAATGGGCCAAATTGTAAGAATCATCCAAAAGTATTTAGCAAGGTCTGAGTAACGTTCAGCACAAAGGTGAATTGGGGCAGGTAAGGTTGAAGTTGACAATTTTAAAAAATGTTTCACACAATATCTCCAGTGGGAGCTACCAAATGATAAGCAAATTATTTATCAAAACATATTTTTATTAACTATACACATGTAAAGGAAACTTTTAGCAACCAAGATTACACATCACAGCTGTGTTAACACATTGTGACACCAAACAGGTCACCAAAATGACTACAAAAAAACCCATATCAATATGATGCAGACAAATACACAACCAGTCTACTAAACACATCCAATGGTCTGTACACTCGGAATGACTACTATACAAACATGTTTAGTGAAAGTAACTAAATAATAATACATACTGAGTTCTGCTACCTCCAAAATTTCTGGTAAGAACTCACTCCAGATCTGTTGATTAACAACTCAATTGTTTATTATTTGGATCATCAAGTGGTGGCTGAAAATTCCTGGTTTTTCACACATTATTTGCAAATTCAAGGGTTTTATCCGATTGGGAAATGACATTAATTTTTCCCAACTTTTTCCCCAGATTTCCTGGTAACATGGGACTAAGGAAAGAGAGAATAGGTGTAAAGAAAAAAAAAATAATTAGTCCATTAAAGGAACCAATGTCCTCCTGGCTGAAACAAATTTCTAGAAATCCAACACAATTCCATTTCTTCTGCACAATTGTTCTTTTAATCATTCATGCATACATGCCAACCCCTGGTGAGGAGAAATTGCAACCCAAGTGGAGATTAATCCACATATAACGTAATAAAAGTTGATGCATATATGTACAAAATGATTTATGTATCATCTGGTTTTTTAATATCAATTACTGCTTTAAGTTTTCATATATAGCACTCTGAGCTTTAAAAAGCAGCAGACTCTCATATAGCATTTCAAAATACTTTGTACCAGCTGAGACTATGAATGATTTGCACACTAGCAAAGCAATAAGTGCTGGGTTACAGAACCTGGATCTGAATTTTTGCTAACAATACTGAACAATCTCTCAGTGAGCATTATAACAGTAAAAAAGCAATATTCCTTTCATAACCTGACAAAGAGGAAATTCAAATCTTCCAGTTATTGGGTCTTTTAGTTGGGAAATAAGGTGTCATTGCACATCAAATCTGTCCACATGAAGTACATTGTCAGGTAGAATGCCAACCTGATACTTTAGTTGTTCTCCTAATTTATAAGCAGTCCTTCCTCCAGCAGAATGCATCATATGACTAAGACAACATGATATGTACAATGATGGAGACATTTTTCAAAATATAAAATGTAAATCCTTTATGAATTCCAGTCATCACTGATGCATTATAAGCCGTAAACCCTAGACAGTTCTGCCAACTTATGTTTATTCAAAGCATTATCAAACAATTAGAAAATGTTTTATCCAGCAGAATCTCCTGCTAATTCTGGCAATGAAAGAAGACCACTGCCCTTTTTGTTGTCAAAGTCTCTTACACAGACTGGGTACAACTTTTTGTCATCATAATCACTGTCTGTTGCAATAATAAAGGGCCTAATCTTCATGGCTTCTGCAAATTCAAGCGACATATCTTCTGTGAAACACCTAACAATATTTGATGACTTTGTTCTTGCACATGCATATTTACTGCAATTTTGGCATCAGGAAGCATCCATTTGAACAAAGGACCAATGTTGTCTTCTACCACTAGGGGTAGTCTGTGTTCTATTAAAAACTCTGTAAATCATGCACATGCATTTATAAAATTCATATACACAATTTAGTTCTGCTGTAAAAGTGAAGTTACCTTAGTATTGGAGTTAGTAAAATGAGCCAATTCGAGGCTTCTTTGTTTTACCCTTCTGACCAATATTAAAATCCTTTCCACACACCCTGCAATGGGCACGAAGCAGCTCTAGAATGGAACACTGTATTGTGTAATTCATGCAATCATCTTTGAATTAGTTTTTCTTCTTTTTCTAATTGATCTTTGAAATCATTTGAGAAATATTTTTTCTGTAACATAAACATCGACTAGAGTAAATCTGACTTGACTTTTAGCACCAAATACCTACAGAATGATTCTGTACCTCACATACACTGTAAAAAAGAATCTGCGAGCACATATTAAAAATTAAAGCACCAGTCTGTTATCTCCTAAGCCAGATCAAAACTTTGAAAGTACAAACCAGCATATTTCTTGGAAATAGAGCAGCTGCTATAAATAAAATATAATACTGTTAGGAAAGTGCACACAAGTCTACAGACAAACATACTTTTATGTCATAGTTACAAAGAAGCTGCTTTTTTCTAGAATAAGTTCTGTGCAATTAGTGGGATGTTAATAGAAATAGCAAAACAAATTAATTTTTTTTCGAGAGGGATATACTGAAAAAGCATAATCCAAATGTTTACGCATATGACATAATTTAGTGGAAAAAGCGTAATAATTATGCCGAAAGCATAATGGTTGGCATGTATGGCTAAGTAGTGAAACCACCCCTGATATGCCTAAGAAATGCCAATACACCAAATCTGGCAATAAACTATTTTCTCCCACAACAAAGTCAACATGTTCACAACTTAGCTTTAAGTACAAAACAAAAGTTTTTGGTCCTGACCTTTTACCTTGAATCTGATATCACTGACAAAAAAATGTCCAAACCTGTCTCAAATGATTAGAAAAAATACTTAGTTTCTAAGTTTGGTGCAGTCTATAATTTATAATTTTGGGTTAAAAAAAAATTAACATACTTAGGTGGCATCATTCAAGGTATTGTTCTAATATATCCATAAACTGAGTCTGATCAAAATCAGTTCATACTTGCTTGTTTTAGGCTCAACAGACAGTATAACTAAAAAACTGAGTCAAGATCTTGGACCTTTAAATAAATGTCATAGTCCTGGATATGAACTTATTCATGGGAATGCAACTAAATACAAATCTGGTCAAAATGCACTTGTGTATTTTCAATTAAATTTGTTAATAAGCTTGTTTAAGAACAAAAAGGCTGGCTTTACCTAAAATCAATTAGATCTGCTTTCTAAAAACTCCTTCAGAAAAATATGGATATCTTGAGTGTTCTGATCAGCAGCATTTTTATCCAAATCCATTGAAATACTGTAAGAAGTGCTTTAGCAAAACCTGTCTGGAGAGACTGACCCTTCTGTCAACAAAAATCAATCTCAAGACAGGTGTTCTCTCATAACAGGTTTATACCAAAACATCAGTTTCCAAAGTCAAATTTCAGTACTGTTTAAAAAGGAAAACTACTCACAATTACTCTGTGTGTGTGTGTGTGTGTGTGTGCATATATATATATATATATATATATATATATATATATATATATATATATATATATATATATATATATATAATGAATTCTTTATTCATAATTCTTGTTAAAATATTGCATCCATTCATCTTATAACAAAACTGAATAGCAATAAAGATAAAACATAGCATATGAAATCATCCTTGTCCTTAATATCACTCTGAATTTGTGTTACTGATGTTTAAACTGCTATTTTGTGAGTGGTTTCCTCCTTTTCACATATTTCAATTACAGTAATTCTTTCCAACAGTGGTAGAACTTGTCTCTCTTTAGTTGGAGGTTCTGCCACTGCTATTAAGATGCTATTCGATAATGCTGTCAGTTCTCAATTATAATATTGATTCTAATGACTGTTTTGACAATTCTTTGGGTAAATATGAAATGTATATACATGTACCATGTATATGTACCAATGATGGAAATAAAAAGAAACAACTCATCCAGAAACAGAAAAATTCATGCAGAGACAAAATCATTGGCTTAATTCACAAAAACCATAAAGGGATTAACTTCATAAATAAAGGGTGAAAATGGTGGAAAACTTGAACAGACAATAGCTTGGTGTGTTTTGATATAATCACTGTAACATCAAGAAAAAAGCAACAAATAACACAACCCATTAATAATAACAACTTGGAAAACTTGCTGGTTTAATAGACAATAACCTCATCCACTCCCAGGTAAACTCTAAACACAATGCATGCAACAACTACCTTGACGGCAGCTGTGACATGTTTTTTAACCTAATTTACAGTCTTTAACAAACGACACTAAAAACATGACCTGCCAAATTTAAAAACCAGTGCCAGGTGGTCAATTATAACATTGCGTTTATAGAATAAAACTGACCTAGGCATTATTATTGTGGACATAAATGACATGTGGTTGCTCATACCAGAGGTCAAACAAAATAGGTTTTTCTTTTACTGCAGTGACAACATGGGCAACATTTACATTCAAAATTAATTTGCTACTGAATTATAAGTCCTGTAGTGAAAATTTTCAATGTCCATATAACTATGTAACCATAAGGCCATATCAGATATCAAACAAGCACCATTTTCTTTAAGGAACAACCACATATCTAAGAAATTATATCAAAACTCTCCTCTTTTTGTGAAATCTTATGTCAATACAACAATCAATTCTAAACAGGATTCCTGCCCGAGTTAGAAAAAGATTAAAAAACATTTTCTAGATCAAAACATAAAACTTTCCAGACCAAATAATGTGAGAAGTTTTTTTTAACCTCTATAGCCCACAAAATGCTTTAGTCTTAAAAATAAAAAATAAATATGAAAGAGAAATGATATTTAAAAAGAAAGTCACTGTAATCCAGGTATTAAGCATTGCCCTTTAGCTTCTATTCTTTCTTCTCAAGCTGCAACACCAGTTCTTTCACTTCAGATATGCTGCCTGGATTTTATCTAATAGGGGTATTAGGATGGTTTACCCACTTTTGCTACGAAAATGATGGGAGATTAAAACAAAAAGGAGGAAGAGGAGGAAATGGACATAGTTCAATATATATCTAATATAACAAAATCCATCTATCTTTCCTCCAGCTACAATCTATTAGAGTCTTAATGAAATCAAAATCTTTAAAAGATGTTACCTCTAGTTGTATAAGCATTAAACTGTTTATTATTCTGAGCTTAATCGGTTCCTCGCCAGCATATGAATATTGTGAGATGCCCCTGCTGATGGAACATATACATAGCTAGTTTAGCCAGCTGGAACAATTTTGGAAACTGTTCTGTATCTTCATTATGTACATGTTTTCACTGCTCATAGGTAATGCCTTCGATACTTTAGCTCCAAAATAAGATTTTTCACTAACATAAACTTTGTTTATATTTCACATTCTGAAATCACTTGTTGTGATAGTGTTATTTTGATCAAATAAATACATTTACTTCATAATTTTTTTTTTAGATTATTTAATAAATTGATCTGAACCTTTATAAGGCTATATGTAACTATGCTCAAGGTATTCTGAATGATGTATTTTTAAGGATTTATCCTCATTATTATTACATAGTTATGTTTTTGGGTTTTTTTTCACTCATAAACCTTAAGATATAATACCAAAAGCTGATTAAAAATTGAAATCACAATTTTCTGTATTTTGGAAATTTGCAAACATGTTAAAGATATAAATACTTTTTATAGTACACAAAATTAAATAAATCTGTGATATCCCTGCATTTCTTGTAGTGAGTTCAGAAGACAGTGAAAACATATATCCCCGTGTCCTACATGTAAGACCTCGATGCTGATATTTAATTTTGGGGTATCTAGAGGTGATGCCCAAAACATAAATATCAGCATCGAGGTCTTACCTTTAGGACTAATATATCCACATGCTATTCCTATCGAGGCTTAATCTGGTGGTAAATAAGCCCCGAATGCACATTAGAATTAACCTTGCATTGATTTACTCCAAAAAATATAATCTATGTGAATAAAAATATATAAATGTGTGTTAAAATTCATTGTTTCAATTGCACTCATTCTCCTACCTGTAAACTGAGCAGCAAATAAAATATCTAGGCAATACATTTAAACACTCATCAAGAATAAAATGGAATTCATCCATGTTTATAATTTTTGCTAACAATTACCAAATGATTAGTCCAGAAGTGTTTACAGCTCTTATGCTGGTGATCAGACCTATTAAAATTACATATCTAGTGGGTGAAAAGTTATGAATTTCTTATACGGTGTGCCAACTTTGGTCAAAAGGTCGATATACATTTGCAGTGTAACATTTCCAGCTTTCAAAATGATGTCGGTTCTGGTTCTGATTACATGCATGACCCACTCAGCTCAAAGATCAGTTTCAGTAAAGCTGCATCAGCTAAAATTCTCACTTTTCTAGCTTCAATAATTTGATGTAATTAATAGCTTTAAAATAAACTGCCATCACCGTCATCAGCCAGTAGGCCTATTTGCCGAACTGAATCATCTAGGCCTAATATGAACCGTGCAAGGATTTGGCCTTTAGGATTATCTTGGTAACCCCTTATTTTAAAATGCGTATTTGTAAAACTTCATTGAGGCCTGGTACGAATGACAAATGAATGTTCTGTCCAGGACTCAATATAATAATTAAACTTAGTGAAGGGAAAGAGTGTAAAGGACAACATGTGAGAGGAAACAACAAAAATTTAAGACTTTTTCCAGATCTTTTAGTTATTTTTAAATTTTTCCAAATCTTTCCATGGGCATGAAAAACAATTTTCAAATTTAAGACTTCCCCAGAATTCCAAACCCACATGGGAAATGTCAGAAGGAATAGCAGTTTCCTGGCTGCCTTCCATGTTTGATGAAAACCCAATGTCGATGTGATTATCCATTTAGAAGGAGTGGCAATGACAAGGTTTTTAAAGACATCCATTTTCATTTGAAATCATCTAGTTGTTGTTGTTGTGGGGTTTTATGCCATTTTTCAGCACACAATAGGCTATTAATGGTGGAGGAAGAGACCAGGAAATCAACGGAAAGAACCACCGACCCACGAGAAGTTACTGGCAAGCTCTCACATATCCACATTCGCCGAATCTTAGACTCGAACCCACGCAGATAGAGGTGAGATGGCAGTGATCCGTAATGGACAGTGCTTTAGACCACTAGGGGCCCTCAAAATCATCTAGAATTTGGGATAAGTATGTGTTAAGTTTAATGGCAATCTTCCCCTTAGAAGGAGAAGTGATAACCACCTTGGCTGACAGATTGAAGAAGTACAACAGAAGCTAAGAATGAATGAATCAATGCAATAAAAATATCAAATTTGTGAAGATCAAACTATCCAACACACAAGAAAACTTTTTAAAAATTTTATGCTAGAATGCTGTCATAGTTCATGTAGCTCTGGTGAATTAATGGAATTTTTTCAAGGTTTTATAAATCTCTTCCTGTCCTCCACTTTATAATCCCTAAGTAAAACAGTTATTTCATCTACTTTTGAAACTGGTATTTTTTTTAAAAAATGAATGTACTCAGATTCAAGACTCTTCATGTAATGTTCCAATGCATTTCATGAGAAACAAGAGTACCATGAATGGTACAGCATTCACTAGGTCCATGAATAACAGTTTTCTCTTCAGAATCAATACAGTATGGTTGACTTGGAAAATTACCTTGACTTTAAGTCAAATGTATGCAGTCTTGAAATAAAATAATGTACAGAAGCCATTATTTTCTTATTCAGCTTAACATAGTTATGACCTCTGACCTTTAGATCTCTATATCAATAGGTTTCTTTTAGTGCAAGCCATCTCCAATGTATGGTTTTCAAACAAAACTAAAACAAAAGCTATGTGGCAAATCTGTGCACTTTTGTTGTTCAAGCATAAGCCCTCTACAAACTTTGGTCAAGATGCTAAAATTATGATAGAGAAAGCATTTGTTGATCATGATCTTTGACAGCAAGAGCAATACCTTTGCTCTTACCAAATGTGTAAGTTATTCAAAAACTTTGGTGAATGTACATTAGAAGATGTATATGATGTAGAACTAATGTTTTGGCCCAGAAATAATTTTCCTTCAGTCACACTGAGTTTTACATTTGACAAATTGAGCCCAGAATCAAAAGGGTGCTTATTTACCCCAAGTGCCAACCATCCTCAAAGTATGGTAACTGCAGATGGTAGAGAACTTGTATTCTTGTACTGAAACCATGTTCTTCATTCAGTAGATGAACCTTGACATCTGGACCCTGAAAAAAATAACATTCCTTACCCCAGGTATAAGCCATCCAAAATGTTTGCTAACCACTGATGGAAAACAGCCCATGATATTGTGAAGTCACAAAATTGGTGACAAACACAGACAGATGGACAACATAACAAAATATGCACCACCTTATGGCAGGCATACAAAAGCCTTAACAAAGTCTGAACAATGCTGACAAATGGTATAATCAATGGAGAAAATGGGATTACTTATTTACGTCATCTTCTAATGCTAGAATATTGAACAGATATCATGACAATGATTACTTACTAGTAGCCACATATCTAAGTGTCACGTTAACAGTAGCTGATCTATGGCACAATCCAATAAATATAGAACTTGACTCTGAGATGAAAGGACTTGTAAATTGAGACTTGGACCTGTAGTAATGTATGGTTTGGTTCTTGTAATGTGCATCAAATATGTACAGGTAGTTACACCTGAAAAAGAAATAATAATATTGCTAAAAATCATTTTTCAATTCAAGATTATTAAAATATAATGCAAAAATGCAAGGTTAATGACAATGCAATGCTGACAATCAATGAAATCTGACACATTCCTCTAAAACATTATCTGATTTCAAAGTTCTCACTGCTTCATTATTTCAATTTAATCACACATTTTACCGATTCTGAATTGTGTTACTTTCTTCATAGTCACCAAGTTTTACTAATTTCTAAGCATCAGAAACTATATACATTTTCATACATAGCAATATACTCACCTGTTTAATTATAACTATGATAAAACATTACAGTTTAATTACAACCTTTCCTGTGAGGCTGACGGGATAGTCTGTTGGTCAGAAAAAATGATCTATCTATACAATATTCATGTACAAGGTTTTTATTCAATAAAAAAACTAACAAAGAGTGAACTATATACAACACACACCTACGACAATATTGACTAAATTATGATGCCATGATGTCATATTCATTACCTAATGCCCCAAAAATGGCATTTCCATTTTCATATAATAAGATAAATTGCAACTTTCATGAACTAAGTATACAAAAAAGTTATAAGCTTGGCTGAAGATGAAGTTGGATATATGAGAAAAGCTATTACACTGACCTTTCTGAACTGGCCTGTAGAGCTAATGAAGTTCATCAAATGTTATATTCACCTCAAGAAAAGTGTATAATTGTCACCATGCTTTAGCCAGGGCGACCAGTCTTAACACTAACCTCTTAATGCTGAGCGTCAAGCAAGGCAGCTGTTAGTACCATTTTTGTAAGTCTTTGGTATGACTCTGCTAGGGATCGAACCCATGACCTCCTTTATCCAAGGAGGATGCTCTAATCACTAGGCCACTGGAGCAGTCCTTACAGGTGAGAAAACGTTTGAAGGACATGATAGTTTAAAACAAAATTTGATACATGCACCAAGCCTTCACAGCATAAAAGAGCCTGCTTTTGAGGTAAATTATCATTAACAAAATGCCAACAGACAAAACATGTAAGAATGATTATGTTTATCTGCTAATTATCTAATCATGAAATATGCAATTCATTTTTATAAATTATCAAAGAGCTTTCTTGTTTCAAAATTAAATACCCAGGCTTTTCCAACCATGCAAGAAGCCTATGCTTTATGTTTATTCATTATGCTGTACTGATAAAAACTAACAAAAGTCAGCAAGTTTCACTCAATAAATCTTCAAGGATAAAAATAATATACATGCATGTATTTAAGAAGCCATGACTGTCATTTGTTCATTTGCTTGTCAAGATGTTAAAGTGTCCATCTAAGTCAGGGATGCACAACAGACATTTACATCAACCAAAACTGATCTTGATTGCAATTAATCAGGCTACACTGTAACAGTTTGTGTCTTTAATAAAACTGTAAATAAGAATGTGTAACATAAGGACATAGGCCTGGGGGCACAAAATGTGTTGGTGAACTTTTTCAGCTAACTTTTCAAAAACAACTTAAGAAAAGAATCATCGTTCTTAACTGTTTGTGCTCTTACACATACTGTCTCTCAAACTTTCAAGTCACATACGTGCTTAAAAAAAGATGTATTTTTTCACATTTGCAATATCCTCAGTAAATCAAAAATACAATTTTGACACATGGGTGTACACATACACACACAGAATGAAACTTCTCAAAACTGAAAAGCCATCAGTCCACATTTTATTTGGTTTAGAGAAGTTTTCAGTTTGCTGAGGTTTTTGCAGAGCACTTATGTGATGAGAGAGATAATGCAGTTATGACAGCATCAGTGTGTGTGTGTGTGTGTTAAAAGTGTACAAAATTAAGCTATTATTTTTATCTTTTTTTAAATATCTGCATTTAATTAAGAATAATTGAACAATATAGATTCCTACTGAAAATCATATCCTGTTACATAAATAAATAGTTGCTCAACACATAAATACTGTCATCATCATAAAAAAAGACATCTGAGGAATAAAAACTGGTACTGTTATATCTTCATTTTAAGTCCAATGCAATTATGAATGATAATCTACAATGTTTAAATAATCAGTATAGTTTAGAATGTTCATATTTCAAGAGCCTACCTTGAAGACGGCATGGAGCATTGTCTATTGTTTCTTATATTTTTTAACTAATGTGGCTTGTGTTAATGACTCAATTTCTTGTGGCAATGCCAAAATAATAATCATCCTTAGTAATCACTAAGATTCTTAATTTCTTTTATGAGCTCAAAAATTTCACTGATGTCACATCACTGCTGGATGGTTCAAAACATACATTCTCATCATCATATACATCACATTCATCTGCTTGATTGCTTTCATGAAACTGCAACACAAGTTCAAGATCATGTGACTTAGGAGTAGACCATGTCAGAGTGATATAGCTTTGACCAAGAACATCATGAGTTGTCTCTCCTGCTGGCTTATCTGCTTGTTTACCTTATTTATCAATTTAATGAATGTCTTTGTAGTCATCTATAATTACCTATGTATATCACTGTCAAGTTTAAAACATTAATGTCCCTAATATAGAGAGGTTTCTGGGCCTTGCTGATTACAAGTTGTTTCAATCTCTCATCCATAGCACTGCAGGAAAAAGGCATCACTGATGTGAGTGAAAACAAATGAAAGTCATGGCCACTCAAATAGATATAATGACTCTACTGAAACTCATTTGAATGAACCAAACTCTTTGAATAATGTTGTGCTGGAGTCCCCTGGCAAAGCATCAAAAACAATGCCACATGAATCATTATTAAAGTCATGATATTTAATTTTTTTAAAAACAAGAAAAGAATGTTCTATCAATCATGTATACAAATGAATAGCATCAATCATAATTAGATAATCAGGAGATAAACAGTCTAACTATGCATGCCCTTAGGGCATTCTCTGGGTCCTTGGTTTCACAGATTAAACCACTACAGCACTTGTTAACCATAATTAATCTAGTCCAGCATGTGTCAAGTATATAGCACATAATGCTTCCAAATTTTGACTTGAGTTTTGTTTTAATTAGTTAGGCAAAAATTTGAAATACACAATTGAAATTTCTTTTCTGATGGTTGTAATAAATTTATGGCAAGCATTGTGCATTGCTCTAAATTTATAGCATAAAGCACAGACTAGACATTGTATTCAAAAAATGACAATTTGATCCTTACTGATAGGAACAGGAATCATCTCTAAAATCTTGTGATGAACAAGTGAAATAGTCAAAGTCAATCAAGGAAACAGTCAGTCTGCAGGAGCTGCAGGATTCAATCTGGAGGATGCATGGACTTGGGTATCCATTGCCCATCTTTATTTCATCAAACCAGATGATGCCTGAATCTCCTATCTCTTGAACAAATGTATGCCGACTCGTGCAGAGCTGTATTGCTGAAAACAGTACAAACATAAGATCAGAAGCACAAAATGGCACTATGTTTGGCAAGATCTAATGCACAAAGCCTTACAACTATGAGAAGCACAAAATGGCACTATGCTTGGCAAGATCTAATGCACAAAGCCTTAAGACTATGAGAAGCACAAAATGGCACTGCTTGGCAAGATTTAATGCACAAAGCCTTAAGAATATGAGAAGCACAAAATGGCACTATGTCTGGCAAGATCTAATGCACAAAGCCTTAAGACTATCAGAAGCACAAAATGGCACTATGTTTGGCAAGATCTAATGCACAAAGCCTTAAGACTATGAGAAGCACAAAATGGCACTATGTTTGGCAAGATCTAATGCACAAAGCCTTAAGACTATGAGAAGCACAAAATGGCACTATGTTTGGCAGATCTAATGTACAAAGCCTTAAGACTATGAGAAGCACACAATGGCACTATATTTGGCAATATCTAATGCACAAAGCCTTACGACTATGAGAAGCACAAAATGGCACTATGCTTGGCAAGATCTAATGCACAAAGCCTTAAGACTATCAGAAGCACAAAATGGTACTATGTTTGGCAAGATTTAATGCAGAAAGCCTTAAGACTATGAGAAGCACAAAATGGCACTATATTTGGCAAGATCTAATGCACAAAGCCTTAAGACTATGAGAAGCACAAAATGGCACTATGTTTGGCAAGATCTAATGCACAAAGCCTTAAGACTATCAGAAGCACAAAATGGCACTATGTTTGGCAAGATCTAATGCACAAAGCCTTAAGACTATGAGAAGCACAAAATGGCACTATGTTTGGCAAGATCTAATGCACAAAGCCTTAAGACTATGAGAAGCACAAAATGGCACTATGTTTGGCAGATCTAATGTACAAAGCCTTAAGACTATGAGAAGCACACAATGGCACTATATTTGGCAATATCTAATGCACAAAGCCTTACGACTATGAGAAGCACAAAATGGCACTATGCTTGGCAAGATCTAATGCACAAAGCCTTAAGACTATCAGAAGCACAAAATGGTACTATGTTTGGCAAGATTTAATGCAGAAAGCCTTAAGACTATGAGAAGCACAAAATGGCACTATATTTGGCAAGATCTAATGCACAAAGCCTTAAGACTATGAGAAGCACAAAATGGCACTATGTTTGGCAAGATCTAATGCACAAAGCCTTAAGACTATCAGAAGCACAAAATGGCACTATGTTTGGCAAGATCCAATGCACAAAGCCTTAAGACTATGAGAAGCACAAAATGGCACTGTTTGGCAGATCTAATGTACAAAGCCTTAAGACTATGAGAAGCACAAAATGGCACTATGTTTGGCAAGATCTAATGCACAAAGCCTTAAGACTATGAGAAGCACAAAATGGTACTATGTTTGGCAAGATTTAATGCAGAAAGCCTTAAGACTATGAGAAGCACAAAATGGCACTGTGTTTGGCAAGATCTAATGCACAAAGCCTTAAGACTATGAGAAGCACAAAATGGCACTATGTTTGGCAAGATCCAATGCACAAAGCCTTAAGACTATGAGAAGCACAAAATGGCACTATGTTTGGCAGATCTAATGTACAAAGCCTAAAGACTATGAGAAGCACACAGTGGCACTATATTTGGCAAGATCTAATGCACAAAGCCTTATGACTATGAGAAGCACAAAATGGCACTATGCTTGGCAAGATCTAATGCACAAAGCCTTAAGACTATGAGAAGCACAAAATGGCACTATGTTTGGCAGATCTAATGTACAAAGCCTTAAGACTATGAGAAGCACACAATGGCACTATATTTGGCAAAATCTAATGCACAAAGCCTTAAGACTATGAGAAGCACAAAATGGCACTATGCTTGGCAAGATCTAATGCACAAAGCCTTAAGCCTATGAGAAGCACAAAATGGCACTGCTTGGCAAGATTTAATGCACAAAGCCTTAAGACTATGAGAAGCACAAAATGGCACTATGTTTGGCAAGATCTAATGCACAAAGCCTTAAGACTGTGAGAAGCACAAAATGGCACTATGTTTGGCAGATCTAATGTACAAAGCCTTAAGACTATAAAAAGCACACAATGGCACTATATTTGGCAAGATCTAATGCACAAAGCCTTAAGACTATGAGAAGCACAAAATGGCACTATGTTTGGCAAGATCCAATGCACAAAGCCTTAAGACTATGAGAAGCACAAAATGGCACTATAATTGGCAGATCTAATGTACAAAGCCTAAAGACTATGAGAAGCACAAAATGGCACTATGTTTGGCAGATCTAATGTACAAAGCCTAAAGACTATGAGAAGCACAAAATGGCACTATGTTTGGCAAGATCTAATGCACAAAGCCTTAAGACTATGAGAAGCACAAAATGGCACTATGTTTGACAGATCTAATGTACAAAGCCTTAAGACTATGAGAAGCACACAATGGCACTATATTTGGCAAGATCTAATGCACAAAGCCTTATGACTATGAGAAGCACAAAATGGCACTATGCTTGGCAAGATCTAATGCACAAAGCCTTAAGACTATGAGAAGCACAAAATGGCACTATGTTTGGCAGATCTAATGTACAAAGCCTTAAGACTATGAGAAGCACACAATGGCACTATATTTGGCAAAATCTAATGCACAAAGCCTTAAGACTATGAGAAGCACAAAATGGCACTATGCTTGGCAAGATCTAATGCACAAAGCCTTAAGCCTATGAGAAGCACAAAATGGCACTGCTTGGCAAGATTTAATGCAGAAAGCCTTAAGACTATGAGAAGCACAAAATGGCACTATGTTTGGCAAGATCTAATGCACAAAGCCTTAAGACTATGAGAAGCACAAAATGGCACTATGTTTGGCAAGATCTAATGCACAAAGCCTTAAGACTGTGAGAAGCACAAAATGGCACTATGTTTGGCAGATCTAATGTACAAAGCCTTAAGACTATAAAAAGCACAAAAAGCACACAATGGCACTATATTTGGCAAGATCTAATGCACAAAGCCTTAAGACTTGAGAAGCACAAAATGGCACTATGTTTGGCAAGATCTAATGCACAAAGCCTTCAGACTATGAGAAGCACAAAATGGCACTATGCTTGGCAAGATCTAATGCACAAAGCCTTAAGACTATGAGAAACACAAAATGGCACTGCTTGGCAAGATTTAATGCACAAAGCCTTAAGACTATGAGAAGCACAAAATGGTACTATGTTTGGCAAGATCTAATGCACAAAGCCTTAAGACTATGAGAAGCACAAAATGGCACTATGTTTGGCAAGATCTAATGCACAAAGCCTTAAGACTATGAGAAGCACAAAATGGCACTATGTTTGGCAGATCTAATGTACAAAGCCTTAAGACTATGAGAAGCACACAATGGCACTATATTTGGCAAGATCTAATGCACAAAGCCTTAAGACTTGAGAAGCACAAAATGGCACTATGTTTGGCAAGATCTAATGCACAAAGCTTTAAGCCTATGAGAAGCACAAAATGGCACTATGCTTGGCAAGATTTAATGCACAAAGCCTTAAGACTATGAGAAGCACAAAATGGCACTGTTTGGCAAAATCTAATGCACAAAGCCTTAAGACTATGAGAAGCACAAAATGGCACTATGTTTGGCAGATCTAATGTACAAAGCCTTAAGACTATGAGAAACACACAATGGCACTATGTTTGGCAAGATCTAATGCACTAAGCCTTAAGACTATAAGAAGCACAAAATGGCACTATGTTTGGCAAGATCTAATGCACAAAGCCTTAAGATTATAAGAAGCACAAAATGGCACTATGTTTGGCAAGATCTAATGCACAAAGACTATAAGAAGCACAAAATGTAGCTAATACATGTGTGATGATTATCCAGAGTCAGCCACATTTTATCATGCCCATTGTAAACTAGCCAAATAATGTACACAGGTGAAATAAGTTAAGAATCTCCAAGCTTATAGTGAAATGAATGCAATGATTGAAAATAAACATCAGATAAAAAAATGACTGAAATTACCTTGTTTCTAGGAATAAATGACTTGATAAAAGTTACAAAAATGTAGTGTACTGTAATGAACTGCAAATAGTGACCAATTAAGATGATTTCAATTAGCTTACTGTACAAAAAAAGGACACATTATAATTCACTACACTTCAAAGGATTACTCGGATGGGAAAAAAGTATCAAGTGGAAGGTGTTTGATAAGCCACTTGTAAAAATATAGATTAATTTATACTATTCTTCACAATTACAAGCACTCTGATTTCATTTTTGTGTAGTTTTGCAGTCGACAGCAGACAATCAGTATCTCCACGTTTTTTTCAGTTATCACTATCCACCTGTCTTTTACACATTAAAGTGTTACCACACTTTTCTCAGTTATCACTGTCTTTTACACATAAAAGTGTCAATGCTTTTCTTAGTTATCACTACCCACTTGTCCTTTACATATAAAAGTATTTCCACAACCACCCCACTAAGCTCTGTAATTATAGATGGATCCCAATTCCAAAAGAATTCCAGCATGCATCCACACATGCAAGTCCAGACATGCAGGAAAAAATAATACCCTTTTTTTCTTACAAAAGTTGTTAACATATTAAAATGAAACCTTTTTTAATGAATTACTAAGATATGCTAAGAAAGATGGGTTTTCATTTTTTCATACATCAATTGTTTTCATTTCTTAGCGCATTTACAAATTTTGGGTTTGTAGCAGACAAAATAAATTAGTACCATACAATTTATAACGAAATAGTGTAAATTCTTTAATTTTTGTGTGTATACATTTTCATACCTTAATGAAAAATGACATCTTTACAATGTTGTTTATCTATCCAGGCAAGGAATTGAATTAGTTTGCATTTACTTTCAAATTGAGAGAAAATTCTAGCAACAAGTTCATCTTCAATTTTTCAGGCTTGGTACAAAAATCACATTACCTGGCAAAGTTGGTGACTAAGTTGCCTAAAAAATATAAACTTCACCTTCTTCTGTTAGGAAAGATAAAATGACTTAGCCCTGTTATTTTTTAGGATTGTTGACTAACAATACCTTTTGAGATGCCCCCTTGGCTTAACCAGGTAGTTCTAGTGTTGCAGGGAAAGGTATTCATCAAACCATCTGTAGCTAGGCCTAGTTTTAATATCAGTTAGACTGGCAAACTCTTGCACATTTATGGGTATGTGTTTTGATAGCCGAGTGTTCATTAACCATTTCCAGAGTAAGTCAGCAACTAGGCCCCCACCCCTACCCAATTTACACATGTTATCCTTTGATGAAACTTTAAAAATAATATGTAAAAAGCAATTTGTATTTTAAGAATATGCTCGGTCATCAGGATATTTTTATCAATATTTCATCATAAAATTATTTTGATACTGAGTCTACCAGAAGCCAGGAAATTTTGGCAGATATAACTATGTATGGGAGTACCATTTTATTAGATTTTGTGTTTTCATAAATCATGTAGATATATTCAGAAAAAATATACAACGCATAGAAACATGCACTTACATAGGTCAGAAACGTATGGGATAATGCTATGTTGTGAGAAGCATTGTAAGGTCAAAGTTGTTTTCAGACTTTACTAGTATTGGTGAAAATATGGGAAAATGCTGTAAAACTGATATTTAATCAATGCCTAAAATTAATACAAGTATGTACACAAATAAATAAATTATCAATTTGCAATCCTGTCCATGGAATCTTGTAATGAAGCTAGAAAAAGTGAGTGACTACAAGTACAGTATGAAAAACCTTCTATGCATTCTCGTCTATGTTGATTTGGTTGAAAAGAAGGGTTTAGTTCATATACCAACTATAAAGAAGTCATGTCTGTAATTTTATGCATTTTAGTGTGTCATGTTACGGTAATATTTAATTTGCAATAAAGAAAAGAGAACAGTGTGATCTAAAGATGTGTGCATTTTCCCTTACGTACATGATACAGAGGTTATTTCAAATGCATGTAGAAATTTTCAAAAGTGCTATTATTATGAGCGTTTAGAAAGTATATAAAAAAGAAAGTTGAGTAAGGGTAGTTGATTAAACATTTTTACTAACTTGCAGTTACAATGTAATCTGCTTCCTTAGTTAAAAGTTCTTTACAATGTGGTTTGTGTTATTCTCTTTTAAAGTCATAGCCAAAATAACTTGAAAATAAAGTATTGTTTAAATTCAATGTTAAATCAAAATATTATTACTGGGAAATAGAGAGCATAAGTAAATAAGAGAACACACATAATATATATATATATATATATATATATATATATATATATATATATATATATATATATATATATATATATATATAGATAGATAGTTTCTTGCTTTGTATCCACTTCTCCCTGCTCTTTCCAGAAGGAGAAGCCACTCCTCCCTAAAATTCAAAGTCTAGCTTTACCCCTGTATTATCTGAAATTCTCAGCAAAAAAGACCTTATGATGATTGATCCATATTTATTTCAAATGTCATTTTATTAATTAACAGAATTTAGAAGCTAAAGGTCTGTTTTTTTCTAATATTTGCAAGTACTGTGTGTGATGACTGTATGTACTCCATTTTCTATAGTTAAACTAATCATGGCAGAAATCCATAATGTAGTTTAAACAAGAACTGATATTTGACACAAAAATATGGATTTTGATTTTAAACAAGTTCTGTATGTCCAGATTTGTGTTTCATTTGTTGACTAGTTCCATTACAGCTGTACTTGTAATAGTCAAACTTGTGCTTACATTTCAATGCCTTTTAAACCAAACTAAGCATCCATTAAACACTAATCAACATGTTCAGGTAACTAACATGGCTACCTGTCAATCAGGGTGCTAATTTTTGTCTGCTTTTGAACTGTAAATGTAGTCAAAAACAATTATGCCAATGATGAGACATGAATTGAACAAATCTCTCACAGCCTTCATTATAGGGAAGACTATTAAATCTTCGAAATCATTAAAGTAATTCTTAAATATTTAATTGCCTAAATCTCATCCTGTCAAATAAACTTGCATTTAATATGTATTAAAATTTGAGCTCTGTTGTCTTAAACTCACATTAAGTATGTGTTAAAATTTTAGCAACCTGTAGCAATTACAAAATCCACAAAAATTTGTATCCACAAAAAATAGTAAAATCGACAGTATGTATTTTTAAATAACTGACAGTATGAATTCTTACATCTCACATCTGGAATCCCAGCACACAAGTGATGCAGTCCAACAAAGGCAAGGATAAATGCTGAAATGTAAAAGTCATTTAAGATTCTTCAAATAATATTCAAAAAAAGTGAACATTCTTAAATATTTAAAACATTCATGCCTTATTTCAGCAAAAAACCTTTCTTGGTTTTTGTAATCCTTAGTCCTGAAAATAAGCATGTAAAAAAACCTTCAATTCATTCCCACATCAAGTCTGTTAAAATTCAGATAGTTCATACTTGTTTACAATAGAAACTTTCATGAACATGTAGGGATCATCCTGGGCTTCGCCAATGTATCAAATTGCAATTTTTTTTCCTCATTGGGGACAAAATATATTGTCTGGCTAGTTTTTGTACTGGACTTTGTATTGACAAACCTATTTTTACACTGCATTGTTACATCATAATCCTGTTATGCTAACATCTAGCCTGAGTACTGTATGCTGTGATATGCTCAATCATGCTACTGGGCTATACCTAAAATTGATGGACCTGAGAAGACCCAAACTGAAACAGCTACAATTAATTGAATGACAGCTAATACTTCTGTTGTTTATTTTAAATATACCAATAAAATAGTTTTGCTGAATCTTCAGAGAAAACTGATTACCTTTGAAGTACCAATTGCTGTCTATAAATACAAAGCAAATGGAAAAAAAAATTCAGAATTATACACTGTCAAAAGTGCAACTTTAGCATGGGTAAATGTAAGTTAGACATTTTGTGTTCATCGTCTCATTCTTAGAGTAAGTTAACAAAATTAACAGCATTTTAAAAAGATTTAGTGCAAATTCATTAGACAACACAGTCACTTAACCTGATATACCTGACAGTCCAACATCATCTACATTTAGCGAGGGTAGTAATGCTTCAAGTGCAATACCAAATCATGATGAACGGGTCAAAAGTTTCTGAAAATTTCTTGACAGCTGGAAACTTGAGCATCCGTGGCTGAGATATGATACAAAGTTAAAGATGTTCTGTGATATATGTATCAAGGCACAAGTCAATTAATTTACAACTGGGAGATTTAATTCCTAAATGCATGAAATCAACGGTCACATTTTACATCACTTATCTTACATTGCAAAATACAATCATAGGCTTTTGGTATTAAAATGTCATTAATTAAAGTTCCTTACATAACAGTCATGTAATGTTTTTTTTTTTTGTAATATTATGGCTGCATTGTTCTGTATTGTTGTCAATAAAGTAACAACTATCCAATCTTTTTCAATTTCATTGCCTATTATATTAATAGATTTGAAAAAAATATTCACTGCTTGTTCTGGCGACAAAATATTGAGTTTGGCAACTTTTTTTGAGACAACTTTTTGAAAGCCAAGACCATCCCTGAATATGGACATCAATTCAAATCTTTCCTTCAAATTTTAAAGAGAAAAATTTGTGTAAAAGACCTAAACTTTGACTTCTCCAACAAAATTTGTGATTTGTCACTGGTCCTGGAAAAGTTATTTCTCCATTCCCACACACTTGGGGTACTATATACACTTGCTTTTAAGTCAAGTCAAACTACAAACAAAAAAGAGCCAGACCTGCTGTAGCATATGGTGCCTGCAGACCAGGGTCTATTTATTTCTTCTACCGATTACTCCTAACAAACTGCACAGACCCAGATCTGCCGGCACAATATGCTATGGCAGATTTGGGTCTGCAGTTTACAGCTGACTGGATTTACAAGTATAGATGGAAAAACTGAACTTTGCACCTAAAAAATATGTATTTAGTAAGCTCATTGTTTAAATCATTTTCTAAAATTAAAATATTATTGACTGCTATAAATTTTATTTTAGGCTAAAACTCTTGAAACAATGAGCAGTGACAAGTAGTATTATAATTGGCAGGTTCCAGTCAAAGCACTGATACTAGGACATTTTATCATGCTGTATGTTATTTTTCTTCAGGTTAATGCTCTTTTTCAACATTAAGCTTGTCACAGACACCTATGATGAAAACAGTTGAAAGTTCAAAATGTTTAAAAATTTATCTCGATAAATAACTGTTACATATCCAGGGTGATTCTTCATCTTAGGTGTATTTTTAGATTACTAAGAATATTCTGGTAATTCAAAAATCTTATTTACATAATTGACTATTTTTAAATTGCTACAGTATTATTACCAATTCTAACAAATCCAGACTGTAATAGTCAAATGCACCTTCTGTGTTTTAAGCTTAAAGAACAGTGCAGACTCACAAAAGCTTACCTATGATGCCAAACTTTCATAAAACTTGTCAGCATAGAGTATATACATAACCTGAACTATTTTATTATATTATATTCTGAAATCCCCCCCCCAGGTAGCTTGTTTTAACACTACATTCCATTTTAATTCCTGGTCATAATATTTTATGGCAAATACAAATTTATGTCAAGGAGACAAGTTTATACCCAAACTGAATTGTAAAAAAAGTATGGTCAGACTTAGAGCTGTGGTCAGGCAAAATATGTAGAAAATAGTTTTATGTCTCAAATACATTCTCCATTTTAAATTCCTGTTACTAATTAATGCATATATGACAATGGCAGCATCCATAGGAAGAATAGGTCAGCAACAGAATTTTTTTTAAAAATTTCATCAACTCTGTTTGTATCATGTTTGTATAGAATGAATATGTTGATAGTAGTTCAACAACCTCGTTGACAATTAAAGTTTATGTACACAAGTCATGTACGATGCAACTGTTCATCAACTTAGTTTGAAATTCTGGCTTTGTGGTTTCTAAATCATCAAAAGCCAGTCATGACAACAGCATATATTTTTATGATGAATCACAATGTGAATGAATATTCAAATCCAAATCAAATACAGACTTGGAACATTTAAAGAGAAAAACTATGTATTCAGTTCAGCACAACTTAACAATCTAAATATAGTGATGCCCTGCGGCAAACTTCAGAATTACATGTATATGGCAGCAACTAAAATATTTCATCAACACTTTCCAATAGCAAGTATATTCCAAAAATGCAGACGCCATTTAATACAAAGCATAATCCCTTTTTGACTGCAAGATGACCAGTTCCTACATTAAGTATCCATCTTCACACACAACTATCTTCACATATAAGTAGTATGGATTACATCCATAAGTAATCATTCTAATAAACATCAATCAAATACACCTAATAGTATGGATTAGGACATGGTGGAAAAAATGAAAAAATTCAGACTACGAAGAAAATATGGAAATTTTGGTTGACAGTAAAATTACAGAAATGGCAAAGGATTTATTAATAAAACTACCAACTGAAGAAAATGCAAATTGAGTACTTTTACATGCACCATTGAATTTAATGTATAGAATATTTAACTAGAGAGATGGTTTACAGAACTCCCAATAGTGAATTGTAATGGCTGGTTATGGTTGCAAACAGATCCAAGTATACTAATGGAAATAAAATTATGCTTTTCTATAACAATTCCTTAATTTTCCTTAACAAATCTTCAACTTTTTGTTATTTTCTGCCATTAATTCCCACTGCTTTTAATGTTAATGTTAATTGCTCTTAAAGGCAACTAAATTATCTGGACTTGGCAACCTATGTCTGATAGGTACATAAAGTGCTGCCTTTGTTCCAAATATTCCCCATGCAGCTGAAAAAAAAAAAAAGAATATCATAAAATATTCTCATCCTGTCCACAACTCTTGACTTATTTTTATGTCACTCTTTCCACTCTGCTGTATTAAACCATCATGCTTACCTATATTCACCCAGATGAGCTTTTGTAATGTGTTTCCACAAAACATTGACTTCTGAGGCTTAAATGTGCCCCTTTGGGCTCTAGCATACTATAAATGGGTAAGCAAAGCTTTCATAAGGGATCAAGTGTGTCTCAATGACCAAAGTAAGGCAGCTATACTTGACAGCTAAGGCTCTTCAGTCTATAAACCTAATCAATTATCCTCACATAACCCTTTCCTGTCACAATTAATCAAAGTTATGTGCTCTTTGAGTTGTGAAACTTCACAAGCTTATACAAGTTTCAAAGTATATTTTTAAGTGTCTGGTAGCTTTTCTTAATAAGTATATAAATATTTGTATTCGAATCAGTAAGGCAAACATGTTTACCTGAATTTGAGTTAAAAGATAGTCTTGATTCTGACCTAAGATTTTTATAGAATGAATGATTTAAGTGACAGCATTTTCAGAAAATGGTAAATGCAACATAGGTCAAGTAGAGGAGTATATAATGTTATTCATTCTTGCCTTAACATCTTGAAGCAGAATAGTCTTTTTGTTGTATTCTTTTGTGTGTTTGGGTGGATTTATTGATTCAAATTATTATTGACTGGAAATACAGAGTGGTTATCAATAATATTTTTGGACTGGAATATTAATTCTGGAATTATAGTGAACTCAGAAAATAACTTTTTGGAATTACATAACTGTGATGCAAACTCTCAGCACATCATCACATTCCAGGACACTGACAATTATAGCCCATTTTAGACTGCAGGCTCATCAGCACATTCAATTCTAAGACTTATTTAGAATACCAATGAAACTCAACTGTGATAGTACTTAGAGGATTATTTGGAATTTAATTAACAATATTCTTTTTACATTTTCACTGGGTTCTAGGAAATAAATTATTTGTTAAATTTTACAAAACTTGTTGGTTTACACTTTTAAGACCAAAGAGTTGTAACTATTGGCAGTGTTGCAATTCAATCATCTCCCTTACCTTTCTTAATCAGTTCCATGAACTCGATACCAATATCATCCATATTATGCCATTATCTGCAAAAGAAAATAGTTGGCACTGTACTTTTAGATAAAGGGGATATCCCCACACTAAAATATCTAAAGGGAGGAGGGGAGCAATTTTCAAATCAGAAAACAAAAAGAATGCAGTTTAAACTAGTGTATAATATAAATAACTATCAAGAATGGTAACACTTATGACTTAGAGCCATTATCTATGTTATCATCACAAAACTGCATAAAACTGACAAAAGTATTTAATATTGAACACTAGTTTTTCCATTGACAAGCATGTGCATTGCAGTTTGTAAATGCTTTTTACATTAAAATCATCAATGAAATCTTTATTTTAATACAGAATGTCAGTTGCATAAGCAATTTATTTTGGTTGTTGATCTGGGGCTTAATGCCATTTTTCAGCACACAAAAATAGGTTATACATGGCTGCCAGTAATAATGGTGGAGGAAGAAATTGGGAAATTTGTGGAAAGAACCACTGACCCAAGAAAAGTTACTGGCAAGCTTTCTCATATATCCACATTCGCTGATTAGACTCAAACCCATGCAGACAGATGTGAAATGGCAGATGGTTCATAACAGAGATTACCCGAGACCAGTCGGGCCCGCAATTTATTTTGGTATTTCAACTAACACAAGTATTTAATACTGAACACAAGCTATTTCTAAGCTATTACATTAAGATCATCATAGAAATCATCTCCTTATTCAAATACAGAATGACAGTTACATAAACAATTTATTTTGGTGTTTCAGGCAGCAATCTAGTGTTTCAAGTATCTCAATGATGAATGATGTAGAGTTTTATTGGGCAAAAGGCAAATTCTTGTCCTGATTTTTATACACTCACTCATATTCATGGAAGGGGGCATTCATTAACTTTGGCTGGAATTCAGGAAGTTGCTTATCTTGGAGGAGCCAATTTCTTGTGTAAAATGTTTCTTTAATAATATGTAACTGACTTTAACGTTAGAATGTCCAATACTTCACAAATTTATTCCTCACAACCTAAAATAGACATTAACCACCTTTTTTTAATACTTGTTTTACCAAAGACAATGGCAAACAGTCATCTGCTTGCCAAAATTAAGTCAGACAAAAGATATCTCCCCTTAGAAGGATTGGCACCAAATCCTGTTAATCAATTACTACTGGAGCACAAGTGCATGCTCTTAAGAATGAAAATTGTAGATGGCTTTGAAGAGTTTACCCATAGTATGATTGAGCAAGAATTATTGAAAAAACATATTTTATTATGACAAATTGTTTCTTTTTCAAGATCAAATGTCAAGATCTGAGATGTCACAATGAAAGCGATGTATGTTGACAGCGCTGAGCAAATCCCATAACCCGACATCCTGGACTAGTCATTTTTGAAGTTGGGAAAGTAAAATTTTCCAAGTCACTAGTCCAGGACAAGTGATTTTTAAAAAAGTGAGGCTAGCCCTTATTTTCGTTCTTTAATCACTATATCTACCTTTATATGGCCAATCATGTCCTCCAGACATACTGAATACTTGATTTTAGCCCCTCTTCCTATATACATTTACATCCTGTTATCGCTTGGCTGCATATTGGGCTAAGTGACCAATTTATTGGCAAATCAAAACACCTCAAACAAAAGAAAGTCAGTATGATCATTTAACAGTATTGTAAGTGGTTTTGTTGAAATGAGTTTACTATCTAGATCATAACATAACGAGCGACTCACTATGATTTTAATTCAGCGAGTCAGTGTAATTAAATTAATGATAGGTATTTTACCAACATCAGTGTTGGTTTCCTTTATGAACTGATTAAATGACAGTAATGATTCTTTAATTTATAATTAATTATACAGATGATTAACTTCCATATGCAATATTGTGTTTGAAGCGAAACAATTACTTTGAGCAGTTTCAGTTCATATTTAAAAGAGAAAATTGATGTTATGATCACTTTAGAAGTAGCTATCAAGCAAGCTGATACTCTTGGATAAAATGAGTTTGCTAAACTTTTTTCATAAGGAAGGTAATAACAGCAACTTGGAGAAGGTAAATTTGTTTGAAAATGGAATGATAAAATGTATGACAGATACAAAGTGTGTGGGAGCTATTTCTCCAAAAAGACATAAGCAACAATCTGTAACGGCAAAAAATGTCAAATATGACACCAGTGACAAACAGATATGTTCAGCCACATTGGGTTGATTGTTATCTCTGACTTGAATATATTGACTCGAAATGAAAGATGTTTTGCAGTTACTGCAAACAATATCCAAAATTGGCACAGGTAGGAAATTCAACCAGATGAACATTTCTGCAAATGGACCAGAGCTTGAGGACTTTAACCCAGACAGAGCTATCAGCTGCTGGCTTAGTGCTGGTGCAGGTGGCAGACATATACATGGACATATTTTCAAATCCATCAGCTAAAACATACATACATAAACCTAAAGAAGCCACATGTATAACAACCAATGTTTTTGAAAAATTAAATTGAAATTTCTTGATGATAGTTAAGGTGCATAGCATTCAATAATGAGGATCGAAGAGACTTAGGTTAAATATATTTAATAGTAAGTTTTAAAAACAATTTGACATTTAAGTAGACAAACTAGTAGGTCTCTGCTTTTTGTTTTCTTTAGTAAAAAAAAAAGCAGGCACATACTTGCTGGTCTAACATTT
The DNA here is from genome assembly GCA_016746295.1 of Potamilus streckersoni. Taxonomy (NCBI): domain Eukaryota; kingdom Metazoa; phylum Mollusca; class Bivalvia; order Unionida; family Unionidae; genus Potamilus; species Potamilus streckersoni. The sequence goes on from JAEAOA010001605.1 coordinate 1,666,096, forward strand.
AAGATGCATGAATATAAACGTCCTGACTTTTATTTTAAATGATCTCAAAATCAGTAATATACCACTAAGTCAACCAATTCTGCACATCGGATAATTCTGTGGAACCAATGGAATGGGGTTTTTTTGGCTGAAAAACCAATTTGTATCAAGAAAGAATGATCGTTCTTTTAATAAAGAAGTGATATCCATTGAGTGTACAAAAAAAAAACACATATCTACCCTAAATGCATATGAAAATCTGATTTCTAAATGTCGACATGAAGACCCCTCCATGACCTTCTTGATCTTATATAAAGGATAGTACTAATATTAGTACCCTTAGTCATACGTTGTGAACCAACCACAACACAAGTTGAGGCTGCGACATCGTAGCTAGGGATTCTCAACAAATTCCCCGGCGTATAGTCTGTAAATTCTTTAGTATTTTTTTTTCCTTCCCGCATAAACGAGATGTACACATATTATTCATTGTTGATTCTTTTCAACATAATAGCTTATATTTTTATTTTTATAAAATGCTGAATGTTACACACAAAAAAATACAAGATCAGTATTTTTTGCTTATCTTTTGCTATTTATCGGCATTGTTTTGTTAAATTTTGTAAAACCAGCTATAAACCTGACCTAACTTAGTAATTACTCGACTGAAATGCTGACAGAATGAGTCCAAAGTAATGTTTTTCTTCCATAGACTGATTAATAAACATTACATCTTTTCAAAGCAATGCTCAGAATTTGAACAGAATATTCTGGTGACAATGCTCTCTTTTCAAATGGTAAGCATTGCAGTATTTTATTGTCGTCAATTATTCGAATTAAATATGCGCTTTGCTTCAATATTGGTGACGGAAACTGGCATAGTTTTCCCTCTGAATTTCAACCAAAGTGTAATGAAAAAAAAAAATTACCGGTCACACAAAACAACTTCAAACGGACCCTTGCAAAAAGGCAGGATTGCTTACTGCCTTATTTAGGCCTATTGCAAGAAGAAGATGAAGAAGAATACAGTATCGGTATGACTAAAGTGCAAAACGTTATGAAAAGTGCGAAACGTTACGAAAAGTGCGAAAAGCTACAAAAACTTACGAAAAGTTACACATTTAATAAAAAATACAAAAAAAAAGTTAATTAAAACTAGACGAAACCGAAATCCAAATTTTGGTTGTTAAAAAATATACAAAAAGTCACTTTCTCGACATTTTTAAAAAAAAATTAAAACAATTAATATCAAAGATTTTTGTTATCTTCATTTGCATCAGTGCAAATGTATTTTTCGAAACTGCTACAAAAACTTGATTTTAGCCCTCGAAAAATAAAGTTACAACGGATGCGAAAAGTGTTTTTAAAATCTTTATTTTGTAGATTTTTCAAAACGACATACGTATTTTAAATTTAAACACGAGTCTTTATGTAAAATATTGTCCTGTTTTTATTTTTATTCTTGTTTCGGTCTTAAATTTTATTATTTCTTCGGATATTATTATTAATGGTAGTGATGTTTTATTTTACTGTTTTTCACGAGCGTACTTGCACCATATTTTGTAGATATTTTGTCCGAAAATTAGCGAAAATTCATCTGAGTATCATGTGACGACAGTCGGTACCTGGTGTGGCTATATAACTGCTGTATACTGACTGCACTTGAGAGATTAGGACTCAATTTTTGACCCACTTGTGCCCTCTTTTGGTTTACAACTTTGCTTGGCCCTTGAAACCTGATTGGTAATTATTAATTCATTCCCCTTTCATCAACCTTGAAAACAAAAAATTAAGGGACACTCCGACCCATCAATTTGACAAAATTTTAGGCACTTTTACGCTTAGTATACAAATCACTAACTTTCTAATAAATAGGAATATTCACAACCTAGGTTATTTGACCCGTATGAGATATTCTCATGTTTGATTATACTTTTCTCTAATCAATATGGTGCTACTAACCATTAGCGACTTTTACTTGCTGCTTGTGTGTTTGGGCGGCCTTGGGGCGTGCTATGATGTCAGGAAATAGGTACACCCCGGAGCCAATTCAATCCTAAACCCCTAATAAACCCCTTACAGCGGCTCTGGGGGTCTACACTATCTACAACAACCAACATTAGGTGTTCCAGACTATAACGAAGATATCAACAAGAAAAATTGCAATCAACTGAGAGATATAAAGAATACAACAGAAGTGGATAAATTGCAATAACGTACTCGACACACTCTAACGGCAGGAAACATGCTGACTATAATGAAGATATTACATACTGCGGAAACATTGCAATCAACTGAGAACTATCAAAAAGACTACAACAGAAGTGGATAAATTGCAATGCACCTGTCTCATACTCTTCAAAAGGGAATCGCAGACTATAAAAAAAGATCATAACTATAGTAAAGCAATTGAAATCAACTGAGAATTATAAAGAAGATTACAACAGAAGTGGATCAATTGCAATTGTACTGAACCCCTCATCTTAACAACACAAGAGGGTGTGGTTTTGTTGGCGGCTTTCTTGGCGCTTTTGGCCTGTTGCTGGGTTGGGAAGCTTTATGCTTGTATTTGGGTATTGAACGTCAAGGTCTTAAGGTCTGGTACGAAGCGATAAGCCCCAGCCCTGGGTCAAGTCCCTCCACGTGGATCCGGGCCGATGGTTAACCACGGAGGGGGGTATTGGAGGCCCATCCTTCGGGTGGGTTCTCTGGTCTCTTATGGAAATAAGAGGCTCCAAAAGTCGTCAAGCAAACGAACATGCATATACGACTATAATTGCTATCATCATCATCTGCACTTGAGAGTTTGCGTTTCGCACTTTGCTTATTTAAAGATGTTCTAGACCTTTCTGCCCGCTGTCTTCAAATTTGGTTAGGCTTTCGACCTGCAGAAGGAGTTCTGGTTGCAGTTCTTCTGCCATCTATTGAGTACATCATATTTGGATTGTTTTTACCGCAGTCAGCGATATATCTCTGATTTTTTTATTATCCCGTTTTTCTTCCATCATTCTGGCCCAGTGACCAATGTCGACAAGGTGATGCAAATATATTTCATTGAGGCGACAATTACCCATGTTTCTCAGGGAACGACATCTTTCTTCCAGCTCACTGATCACTAATTGCTGGAGCGGTTTGACAAACTTTGGTAATTCAACTAGCTTCCATTTTATGACCGATCTTAGGACGTGATGTACATTCTCGAAGTTGTTGTTTGACTATGTGCTTGTAATTTTGCCGCTGTTGAACAAGCCTATGACATGTACTTTGAGCATTAGAAAGTCTTGTGTCAAAGTATGTGCGGAACTTTCTTTCGCAGGCATGCGAGTCTTTGTCATCGATGACAGAAATTAATTTTTTTAGTCTTTCTTGGTGGATGTCAACGTTTGTTTTATGTACAAGACCATGTGAGCCAAACACTAAATCAAGAACGTCCTGGCAATCTTTTAACGGAAACCCAAATATATCGTCCATTTGTCTATTTGTACTCTGCTTTAGATGGCGAGTACAAGGAACGTGTGTGCTACCAGGCAAACAGCGTTTTATAGCGGTTTTGAAAGCCATTTCCTCATTTGTGCCATTTGTCAGTTTGTCAAGTTGTCAGTGACGTCATGGAGAAATGCAGAATATGCCTTGGTGTTGGAGTTGGTAGGGATGAAAGTTAGGCCGAACACAATCGGATTGTCATCTTTAGATTGCCTTTTAACGGACAGGTCTTTGAAAATTGTCTGAGTCACATGAAAATCACCGAAGTTGTAGGTCTTGTCCGTTCCAAAAACGCTACCTTCTTCAATACTGCAGAACCTCATAATGCCAGTGATGCGTTGTTCGGTATAAAAAATCACGACAGTTTGGACGAATTTGCTTGTTTTTGTCATTTCTTCCACGCAAACAATATGGTCTGCTATGTTCCCTGATTTGGATGAGCCGTACATTGTTCTTGCTATTTAATGTTTAATATTTCGGAGTTGTTTCTCGCATCTTGGAGGCTGGTATTAAATCATTTCTTTCAGAATTTACCATTCTCTCTACTTCCTTAACCCTTTGTGCTCTAGTTCATCTGCTAATCTTTCTTTAAGGAAGGCTTTCTTCTGATATAGATGACGTTTTTGACGGATGTTTCACGGATGCATGATAAGTTCTGGACGAAAATTTTCCAGTCTATTCGGCAAAGGCGGTGTCGTTAGCAATATTAGGAAGGAGATTAACTGCTTTATGGAACCACATCATCCGCCGGATGAACTGATCAGGCCCTGACGGAGAGCTCTTTAAAGTTTGGTAAATTATGTGAACGTGTATGATCTCGTTTGCTAATGGTTGTTGTAATGGTTCGTATACGCGCTGTTTGTTGACGTTTCCCTCGACGCAGTACACATTTATCAAGAGAGTGCAATTTCTTTCAGTAAAAGTTGTGAAGGGCCAAGCACCACACTAGTCCAAAATCTCGGATCGTTTCCACGAAGAACGTTTCATGATGTTGTCGACTTTACTTGTAGTCTTTTCTTCCAGATGGGATCTCTTGTAGAACAAGCTGTGGATTTTTTATTTCATCCATGAAAGATTTGAGATTTATGAACTTCTTTAAAGGATCTGGCCTGAATTCCTCATGGTATAATTAATCGTCTTTTTGGAATCTGTTGCAATGATGTTTGTTTGTCATCTGAGTATTTGTTCAAAGTTCATGCCCGGAAGAGGAGCATCTATTGATTTTCTTTCTGTTTGTATTGGAGATAACTCTTCATGTATTGTAGATAAATTTGGAACGTATGTGCAATCGTCATTCAACTCAGAATTACACACTTCCTGTGAGCGTGTATCACTCTGATTGTCTTCTATTTCTGAAGTTGATTGGTTGGGATTGTGGAATTTTAATGTCTTTCATAGCAGGCTTCTCTGACCATTTTGTAGATCCCAATCCGGTTTCGCGGATATGTTCAGCATGAGTCTTTACAGCCGATTTTGGGGATTTGGGTGAAACAGTGATCACAATATCATCCGATGTCAACTCTACGCGCTTGGACTTTAGAGTCCGTAATACCAAGGTGCAAAGTGGTTGGGAATCCAGTCTTTATCTTTTCTTTCTTTCTTTCTTTCTTTCTTTCTTTCTTTCTTTTTTTTTCTTTCTTTTTTTTTGTTTTTTGACGAATCCGTTTTTGTTTGGAGTATATGTGTTTGTTTACATGATGGTTATGATTGGCTTCTCTGGATCACAGAACATTGGTGTAAATACACAGATGAGTTTGACAAGGCTATAATCCCTCTACCCATTCATTGTAAGGCACACTGATTCTCTTTTAAAATTTAATAAATTGATAAGGCTGATAAACCCACAGTGTTTCCAAGAGTTGGACATTCCAGACATGCGTCATGAAAGTCGGGCAAGTTTAGGACAAGTTTGATGTTGCATCCTTAACGGAGTTCAATACTTTATGACTCGTTGCTGACGAGATAGAAATTGAACAGGTAGTCTCCGTCACCAGTACTGCACAATGCAGTATTTTAAGACATACGGCAAGCCACCATGATGGTATTTCTGGGTCCTGTCTGATAATTTCAAAGTTTTATGGACTGTGGGGTCAAAATCAATGCTTTTTTTTTTATAAAGAGATGTTCTCTTTCAGCAGCCACTGTAAAGGACTTTATACCTTTGTTAGCGCTCTGAAAGCAAACAAAATTATACTCAATAACATCATCACCATCATTATTGAAATCATTATTATCAAAAGCAGCAGCGAGGGTGAACAGATAAAATTTATTCCTAAAAGTAAAGCTTCCTGCGGAGGGTGAAAAAAATACAACTGTCCCTGAGACCTCTAACTAGGTTAATTTTCTGTGTGTCAAATATATTTAACGGTTATGTGCCATAATTAATAATCATTATATTAATAATATGCTTACAATGGAATATCGTACGGCTAAACTAGATCGATATAACCTAGAGGCATTTGAGAAACAAAACACCGTCCGTGATTCTGTCAAGCAACAACTAAAAGATCGTCAGGAAGCTTTGGAATTTGCGGAGGATACAGCACCATGATTATTGGAATTTTCCCATACTCAAGAGAATTCCTACCCAAGGAGAGTGCACACCTTTATTATTGAAATTTTCCCATACTCAGAGCATCCCTACCCAATGACAGTACACACCTTGATTATAGGAATTTTCCCATACTCAGAGCATCTCTACCCAATGACAGTAAACACCTTGATTACTGGAATTTTCCCATACTCAGAGCATCTGTACCCAATCACAGTATACACCTTGATTATTGGAATTTACCCAATGCTCAGAGCATCCCTACCCAATGACAGTATACACCATGATTATTGGAATTTTCCAATACTCTGAGCATCCCTAACCACTGACAGTACACATCTTGATTATTAGAATTTTCTCATACTCAGAGAATCCCTACCCAATGACAGTATACATCTTGATTATTTGAATTTCCTGTACTCCGAGCATCCCTATCCAACGACAGTATACACCTTGCTTATTGGAATTTTCCCGTACTCAGAGCATCCCTACCCAATAACAGTATAGACCTTGATTATTGTAACTTTCCCATACTCAGAGCAGTATACACCTTGATTATTGGAATTTTCACATACACAGAGCAGTATACACCTTGATTATTGGAATTTTCCCATACACAGAACAGTATACACCTTGATTATCAGAATTTTCCCATACTCAGAGACAGTATACTGCTTGATTGCTGGAGACAGTATACAATTAGATTATTGGAATTTTCCCATTTTCAGTGCACACCTTGATAATTAGAATTTTATCGTAGTCAGCAATATCCCTACCCAATGACAGTACACACTTTGACTATTGGAAATTTCCAGTACTCACAGCATCCCTACCCAATGACAGTACACACCTTGATTATTGGAATTTTACCATACTCAGAGCATTCCTACCCAATGACAGTACATACCTTGATTATTGGAATTTTACCATACTCAGAGCATCCCTACCCAATGACAGTACACACTTTGATTACTGAAATTTTCCTATACACTGAGCAGTATACACCATGATTATTGGAATTTTCCCATACTCAGAGCATCCCTACCCAAATACAGTACAGACTAATATTACTGAATTTTCCCATACACAAAGCATCACTACCCAATGACAGTACAGACCTTGATTATTGGAATTTTCCCATGTGTAGAGCATCCCTACACAACGACAGTTCTCGCATTGATTTTTTTTAATTTTCCCATACTCAGAGCATCCCTAACCAATGACAGTATACACCTTTCTTATTGGAATTTTCCCATACACTGAGCAGTATACACCTTGATTATTGGAATATTCCCATACTTACAGACAGTAAACACCTTGATTATTGGAATTTTCCCATACTCAGAGCATCCCTACCTAATGACAGTATACATCTGGATTATTTGAATTTTCTCATACTCAGAGCATTCATACCCAATGACTGTACACATGATTATTGGAATTTTCCCATACTCAGAGTATCCCTAACGAATGACAGTACAGACCTTATTTATTGGAATTTTCCCTTACTCAGAGCATCACTACCAAATGACAGTAGAGACCTTGATTAAAGGAATTTTCCCATGCTCAGAGCATCTGTTCCCAATGACAGTTCTCACCTTGATTTTTGGAATTTTCCCATACCGAGAGCATCCATACCCAATGACAGTATACACCGTTATTATTGGAATTTTCCCATACACTGTGCAGTACACACCTTGATTATTGGAATTTTTCCATACACTGTACACCTTGGTTATTAGAATTTTCCAATACTCAGAGCATCCCTACCCAATTACAGTACACACCTTCATTATTGGAATTTTTCCAATACTCTTATAATCCCTACCCAATGACAGTACATACCTTGATTACTGGAAGTTTCCCGTACTCACAGCATCCCTACCCAATGACAGTACAGACCATGATTATTGGAATTTTCCCTTACTTGGAGCATCACTACCAAATGACAGTACAGACCTTGATTAAAGGAATTTTCCTGTACACTGAGCAGTATACTCCTTGATTATTGGAATGTTCCCATACTTAGAGCAGTATATGCCTTGATTATTGGAATTTTCCAATACTCAGAGCATCCCTACCCAATGACAGTACATACATTGATTATTAGAATTTTCCTATAAACTGAGCAGTATACTCATTGAGAATTGGAATGTTCCCATACTCAGAGCAGTATACACTTTGATTATTAGAATTTTTCCATACTCAGAGTATCTCTACCCAATCACTTTGCACACCTTGATAATTGGAATTTTACCTTACCCAGGGCATCCCAACCCAATGACACCTTGAATATTGGAATTTTCCCATACTCAGAGCATCCCTATTGAGTGACAGTATTCACCTTAATTATTGAAAATTTTCCATAACATGAGACAGTATACACATTGATTATTGGAATTTTCCCGTAGCCAGAGCATCTCTACCCAATGACAGTATACACCTTGATTATTAGAATTTTACCTTACTCAGTACATCCCTACCAAATGACAATACACACATTTTTTTATTGGAATTTTCCAGTACTCAGAGCATTCCTACCCAATGACAGTACACACCTTGATTATTGGAATTTTCCCATGCTCAGAGCATCCATACCCAATGACAGTTCTCACCTTAATTTTTGGAATTTTCCCATACTCAGAGCATCTCTACCCAATGACAGTATACACCTTTCTTATTGGAATTTTCCCATACACTGAGCAGTATACAGCTTGAATATTGTAATGTTCACATACTCAGCAGTATACGCCTTGATTATTGGAATTGTCCTATACTCAGAGACAGGATACAACTTGATTATTGGAATTTTCTCATAGTCAGAGACAGTATACACCTAGATTATTGGAATTTTACCATACTCTGAGCATCCCTACTTAATGACAGTATACATCTGGATTATTTGAATTTTCTCATACTGAGAGTATCCCTACCCAATGACAGTACACACTTTGATTATTGGAATTTTCCCATACTCAGAGTATCCCTGCCCAATGACAGTACAGACCTTGATTATTGGAATTGTCCCATACTCAAAGTATCCTTACCCAATGACAGTATACACCATGATTATTGGAATTTTCCCATACTCAGAGCATGCCTACCCAATGACAGTATACACTTTGATTATTGGAATTTTCCCATGCTCAGAGCATCACTATTAAATGACAATACAGACCTTGATTATTGGAATTTTCCCATGCTCAGAGCATCTGTACCCAATGACAGTTCTCACCTTGATTTTTGGAATTTTCCCATACTCAGAGAGCATCCCTACCCAATGACAGTATACACCTTTATTATTGGAATTTTCCCATACATTGAGCAGTACACACCTTGATTATTGGAATTTTCCCATACATTGAGCAGTACACACCTTGATTATTGGAATTTTCCCATACTCAGAGACAGCATACACCTTGATCATTGGAATTTTCTCATACTGAAAGCATCCCTACCTAATGACAGTATACACCTTGATTATCAGAATTTTCAATTACTCAAAGCATTCCTACCAAATGACAGTGCACAAAATGATAATTTGAATTTTTCCTTACTCAGAGCATCCTTACCCAATGACAGTATACACCTTTATTATTGAAATTTTCCCATACTTAGAGCATCCCTGCCTAATGACCATATGCACCTTGATCATTGGAAATTTTCCATACTAAGAGATAGTATACACTTTAATTATTGAAATTTCCCATAGTCAGAGCATCCCTACCCAATGACAGTACATACCTTGATTATTGGAATTTTCCCATACTCAGAGCATCCCTACCCAATGACAGTACATACCTTGATTATTGGAATTTTCCAGAACTCGGAGCATCCCTACCCAATGACAGTACACACCTTAATTATTAGAATTTTCCCATACACTGAGCACTATACCTCTTGATTATTGGAATTTTCCCATACACTGAGCAGTATATACCTTGGTTATTGGAATTTTCCCATACTCAGAAAAGTATACACCTTAATTATTGGAATTTTACCATACTCAGAGCATCCCTACCCAATGACAGTACACACCTTGTCTATTAGAATTTTCCAATACTTGGAGCATCCCTACCCAATTACAGTACACACCTTGATTATTGTAATTTTTTCCAATAGTCTTAGCAACCCTACCCAATGGCAGTACATATCTTGATTACTGGAAGTTTCCCATACTCACAGCATCCCTACCCAATGACAGTACACACTTTGATTATTGGAATTTTCCCATAATGAGAGCATCCCTAAACAATGACAGTACATACCTTTATTATTGGAATTTTCCTGTACACTGAGCAGTATACACCTTGATTATTGGAATGTTCCCATACTCAGAGCAGTATACGCCTTGATTATTGGAATTTTCCCATACTCAAAGCAGTATACGCCTTGATTATTGGAATTTTCAAATACTCAGAGAAAGTATACACTTTGATTATTGGAGTTTTCCCATACTCAGAACATCTCTACCCAATCACTTTGCACACCTTGATAATTGGAATTTTACCTTACTCAGAGCATCCCTTCCCAATGACAGTACACACATTGATTATTGGATTTTTCCCATCCTCAGATCATACCTATCCAATTATGGTACACACCTTGATTATTGGAATTTTCCTATACTTAGAGCATCCCTTCCCAATGACAGTACACACATTGATTATTGGATTTTTCCCATCCTCAGATCATACCTATCCAATTATGGTACACACCTTGATTATTGGAATTTTCCTATACACTGAGCAGTATATACCTTGATTATTGGAATTTTCCCATACTTAGAGCATCCCTACCCAATGACATTATACACCTTTATTATTGGAGTTTTCCCATACACTGAGCAGTATACACCTTGATTATTGGAATGTTCTCATACTCAGAGCAGTATACGCCTTGATAATTGGAATTGTCCTATACTAAGAGACAGTATGCAACTTGATTATTGGAATTTTCCCATACTCAGAGACAGTATACACCTTGATTATTGGAATTTTCTCATACTGAGAGCAATTCTACCCAATGACAGTATACACCTTGATTATCAGAATTTTCCTGTACTCAAAGCGATCCTACCCAATAACAGTGGACAAATTGATAATTGGAATTTTACCTTACTCAGAGCATCCCTACCCAATGACAGTATACACCTTGATTATTGGAATTTTCCCTTACTCAGAGCATCCCTGCCCAATGACATTATACACATTGATTATTGGAAATTAACCATACTAAATTATAGTAGACACTTTGATTATTGGAATTTGTCATAGTCAGAGCATCCCTACCCAATGATAGTATATACCTTGATTATTAGAATTTTACTGTACTTGAAGCATCTCTACCCAATGATGGTACATACCTTGATTATTGGAATTTTCCTGTTCTCAGAGCATCCCTACCCAATTACAGTACACACCTATTTTATTGGAATTTTCCAATACTCAGAACATCCCTACCCAATGACAGTATATACCTTGATTATTGGAATTTTCCCATACTCAGAGCATCCATACCCTTTGACAGTACACACCTTGATTATTGGAATTTTCCCATACACTGAGTAGTATACACCTTGATTATTGTTATTTTACCATACTCAGAGCATCCCTACCCAATGACAGTACACACCTTGATTATTGGAATTTTCCCATACTCAGAGCAGTATATGATTTGATTATTGGAATTTTCCCATACTCAGAGACAGTATACACCTTGATCCACATGGATATTGTATATCTTCCTGTATTGAATTGAGGATTGTTTCCTATTTTAAATGTATGAAAACACTTAAGGTGACTTCTCACTAAAATTATTGAGTCACTAGAATTTTTGTAGAAAAATCTTTTTTTTTAAAAATTGATGATAAGATTCCTTCCATGTCTTTTTAAGTTTCTGAGATTCTCAGTCTCTGAGTGCAGAGTAGTGCCGTCCCATTAGAGAGGAATAGCACATACACTCTCCATTCCATGAGAGCAGAGCAAGTCACATCCACCTGAAAGGGAAGAACAGCACACTTTCATTTTCACTGGGGCAGATACCTGTTGTAGACTTCTCCTGGAAGGGCAGCACCTTCTTTTCTTCTGACAGTTCTTTGCCCATTCACTGGGCAGAGATCATTGGAGCCCCCCTGGTTGAGGGATAGGGTTGGGTTGATTACCCCTTTTCTCTGGACTGCAATTTCATTTCAGGGATTAAGAATCAGTTTACAGATACCAGATTAAGGTATCAGATTGGCATCATGCCATCCCTATTAGCTTTCCAACTCCCTATGAGATGTGGGACCTTTCACTGCAGTGAAGCGATTGCTCTTTCACTATATACAGCCATGGTTTTCTTGTCCTTGTTTGCATGGTAGTAAAGTCTTTACTTTCAACAGTGGACCATCATTGGCCAATAGAGTTGAATCATAAAAGAGAGAAAGAGTGATGGAACTTCTACCTACCCCCAAATACTCAAGGTGGGTGACAAATTGCCTTCACCCACTTGCAGAGTCCAATGCTAAGGACGGTTTGTTAACTCAGCAGGATGAGTTACTGGTTCAGAGTTACTCTTTCTCTCAAGTCACCCAGTTACTGGTTCAGAGTTACTCTTTCTCTCAAGTCACCCGCACAACAGAGAAATATTGAATCATGTAGTCCTACTTTCCAGGTGAGAGAATGGGATGAAGATATCCTTTCTGCCCTTTGTGCAAGTTTGATATAGAAAAAGACAATGTGGTACCCCTTCCCTTTTTCTATTTAAGTCCCCTACCTACTCTCACCCCTCAGTTAACATGGCAGGAAGAGAGGTGGTCTTTTGACTTTACTGCAATGACCTCTTTGCAATGAAATCTTTTTGATCAAAGATCCCAAGTGCATCATTTAGTCTAGATGATTTACAGCTAAGGAGCATGATACAAATGGAGAATCTTTTGTGATTGTTGTAGTTGAAAACATGACAATCCTAGCTGTCCCTTTATGAGCACCATGACCAATTTACTTGTTTCTTTCCAAAGAGAAACTTAGGGAAAGAATGTCACACTTGGCCTGATTATATATTTCGAGCTGCTGTGTCTTGCTATCTAATGCCTAAATGGAATCCTTCTTGTTTCTCGTGGTCCAATCCAATCAGCTTCTTTCAATCAGCTTCTTTCATGAATTCTACCCCAACAGTTTGCTTTTTCATCACAGGAACTTTCAGATGAAGGCTTAAGCTGTATGCCCTTTCTGGAAAGCAGGGATGTTTCCAAGTTCGGTGGGAATTATGAGTCAGGTTCTCTCTTTTGCCAACCAGGCATTTTTTTTATAGCAAAATCCAGCTTCCATGAATTGCTCCACTTCCACTTAAGATTTCCAGTCTCTGCTGTTTCTATGCTGACAATGATCAGCATAGACTTTTATGTTAGAGCTTTGTTTCTATTTGGTGACAGAGAAGGAAGGGTAGTAAGGCATGTTTTTTACCCAATGGAGGTTCAGCTGATATTTTAGCCTCCACCATTTTCTGTTCATTGACCAGGATGCAACACATGAAACAATTGTTATTATTTACAAAAGATAATATAGCATTTTTATGAAAACTGCAAGTGCTGCATGCTGCAAACTGTAGTTCAACTTTTCCTTTTGTTAAAATTTTGAAATGCAGGCAAATTATGGCTGGTTGTTAATTATAAAGCAAGTCCTTGTACTAAGTTTAATGGTAGCTTTAAACAATAAATTTAAGGAACAATGCTCTTTGTTTGGAAAACAGGAACCTCTTCCATAGCCCATGAAGTACCCATAAAAATACTACTTGTTTTTCTGGGGCTTAATGTAATTTTTTCAGCACACGATAGGCTATTCATGGCAGCCAGTATTAATGGCAGAGAAAGAAACCTGGAAATCACCAGAAAGAACCACCCACTCATGAGATGCTACTGGCAAGCTTTTTCACATATCCACATTCACCAAATCCTAGACTTGAACCCACGAAGACAGAGGTAAGATGGCAGTGATCTGTAACGAACAGCACTTTAGACCACTTGGCCACTCAGTGCCCCTAAAAATGTTACTTGACACAATGACCAAATTTGATAACCATGAAGTGACAGTACTTGCTTTTTGAATGTTTTTAGCTATAACAAATGCAATCATGTTTAATGAGGTTTTTATATTTAGTGGCAATCACTGAAAGTAATAAAACAATTACAGATTTTTGTTTTTGCTCTGTACTTAATTTTATTAAGTGGCATGGGGATATTTTTTGATCATGCTATGAAAGTAATAAATCAATTACAGGCTTGTTTCAGTCAGTGCAATGTTGCATTGAGCTGTGAATTGTAGATGTTGAAGTTTCAGCCAGTATTTTCAGGAGTTCAAAATAACATTGATTCAGCCTGAGAAAAGCCCCACAATGTTATATAATGGAACCAATAAAAGCATCTAATTACTTTCATGTCATGTTTCAGAAATAAATCCAAGACAGCAGAATACTACATTGTATTAAACATGTGACCCATTCAGCCAATCAGATGTCAGAATAAAATGCATGAAAGTAATACAATATGGATGCTCCAATGTCAGTTGAGAAGGTTACCTGTGCCAGTTATAAATTTATTTTTCTGTATTGATGTCTGGAGATATAGGAACATTATGTAAAAGTCAAAATATTTTTGGGTAGAAAAATGAGTTATTGTAATCATCTGAAATGTCACCTTTTACTGGATTAGTCTTTATTTTAGATTTTTTGAGTACCTTTAAGAAAAGTAAACTAATCACCAAGTTTAGGTCCTAAGTACCAATGCTAACCCCAAAGTGTATACATAAACCTAACAGATCAACTGTGTGCATTAGTACTGAAAGAATACCTCAGTTTCAAAGTATTTAATTTGAAAATCTGTCTTTAATGCAACTGACTCTGTAAGAAGAAAGATTATACCATTTTGAGTTTTGGCTTTGAAAATAAGTTTAATTTATATTGATGTCATGTTTGGTGGTAAAAGAAAATTAGAAAAAAAAACACAATTATTACAAATTTTTTTTATTTTTAGTCATAATACCTGAATAAATATTTTGACAAATGATAGTGAATAAATGAAAATGAGTTTTGAAGGTGTACAAGAACTTTCACGCTTTAATGTGAACAGAGAAAAAAATTTTCATTACTGGGTATAAAAGTAAAAGTAGATTTTTTTCAAAACCTTATGGATTTTTCCCCAGTGAATTATAATAAATTTATTAAACAAAAACAGGGACAAATTTCACTTATATATATATATATATATATATATATATATATATATATATATATATATATATATATATATATATATATATATATATATATAGGTAAGAAAAATCATGGTCTGAACAACCTCCAAGTGTTGATTTTCAAGGACTTAAGAAGCTTTTAAAAGAGTATGGCCTTGTGGATTATGAACTCTCTCCATGTTATCACTATATAAATCATTATCAAAGAAGAAAAACCATAATGGAATAGCATACCACTACAGCAATGGGATGCTGCTCCACTTAATAGCTATGCCATGTGTCATTTGATCACATATTTTCTTCCCATTTTATCCTTATTATTTTTCTTCAAAAACTTATGTAAATAGCAAACAGTTTGAATTTGAAAAGCAATGTCTTTCGTTCAATTTATATACCCTCAGATAAATTCAAAACAATGGAGGTATGGATAGATTTTTTTCATGAAATTGCAAGACTGGTCATGGGTAAAATCAACTTTTTTCAAAAGTCTACCAGTGTTAAAGGACCCCCATTCAATATTTCAGAGTTGTACAAACCATGAAAATATAGTTTTGTAAATGAGACTTTTAGCTGAATAACAGAATTAATTCCAATTCTCAGGATAATAAATACAAAAAACAAAAAGAGGTCCAACTCTAAGAATCTAATGTATCATAAAAAATATTTCCATCACATTGCTAACAAATGTGTTTTTATTTTTAAAATCAAGAAACACAACCTATGAAATTAAAACATAAGATGTACATCACAATATATAGCAAAAGATCTGGACTCCTCAACAACAGAAAATAGTTACAAAACTGCTGATGAAACAATATATTAGCAGAAGAGACCCAGATGGGTCTAATTATCACTCACCTGGCTTTTATAACTGAACAGCTGATATTTTAATTAAACTCATTTGTAATTGATAATAAACACAACTTGTCCCTCAAATGTTACATCAAATTGATTTTAAATATTTTACTATACTTTGATACAAATTCTTTAAAGATAGGCATAATTAATGTGCCCAGATGCTTGTTCACTATCAATCTCATCATAAAGAAAAAAAAAGCATATATTACAAGTCTAATAGTAAGCAGATTATAATGACTTTCAGAGTGGTAACCAGTTTAGCCAGTCAGATGCCAGATCACCATATCAGTATGTGTGGATCTTGCACTTTACTAAAATCATCCAAAAGTATATATTCTTTGTTTGATCAAATTCAGATCAGAAATTATGGTTTTGTGAGTGCCTCATTAATATGCATGACTTTTGCTAATTACTGGACACATCCAAGATTTGAATAACATAAGCCCATATTTCAAGAGTAATTAAAAACAGGTCACCTCACTGGCAAATGTACATCTCACCAGTTGTTTTTTTTACAGAACTGGTCATGATGTTGCTGAAGCATCTATTCCAAATTCATCTGAAATATGGTCTCCAAAGTTGTAACATGATCAGCTAATGTGATGCAAGATTTCCTGTAATTTATGCTGACCTTGCTCATTTTCAAAGCAAGATTTCCTGTAATTTTCGCTGACCTTGCACATTTTCAAAGCAAGATTTCCTGTAATTTATGCTGACCTTGCTCATTTTCATAACAAGATTTCCTGTAATTTATGCTGACATTGCTAATTTTCAAAAAGCAAGATTTTGATCATACATGTTCATAGTTTGATCCATATCGAACCAAAATAAGATTTTCAGGATGGTAACATGTTTGACCAATCAAAGGCGAGATTATAACACTTAATATATATGGATATTGTTTATTAGCAACCTGATTTGAGACAATGAGGACATAAGCTCATATTCCAAGTTTAACTGAAATTGGATCATTTATATGGACTTGAGTGCTAACAACTGTTGACGGATGCTGAGACAGATACAAGGCCATACTGTACACAGGCTTGGCCAAAATGCATTGTGCTAACAAGTGATTATGCCAGATATACAAGTAAAAATTAAAAACATCAGTATACTCTTAAATGTTAGAAAACACCTTTTGTTATGTGTTTTTCTTTCTCTCTGCAAAACCATGTTCCCAGCATTCATTATGCAGCAGTGGTTACTTTTTACTCTAGCCCAAACATTTTTTCCATTTGTGATCTTTAATCATAAAAAATAATTTTAACAAATTCCAAATCTTGATACTTTTACAATTTATGAATAGCAATTAGCTTACAGTAATCTTATACAATATAAAAATGGCCACACCCAGCAATATTAAAAAAGCTCACCAGTTATTATCCTTTGAACCTTAAAGTGGTCTTTACTAACAAGATGAAAGAATATACATAAAAACAAAAATCTTTCTTTAGCAAAAAAATTCCTGCGTATTTGGATCTCCAATTAGTTTATTTTTTCTAACAACTAAAAATATAAAGCACCTGGTTAATTAGGATATCTGATGAAACAAATTCAATCCAAAAGAATACAAACTCAACTGGCATTGATATAAAAAAAAAACAACAGATTAGTATCCATCTGTTGTGCAATTAAGTCATTTCCTGGCTATAAATGTTTAGATAAGATGACGTTTTAAGCTAGGAAACTATTTACAATACTTGAATATATTTTAAAATAATATAACATTATTCTATGATTTTCAGTTTTGTCTGACTAATGAACATGAATGATATGTCATTGTGAACTTATCACAGAAAATATAACATTTATAATGTATAACAGATCATGCTAGACATATGTAAGTTTATAAGGTTAAGACACATGGAAGATAACACCTACATTTCTTTCTGTAACATTTTGTTCCCTGCAATCATTCTGCAGTCAGTGCCACCGAGAACAGAATTCTGGGTACTATTTACCCTGATGAAACTTTGTATGTAGATACAATATATATATATATATATATATATATATATATATATATATATATATATATATATATATATATATATATGCAATAAACTGATGACCAACGAAAATAGTAACTAACTAGCCTGAGCGCTTTCGACTCTTAATGAGTCTTTTTCAAAGGCAAATACAAAACATATATACGACAAACAAATAAACACAAAAACGTTATGTTTGTAAACCTCTACATGGTTGTCTCCACATGGGTCAGGCTAGTTAGTTACTAGTTTCGTACTGTTCATCGTCAGTTTATTGCATCTATTTTAATCAATCCCTGACACGTGATCTTTTGGTGGATCCAGTACGCTTGAAAGGGTTGTTATTCGCTATATGTTTTGTATTCTTTATATATATATATATATATATATATATATATATATATATATATATATATATATATATATATATATATATATATATATATATATATATATATATATATAATAAAGTACTGCTCTCTTTCTGCTATTCAGATCAATTTCTAAGTTTATATGTTTTGTTTGAAATAATCAGTGATGGAACTATTCCATTAATTTTTATGCAAAATCTTTACTTCACAGTATGACATGCTCAGAGCATGAAACTCAGTCAATGGATTGCAGGTTTGATACCTACCTGACAAGCTCTTAGGAGAGGTGCCTGTTTGCCCTATGGAAAGACATTTTTCTACATGACACATCTAATCATTTGTCTCTTACCTATCATCAAAGTCATCCAGATTTGATGATAATAAATTTAACCAATCAAAGATATGACTAAAAGTGTGATAATGGGGTCAGCCAATCAGATGCAAGATCACCCCATTACTTCTGAAACTGCCCAAGATCTTGATGACTTATTCCAATGCTATGATGATCAGATCTGACTTCCAAATCAGTACGAAACTCTGCCAATCCCATACAAGGTCACCTTTACTAACATTCATTAATCTCACTCATTTAATGATAATCCAAGAACTTGATGATAAAAACATATAATCCAAGTTTTATCAAAACTGAGTCAAATATGGCTTCCAGAGTTACTATTATGGATGGATCTCACTCATTACATCCAAGATCTTAATATAAGCTATATTTAAAGCTTTATCAAATGGTATAAAGAATATGAATTTCTGACTGGCAACACAATCAGATGCATAATCAACTTGTGTGCTCTCAGTCATTATGTAAATTGTACAAGGCCTTTATGATGTAAACATATATTACGTTTTATCAAAACTTCATCAGAAAGCTGGCCTCCTTAGTATTAATAAGGTCAGCCAAGGTCATCTCATTATTAGGTATGTGTGGATCCCAAATACTAAAAACCCAGATAAAAGCCCAAAGTTTAAGTTTATCAAAATCATATCAGAAATATGTCTTCTAGTTAAAATGAGCTGATCACACTCATTATTGAACTGAGATTTTAATGATATAAGTACAGATTCATAAAAAGAAAAAAAAATCTGAATTTACATAATCCTTTTGGAATTGCCTGGTAAAAAAAAGCTGAATTAAAAATGCTTTTTTAATCTTAACAAGCACATGGAAATGAAGTTGAAAAAATGAGGTGAAAATGATAAATGCCATATATACAACAAGTTAGATCCAACCTAGACCCTCATTTGATAGGGTATTGTGCAACGGCAGATTAGGGCCTACACTGTTTGCAGGTTGATCCAACTTGTGATGATGTAAGGTATGTTATATACATTACTACAGCATTGATATCTGTATAGGGAGACCTTCGTGATAAAATCCTAAAACCTTTTCTCTTTGTGTTCTAAGGGCAACCTCAATTGCTTTTGAAAGGGTTACAAATGTGCACAAATGCTATTTCCCAGAATACCATAATTACAGTGCTCCTAGATTTCCTTGTGCTAGGTTTCAAGCTCATCCACAAATGGAACTAAATTTTGGCAAATACCTTTTCTTCCAATAAAACTATAACGGACTTTTAATAAATGGGCTTAGCATAGAAATTTTATATTTATTATCTTCTGTCATGTTTAAATTTCCTTTTCTTAATGCAGGTTTAACCGAGTCTAGCCTCTATATCTTGCACTAACTTGCAGCTTAAACAGTCTGCACTAACTTAAACTTAAACATTTCTTACACTAACTTTCCTACATGCAGTTAAATACAGCTTAAACAGAGTCTGGCCTCTATTTATTGTATTAAATCATGTCCATTTTACATAATAGTTGTTTTTAATTGTCAGGAGATGTGAATTTTATGACACGAGTTGGATAATAGCATTAGCCACTAGCAAGTTTCATATTGTATAATAAAATGATGAATAAAGACAGCAATTCTATCACATATCTTTGAAGTCTTTACATCAGCCAATAATCTTTGTGAAATGGTTAGGTGTTAAGAGATATAGTGACATTGTGATGCTTATATATGAGAGTGTAAGGTAAAATAATGAAGTATCTACTTTTTTTAACTGATTACAGTTTTACCTGTACATTTAGATATGTATGATATTAATTAATTCTTGCTTTCAAGTAAACTAATCATTAAATCTTTGAATTTGATTCCTAAATTTGTATGAAATGCATAATTATTAATATTTTAGTGCAGAAATGTGACTTCAAAATCAATTTATTTCATGCAAAATTAAATTATTGGCAATCATTTTGTTGATCCTTTGTGCTGTTTTTCAGATGAACTTTGTTGTTTAGACAAGTCACTCTTTGATATAACTTAAGATTTTTGTATAATGCTCAAACTCCTACAGAGTCAATGTTCTAAAATTATTTACACAAAAGTTATAGATCAAAAGATCATCAAGAAAAAAACTGCACATATACTAGTGTATGGGCTTCTAACCAAACATGAAAATAAATAAAAGTTCTGAAAAATTGTAGGTGACTGCACCAAAATGAATGTCAAAATCAAATTGTGTATCTTTTGTCATTAAATTCAAGCGACAAACACTAAATATCTCTAATAATGCATCGATTGATTACCAGTACACAAACTTCTTAACAGAATTACCATGAATGGCTAATTATACATGACCCATCCCATGTATAATAGTCTCTATGTAAACACAAGGACAGTGTTAGCTATAATGATACATATTACTTGGAAAATGATATTATAAAAAAATTACCCACTTTAATGGCTGCAGCATTCAACTGTTTTGCCAGACAAATGAATTTCAATCTTGTTTAGAAAACGTACAGTACAAAACAGCACAATATGGATGTGACTTGTCATTGGATGCATTTTACTGGTGGGGGTGGGGTAAGTGCAGTTTAAACAAGAATGGCACATTACACACTCATCCCATGCATCATAGTGCTGTAGGAATGAGAAGAGCACAGATGACTGGTGATTACTGACCAATGGGAGTCTCTGGTTCTGGACCTTTGGTCATGGTATGTGGTCCTGGGTTAATGCTATTGTGCAGAAACCATCATTTTCCTTTTAGATTTGCCATGCCACTGACATCTAGACCCCATAATGGACAGGTTTATTTTTACTACCCAAAGTGCAAACCATCCACAAAGCTTTGTCACAGAACTGACTCTAGAAACCAGTTATTCTGCAAAATCCATTATTCCTTCAGCAATAATAACCCAGAACTTTGACCCCAAAATCAACAGACTATTTTATAACTTAAGAAGTGCAAGTCCTCAACAAATATTTGGTAAAGTTTGGCTAAGGTCTGTTATGCTGAACTAAATGTTACTGTGCAGACACTACAGTTCTCCTTTCAGTCAGTGACCTTGTGACCCCAATATTAATACTGCTTGCCCAAGTGGAAGGTGACCCACAGGATTTGGGACCTATAGGATTTGGTCCAGGTCTGTGATACAAAATTGTTACTGTGTATTTTTCTTCTTTAAGTCACAATGACCTTCATCTTTCAATTTTACACCAATTGCTAGTCCTCAACATTAAGTCAGAAAAGGTACATACTGTTCTAATGCACAGAAGGAAAAAGGACAGCCTGCATCAAATGGAAAATTAGTAAAAATTATGCATTCTATCTTTTAAACCAACTAGTAGAATTAGAATAGGCTACTTGTCATATTTAGACAATGACAGGAACAAGGAGTTTCTAATCAGTACAAAATGCATCTGGCTGCATTTTTTCTCAACTGTATTGACATCCCTAATTCAAAATAATTGAATGCTGCTTATGACTTGCATGCTCCAATTAAAATGGATTCTGTTTATAAAATGCTGTGAAAAACGCTTCTAAAATTATCTAAATATTTGTCTATTTTCTAAAAAAATAATTATCAAAATATTAAATTTATAATAACTCATTTAAATTATTCAAGTCTAGACAAGTTAAATAAGCAGTCAAGTCAAAGCAAAAATATATATGTTCAATGTGAATATAATCAGCAATCACAATATATACCTATTTATTTTTAAAAACAAAGACATAAGAACATATCTTAAACATTCATATTGATTAATTGATGGATCAAAGTTCAAGGGATAAACATCAAAAATTAAAAATACAAAATAAATTTTATAATGAATGGATGCGAGACATCAAAAATTAAATATTCATATGATCTGATATAACTGAACTGAATGATCCAATTAAAAGTGTAAATTTACAAAATCAACAATATTTTTAAAAAAAATTAAAAAATCACATTCAGGAATATAAGCCATATTAAGAAATAGTCTACAATGTCTTTTTTAACCATAAATACTCAAAAGTTGAGTCAAAGTACAAACTGCACAGAACTAGATTTGCTGTTGTATAATGTGCTGGCAGATCTAGGTCTGTGTGGTTTGTTGGGAGTAATACATAGAACAGAAAGCATATACCTTAGTCTGCAGATAATACAGCAGATCAGGATCTTTGTTGTTTTCAGTATGACATATATATATATATATATATATATATATATATATATATATATATATATATATATATATATATATATATATATATATAGTAGTCATTTCGTTGTGCAATCTGTAATA
Organism: Potamilus streckersoni; assembly: GCA_016746295.1. Taxonomy (NCBI): domain Eukaryota; kingdom Metazoa; phylum Mollusca; class Bivalvia; order Unionida; family Unionidae; genus Potamilus; species Potamilus streckersoni. The sequence continues at coordinate 1,689,150 of JAEAOA010001605.1, forward strand.
TTCTTACATAATTTACAAACACAGAAACAAAGCTGTTCTCAATTAATACTTGAAATTCCAAGACAGTGAAACTGGTTTATAATGGACATGTATGCCACAACAACAGTTTAACCTGTTTAAAAAGGTCAAATACAGTACAATGACAATGCAACCTGTTAATAATGGACAAGTATACCATAAAAGGTATCCTGTATTATAGGGAGATTAACAAGTTCTATGGAACTTGGTGTCTCACCTGCACATGTATGTATGTGTGTATATATATATATATATATATATATATATATATATATATATATATATATATATATATATATATATAAGCACAAACACTGCTCATCATATTCAGAAAGTTTAATACTAAACTTTAATACTAATGATGATAATAATAACACCATCACTAAAAATGTGACTACTAATATCTCACCATGTTTACAAACAGCAAGACAAAAATGATTACAGGTAAAACCCATAAATCTTGTATCAAATAAAGAGGTGTGGTTTATATGAGTGTCCACTAAGGCAAATTTCTCTATAGGAGTAGCACAAAACTGCATGTATCCAATCAGCCATAACTGGCCTGACTGTATAAGAATATAGATGAAAGATGGTTCAATATCTCTAAAATGAACTAAAATTAGACATTGACAATGTCCAAACAGTAACAACAAAGGAAGTAAAAACTAACATACTCCCATTAACAAGTTGGTTCCAGCTGCAAGCAAGAGACCCTAATCTGCCAGAAAGTGTTTGGTAGATCAGTCAATACTGTTTTCTTTCCGCTAAATTAAAAATAATAAACTGTACAGAACTAGATATGTTGATGCACTATGCTACAGCTGATCTTGGTCTATGCAGTTGGATCGGACTTGTACAAGAGTATATATGGTACATTTTTCACATAACAATCATTAAATGTCTTATTGACAGGAAATCAAGAGACAAATTTTAACATAAAATCTATTTGTACATGTAAGTTATAGATTAAGAAGAGAAATGAAGATATGAATTTTAAAAAGTGGGTATTTTACTCACTGGTTAGGAATCAATTGTATTTTGTGCAACCTGCAACAAAAAACCCTTTTTCCAACCACACTAAGCCATAAATCATCAAAACCTTAATTATGCTATTTTGAATGTATCATATGTGTTAGTGATCAAGACTGGATTTATCTGATTATAAGTGTCTGCACAAGGATTAAGTACTATCATTGCAAACTGGCATGGAGCATCTGACTTTAAACAGACAGCACAGCTGATATAAACTGACCACACTATAACCTGGACTGTGCTTATGGCAGGCATGGAGTATCAGACTTTAAACAGACAGCACAGTTTATATACACCATGATATAAAATGGTCTGTGCTTATGGCAGTCATGGAACATTGGACTTTACATAGGCAGCATATTTTATATAAACCCAAGACACCATGATGAAACATGGACTGTACATATGGCAGGCAACTTTAAACTACATGTTTAAAATTCAACTGTTTTGTGTAATTTAAATGTATCAACAAATTTCATCACACATTTTTAGTTAATTTTTCTGGAAACTGGTAACAAGACTAGGGCTCTCATGGCAAGCTCACACTTGCATTAGAAACCCTAAGCAAACACTACATGTAAATGTTGTTGCCATCAGATGAAGAGAGATTACTGTTACCTTCATGGTCTCAACAATAAATAGTCCCCTCATAACAATACTCAATTCAGCGATTTCCTCAGACACTTTTGTTATATTGTAAAATATAGATAACAGGTGTATACATGTTTTAAAGTGGTGAAGGCTAAAAAAACTTCAATTTTTTCCAATACTCTCTTGCCAGTAGCAAAATTCTCTACACTAGTTACAACTGATTTTTATACACTTTAAGATTTTTCTGCAACATTTTATAGAAATGATATATTCTACAAAATGGTATTTTACACACTTAAAAGACCCCAAACATTACTGGGGTTAATTTTCATTAGCTTAAAGCTCATTATTATCAAATATGCAGAGTTAACTATTCCTATCAATTGAATAACAACTAGAACAGGTGTGAGTTCTTCACTTTGGAATGCATCCTATCTCTATTTTATCCAATTATGGTTACAATGGTCTGGACAAAATCTGGAAACAAGTTTACAGTACACACTACTATGGTTGTTTAATTATGTCTGTTTATATATAAGCTACTACTATCTCCATTCCCTACCTTGCTCAACCTGAGATGGTGTCATTTACTGTACAAATTTAACCTCTTACTATGACAGTATTTAATTGATGTAACACACTGTTGTTGAATATATCTTACAATTTAGGTAAAACATCATCAGGGTCATTAAGATATTGTTTTATACTGCTACAAAATGTAGATCATAAAAAATTAATAATGAAACTGAATGTACTGGCTGTACAGATATACACAGGAAGCTTTTGTACAATCAACTAAGACTATAAAAACTGCAAAGTTGAAACAGATTAAAAACATTTAAAAAACATAGCATGCTACTCATCAAAGGATCTGTTCATGAGTGTATTTTTCCAAAGTAAATAGTTTAAATAATATTTGTAAGCATGATCACTAAATCTGTAAAATGTTGTGTTAATTATGATATAATCAATTATCATCAACTTAGACTTTTTCAACCCAATGCCATATCTGATGTGAAAATAGATTTAACAAGAATATCTTATCAAACAATTATCTTTAGCATAGATCTGGAAATATATAATTTAATTAGAATTGGTAGTTTCTTTCATCAATGACAGCCATGTGCATGCTCATTAGACTGTTACTGGTTTTGTAAGCAATTACAGGCAGCAAGCAATACTAAACTGATCCCATGTAAATGTTGCTGCCTTTTTCCCAATATGGTCATACTGAACACATGTTCAATCCACATTTTAGACAGATCTAACACATAATGAAGAAGCTGCCAGGCATGGCAATGTGTTGAAGGCAAAATAAGGCATACTTTTCCCTTTACATTGCATGCTGGGAATGATACACATGCACTCATAAATGGATATTTACTTGCAGTTTTGACAAAAGACCTGCATCTTCACTTATTAAGTCCTACAGAAGTATAGCATTGTATACTGTACAATTGTTTATTTTTCTTTTTTGACTTTTATTAAATTGCTTTTTACTTAATTCCTATGTAATAAGCACTAGCTCAAGAAATGGAGATCAGATTAACAATATTTTTCCTATGTGAGTAAGCAGGCTAGGTATATCTAACATAAAGTAGAATGTCTGTGCCATGTATGAGGCTTGCTGCATTCCTGTACAAATACAAATATTTTTTTCTGAAGGCTGCAGTTTCCTATCATGTCCAAGCAGATCATGAAGACCATTTTCTTATCTACTGCATTAAATAATTTTTGTTGAAATACTGTACAATCTTTGGGTTACAATATGTGCAGCTGTGATATCATGTGAATGACATCACACAGGCCAACTAATCTATCCATAGATCACAAAAGCTTAATACACCCCTGGGAAAAGAAAGTTTAATACACTCCTGGAGCAAGAAAGATTAATATACCCTTGGGACAAGAGTTATTAACATACCCTTCAGGCAAGAAAGATTAATATAGCCCTTGGGATAACTGTGTCTAACGAGTCTCTGTTTCTCACACAAAAACATCTTCATCCTCCCCACCCTCTCTGTATAGTGTCATGAAATATAATGCAGGACCAGTTGGTGGGTTCACAGTGGGAGATCCAGACCTGTTGTGTACATCACAGAGCTCTTCCCTTTCAGAACCCATGATAACCTGTGTATTGTCAGCTGGCCTCTGCATTGCTACTTGTGTGGCTGCTGAGGAAGGTGGAGTCTGCTGTGCACTTGAACTGACTGGTACTTGTCTTCTCTTTTTCCTGATTTTCTTTCTTTGATTTGGTGGTGAACATGTATCTGAATCTGAGCTTGATCTGCTCCGATTTCTTAAGCTAATAGGCATATCTGCAGATCTAATGGAAGTGGTTGACTGGTTTCCTTGATTTCCATAATTTCTACATGGTATCAATGTGTCCCTGCTCCCAGAACAACTTTTCTGGTCAGCTAAATTATCCTCCATAGTGAAATCCTGTACAGGAGATTTGCCCATGGTATTCATTTTATTTTCTTGATTACAAGGTTTGGAGCTATTTCTGGACCTCTTATGTGATGGACATGGCATGGTAACAGGGATATTCTCCTGAAGTGGTGACCTTGATCGTGACCTTGAATGAGAGGATGACTCCACAGGTCTAGTTACATCAAACATTTGTCTCTGAACAGAAGTGTTACTTTGATCAGGCATGACACTACTGATAATCCTATTTGTTATTCTTGATTTGGGTCTGCTAGCATGTTGTGCATTTATATTTTCTTGCTGCATCAAAAACCTGCTTTCTCCTTGCTCTGGTGCAGTACTTTCATTTAAATCCTTCTGTCTCTCTGATTTCAATTTTTGCTGTCCTCTCTTCTTTTTCTTCCTTTTCACCTTCTGTGCTCTGTTTTTAGCACAGAGATTTTCATCAATGACCTTTACTCCTTTCCAATCATCAACTCTATTTTTCTGCTGACTGTCTGACCTCTGACCTGCATACCTGGGAGTGGAGTCTGGTCTTCTGGATATAGCTGAAGAGTGCTCATTAATAATTGATGGATTATTTTCCAAGTTAGCAGAGTAAGGTACTGTGTCAAATTCTGAGTCAACAGAACTATATGAAAAGTTTTGTCTACAGGAGACAGGTCTGTGAGAATCTACAACTTCTGAATTTGATGAGGAGCTAGATGTGTCATAAACTGGATGATGGCAGCGTTCCGATTGGTTGCTGTCTGTTGAGTTTGGGCTCCCAGGTGTGACCGAAGTGTTGACTAGTAGAACATCTTCATGAATTGCTTCTGAATATGATGGTGGAGAAGGCAATGCTGCATCAGAAGCGGAGATATTAAAGGTCTGCAAGATAAATTAGCCCAAATTGTAAACATAAAAATTATATCTGACACCAACTACAGTGCAACCTCTCTAAACAAGCAAGCTATATATATAAAATTGTGTGTTGTATATTGAGGATAACTAGATGAAGGGAGTTTAAATAAATTAAAGAAATGATATGAGAAACAAAATTTCATACCAAACTTTACATTACTGCAAGCAACATTGACAATGCTGTCCAACAAGTGATACCCATGTCTTGTGTACACTTTGCAGACAAAACAAACAAACCCTAGCACAATACAGCTCTTATGTGTTATAACATAGAAGAAGGGGTCCACAGTTGCTGACAAACCAGCAAAGTATAGCACATTATAATGTATACGACAACAAGCAAATAAATTATGAATGCATGTATGTGTCTATCTAGGTAGGAACTGAGAGACACACAGAATATAAAATCTCAGTTAAATAGATAGCAACAATTTTAGTTGATGTACATGTTATATATGTTTTCATTTCATGTTTGTTGTTGTTGTTCTGGGTTTAATGCCAATTCTTGGTGCAAGATAGACTATATATGGTGGCCAGAATAAATGATGGAGGAAAAAAAACTGAAAACCCCAGTAAAGAACCACCAATCCAAGGGAAGCTACTGATAAGCTTTCTCACATACCCACATTGACAAAGCCAGGGGGCAGTGATTGTTAATGGCAAGTGCTTTAAACACATACCCACATTGACAAAGCTAGGGACTCAATTCCAAGGGGACAGAGTTGAGGTGGCAGCGACTGGTAACAGCAAGTGCTTTAGACACATACCCACATTGACAAAGCCTGGGACTCAACTAAAAAGGGGACAGAGTCAAGGTGGCAGTGATTGGTAACAGCAAGTGCTTTAGACACATACCCACACTGACAAAGCCAATGACTCAAATCCAAGGTGACAAAGAGTCGAGGTGGCAGTGATTGGTAACAGCAAGTGCTTTAGACACATACACACACTGACAAAGCCAGAGACTAAAATCCAAGGTGACAGAGTCAAGGTGGCAGTGATTGGTAACAGCAAGTGCTTTAGACACATAATCTCATTGACAAAGCTAGGGACTCAAATCCAAGGTGACAGAGTTGAGGTGGCAGTGATTGGTAAAGGCAAGTGCTTTCGACACATACCCACATTGACAAAGCCAGGGACTCAAATCCTAGGTGACAATGAATCGAGGTGGCAGTGATTGGTAACAGCAAGTGCTTTAGACACATAATCACATTGACAAAGCTAGGGACTCAAATCCTAGGTGACAAGAGTCGAGGTGGCAGTGATTGGTAAAGGCAAGTGCTTTCGACACATACCCACACTGACAAAGCCAGGGACTCAAATCCTAGGTGACAATGAATCGAGGTGGCAGTGATTGGTAACAGCAAGTGCTTTAGACACATAATCACATTGACAAAGCCAGGGACTCAAATCCTAGGTGACAAGAGTCGAGGTGGCAGTGATTGGTAAAGGCAAATGCTGGGGCTCCTTCACTTCACAGCACTTGTGCCTGCATTTAATTTTGTCAGATCATAATGTTTTAGAAAGTGAAATAAAGACACAATATTAAACTTTACATTTCTTTCCTTCAATCCATACTGTCAAACATTTGATAAACAAATAAGTACAGCTGTTTCATTTTGGTAAATCCACAGTGGTACACCATTATTAGGGCTGAAGCACCTATGCCATATATGAATACATATTTTGATACCCAACCAATCATATGATATGCATGTGTGTGTGATTTAGATTTTTAATGTAGCTTTAATAATTTTTCAGTCATATTGCTAAGATATATGCAGTGTGACAGCTTATAGTAATGTCTTGCACTGGAGCAATCATGCCGCAGACATGTGGCATGATGTCCCACCCAGTCACATCATCCTGACACCTGGCCAACCAGTCCTAACACTAACCTCTTAATGCTGAGCGCCAAGCGAGGCATCAATTAGTACTAAAGTCCTTGGTACGACTTGGCTGGAGTTTGAACCCACAACCTCCCACATCTGAGGCAGATGCTTTAACCACTAGGCTACCAGATCGGTGCATGTAAAGAATGCGGAGGCAAATGACTAATGATGAATAAAAGCTGCAGAAGAGCAAAAGTAACCTGTAAATAGCATTTTCCACTTTTACTCTCAATGCTGTGTATAAAAAATAGCAAAATAAAGCACAAGTACATTAGTGAATTGTTTCACTTCAGCGCCTTATGTCTGTAATTGCCTGACAAAGAAAGGCACTATAATGAGGAAGAGGTGAATGTTATTTTCTTTGAAATGAGATCTCTGTATAGAGTCCAGCACACAGTATTACTGTTGAACAAGCATGACAGGTTCAATCAGAATTCAGAATAATTTTTTTCAAAGTATTAATGTTAAAATAGAAAAGAAAATATTATTATAACACTCTTGGACAGAAATAACTTTGTTTAGTGGGATTACAGAGCTATGATGGATTAAGAAACAAATTCTTGATATAATTTAGATGAATACATTCTGACATATCATATTACTGTTAATTTTAAAATTTCACCTGAAAATAGACTAGATCTTTTCATAAACCTTTCCCTCAAGAACTTGTAAATAATGTAAGGGCACGAGGAAGCATTTTATGACAAAATAGCCAAACATATCAGCAATATTTTCAAACTATATAGGAATTATTAACATCATGATCTGCAATGTATTATATATTTTAGCAAATATGAAGTAATATCAGTCTGCTTTTGTTTAATCCGATGTCAACAGAAAAAAAACAGCATGTACATGTATATGTCAACAGAAAATAAACAGCATATACATGTATATGTCAACAGAAAATAAACAGCATGTACATGTACATGTCAACAGAAAATTTACAGCATATACATGTACATGTCAACAGAAAATAAACAGAAGAAATCTATTACTAGGCAGAATATCTATATATATATATATATATATATATATATATATATATATATATATATATATATATATATATATATATATATATATATAAGTACAGGAATGGATAATCTCAGGCACTTGGCAGTAAATAATTTAGTTTTCAGGCTTGAGCTCTTCTTAATTGTTTCTTATTTGTAATATCTCTTCTTTAGGTCCAGCAGAAAAATTGGCTTCCATTGTTTAATTTATTTTCAAAATTCTTGTGAATACCTGCAAAAGGTAATGACAGTTGAATGGGGGAAAAAAAATAAGAATCTGCAAACTTATACAAATCCAAGGTCAGTTTCCAGGGCTGGTTTGTTTTGCAATAAAATAAACTTTGTATTTGATATCCTGCCAGTAAGTTCAAAGAAGGAGTTTCTTCACCACTCAGGCATCTATTTGTCATCTGGAATCATAATTGAAACCAACTTGCATTGATGCCTGCTGGGTAAGAAGTATACTCAACATTAACTTGATTTAGTAATACTCTTTATAATCCATGCTAGGGAGAGGATTGTCCTTTGCACTCACAGTGAATGTACATGTACATGTGTTTTTAAAAGATGAATTGATCTTTATTTGCAAGATGCTGTCATATATTAACCTGGATATAATATAATCTTGATCATTTTGCACCTAACACTATGTTATGCATAAATGGCAGGTCCTGAAGGTATTTCATTGACGTTTCTCTCTCACTCTCTTGCTCTCATTTGTGATTTTCTTGGATCCATTTTTCAGTCAAGATAACAAATTCAAACTTCAGAGTACAGCCAGACATGAGTTGTTTTTCATTGTGTCATGTGTTATATAAGTGATGCTCGATATAGTATGAATGCATACACTACACGTGATATACAAATCTCATATATTTGTTCTTTAATAAATTGCTCATGATGATAAAAAAAGAATAAATAATAATAACACCAGGTTAGTTTCTTTCATTTTATTATGAATTAAGCATGTTTTGTATTTTATTGTAACATGCAATGGGAGGTAATTTTAAGGGCATCTTAACCCTAAGGACATCTTAAAAATTATGTTACCAGTTTTTATGAACCCTGATATTTCGGGACTGGGTTATGTCGACGATTTTTTACACCCCGGACTTAATCGAGATAACCGGGTTTGACTGTAGCTAGATTTAAACTCAAAACTATAAAAACATTTGTATATAATGAAGGCTATAACCTTTTGTATGGTGCTAAATGGCCTCTTTGTGCTGATGCGCCATAAAAATTCAACCAATCAACCAACTTAAGCAAACTAAAGCTTAATGGCTAGATTTAAACTCAAAACTGTAAAAACCATATCTATGAATATGCTTGCACTGCTTAATTCTTTAAGATAGCAATTTTAAATTTCACCATACACTTCCTCATCAAGACCACAAACCAATGACTGTATATAACCCAATCTCATTTGTACTAATTAAAACAGTTGGCATATGGCAGTTGCAATGTTTCAAAAAAAATATCTGGATTGATTAAAACAAAAATCAACAACAAATAATGAGATAAGTAAAAAATGTGTTCTATTAGATCTTTATAGATATTTTCAAATGTATCACTTTAAATTTTGAAGAACAATCCAATGATCAGCTATGTGTGATGATTTTAAATTGAAATAAGGCTGACCCTACACAAAGTTGTTACTATCATATTGGCACATTTTAATACCTCATAATTGATTGAGACAATCTGTTAATTAGCAATGTCATCGTGATAAAGACATTTCAGATTTTAATGGTCATCAAAATAAATACAGCTGAGCCACTAAATAAACACCTAATGACTTTTTCATAAAAGTTCTTGCAGGCATCACTGTGACAGTCAATTAACTTTATTCAAGTGGATACAAGTGAATATCACATTTACGATAATTACACTGAAAATTAAACAAGAGTACCATGAGTATCATTATATCCCCAACCCATTAAGAAAAGTCCTCAATGTGGGAACTATCTGGGCATGGTGTACTCTGGAGAATGTTAATGTGTCACAATGACCTTGACCACTGGTCCAAAGAGTGTGGTGTTGTACTAAAGATACTGTAAACAAACCATTATTTTATTGTCAGATTTGCTATGAGAGCCACTGCTGACCACTAGATCTCAAAATCTATTGGTTTCTTATAGTTTTATTAACCTTAACCTTTAACTCCAAATCAACAAACGTTTTCTTAAACCAAGTGCAAATCATCAACTATGTTCGCTCCAGGTCTGTTATAGGGTGGCCAGTGCAGATAGCAATGAGGACAGTGGTTACTGACAGATGACAAACTCAGTTTAAATTTTGCTGACAAGACAAACAAAATCACAAAGATTGGAAGAGAAGCTGCTTGAAAGGATAGAGACACATTTTGGCACAAACTAGAGCTGATTGTGTGCCACAAATCCAATAATGGCATGTAAGAGTACTTACAGAAGGTAGATGCTTCATTAACATAAAAAGAAACGGGATTAGTATTTTGAAACCATGGAAACTTGACTGTCATCAAGATGATAAAGCTCTATTTATTACATCAATGCTATGGTTCCTATTTAAATTAAATGTACAATGTACAAATTTATTTTGGTCTTTTTATTACATCGTGTATGGTTCCTATTTAAATTAAATGTACAATGTTATTTCGGTCTTTTTATTGTTTTAAAGTATAAAACTGTTGTTGAAATAGTGAACTCCCAAGTTTTTCAAATTCTGGCATGATGAAACCTGATCTATCAACAACTGTCAATCAAACAGTTTTGTGATGATCCTGTTGAAATACTGACCCTTTAAACAGCAGCCAACTGACCATGGTGGTAAGACAAAAAGTGATCTATCAACAACTGTCAATCAACATGTTTTTTGGTGATCTTAGTGGATGACTGACCAATTAAACTGCAGTCAACTGACAGCTGTTACATAATCATCTCTTTACTGCTTGTTTGTCCTCTCTGACTGAATCCTGAAATTACTTTCACCATGAAATGCACAAATTTATCTTGCTTTTGCTTTCATCCTCTTGCCCAAATTTTTAAAATTTTACTTGTATCCTAGGAGTGTTGTTAAAATATGCACCCAATTTTCATAAGAAATTTTTTGGAAGAATTCAACATGCATACATGTAGATGAGGCATAGTCAGAAGGTCCACTGCAAACTAATGTGTATGTATGTATGTATGTATGTATATATGTATGTATGTATGTGTGTGTGTGTGTGTGTATGTATGTATGTATGTATGTATGTATGTATGTATGTATGTATGTATGTATGTATGTATGTATGTATGTATGTATGTATGTATGTATGTATGTATGTATGTGTGTGTGTATGTATGTATGTGAGTATGTATGTATGTGTGTGTGTATGTATGTATGTATGTATGTATGTATGTATGTATGTATGTATGTATGTATGTATGTATGTATGTATGTATGTATGTGTGTATGTGTGTGTATGCATGCATGCATGCATGTATGTATGTATGTATGTATGTATGTATGTATGTATGTATGTATGTATGTATGTGTGTGTGTGTGTGTGTGTGTGTGTGTGTATGTATGTATGTATGTATGTATGTATGTATGTATGTATGTATGTATGTATGTATGTATGTATGTATGTATGTATGTATGTATGTATGTATGTATGTATGTATGTATGTATATATGTAGGCAGGCAGGCAGGCAGGCAGGCAGGTAGGTAGGTAGGTATGTATGCAGGCATGCATGCATGCATGTATATATATATATATATATACTATTCAAAAAATTCAACCAAGTCCTGCTTACCAGATTACAGTACCAAGAGGGAGGTGACTGAATTGCCTCATCGTAGGATGGTGGGGAATCTCTTTCTCGAGCTCTTCGTCTGCGCCCTACAAACATTTAAAGATAACGAACTTTTAATATCAATATGAAGCACCCTCTTGTAGCATGTGATAAACCCCCAAAATATATTGATATCATAAAGTAAATAACTCTAAAACATAAAATGTGTGACCAGTTTTGCTTTATTGCTTCTTGTGACAAAATTCAAACTGATTTTTATTCAATGATATTAACAACATTACATAAACAAGATCAAGACACAGTTTAAAATCGTTCTCATACATTCTTGTTATAATTAAAATATACAAACTGTTCTTCCCAAGCGTGTGTATGTGTGTGGAACTGTAGCCATTTACAGATGAATATTACCATATCAAATACTTGAAACAATGCTTCTGAGGCTGTCCTGTGAATTAATATCATGTATGACATAAAGATTGAACTGGGTTGAGGGAGAGGTGTTGAGAAAAAGAACCAACTTTAAACACCATGCATACTGAATCAAAACAAGCACTTATCATACCCTATTTGTTTAGACAATTTACAAACATCCCTTATTTCTGGAGTGAATTGGCTCATATTATGCCAAAGGAAACACCCCAAGAGTTGACCAAGACTGATCTGATGCTATGATTTGAACCTGCACCCTTTCAGTCACATGTACTGCATGCTAACCACTGTACCATCATGCCTCCTGGTCTTTTTTAATTGCTTCTAAAAATAGGCAGAAGACTGTGCCTGGCCTATTCTACATTCACATGCCTACGAGGAGAAAAAAATTCACCTGGGAAGATCACTGCATTCAATATAAATGGGAAGGAAAATAAAGCTTCAACTCCTCCAAATATCCATTGAATTTTAGAAATTTGTGTTAACCGACATTATAAAATCATCCATGAATTCTTACAATAATGCTCAGTCTTCTCATTTCAATGAGATTAAAGACATGAATAATAGAAAAATACAGTAAAAGTATTGATGTGGGCCTTATGTTTCAAGTATTTTAAGATAGCAAGCGTAAAATATTTTTCTACAAGAATAAGTTAGTCATTTGAATGATGCACATATTCAGCATTTTACTTTACATCAGAGTTAAACAAAAGGTTACTTAGTGTAAAAAAAAGATAAAATGCTTAAATCTGGTTAAAAAAGTTCATATTTATTTCATTTGTATGTACAAGAAAGACTGTTGATCAATAACAAAGTTTAAGCACTCAGTGTAAGAATACTTCCAACATTTGTACACTACTATAAATGATTAAAAATAAGCATTAGAGCTTCCTAATATGTTTATAGCTAATTTGATTAAAATAATAAAAGGCAAAGGCTAGTCTAATTTTCACAATTCATTTGGATATTCTAGGTCTATCAAGAGCATGAATTATGTGCTCTATGAACAGAACTGTACTCTTGCTCAAACTCATCTGAGCTTTTATTCAAAAGTGTAATTATGTTCATGTTCAGATCTACACCATTTTCACTTAGAACAAATTAAATAGTGCAAGAGGTGTTTTGTGAAAACCATTGTCAGAGCCACCATTCATGCATGAGAAAAAGCAAAATCAAGATTTCAAGATAGCTGCTGTGGTGAAATGCTTAAAGTTAGACAATCACCATTTTTAGTTAGAAGTGTTGAAGTGTTTTATTGAACACTCCATGACAATGTGCCCATATGTTCAGAAGAAATAGCTATATAAGGATTTTCTGGATGGGCATCAAAGCAGACATTTTGGAGGTTGGATCAGCCTCGTTTTAATAAAGAAACAACTAAAGACTGCAAGAAAGAAGTAAGTTTCCATTTAAATGTTGGAATGACCATCCTAACAGGTAAGGTTGTTAAAAAAATTGTTTAATTTTGGGAGGTTACAAATGGATCAGTTTCATTTAGGATCAACTACTAATTAAGTGAAGTCTAACATTGTTGCCATGACTACTAACCATTCAGGATAAGATGCTGTAATAAGATTTCCAAGTTGCCTACCTTGGTCATGAAGACGGAAATCTCATCAGCACCATTATCATTTATGACCAACCTGACGCCTACCTTGGTCAGGAAGACAGAAATCTGATCAGCACCATTATCATTTATGACCAACCTGATGCCTACCTTGGTCATGAAGGCAGAAATCTGATCAGCACCATTATCATTTATGACCAACCTGATGCCTACCTTGGTTATGAAGATGAAAATCTGATCAGCACCAATATCATTTATGACCAACCTGATGCCTACCTTGGTCATGAAGGCAGAAATCTGATCAGCACCATTATCATTTATGACCAACCTGACTCCTACTTTGGTCATGAAGATGGAAATCTGATCAGTACCATTATCATTTATTACCAACTTGACATAATGTCATTTATTTAACATTGCTATGACTACCTATTCAGGAAATGTATTGAAAATGCAACAATTTTCAAATTAACCACTATCATGATGGATTCTGATTGGCACCATTTTCAAGATGGCAACTACAGTAACCATAATGGATGTCTCTGGGACACCATTTTCATTCTGGAACAGCCAAACAGCATAAGAAGTCTTTTAGTAAAAATGTATTTTTGCTTCCATTCATTTAAAAAGAGCAATCATACACTATTTTACATTAGCTACTTTGCCTTCCAGGCTTGTCATCAAAATGGCTTCATTTTAATTTAGGACCAACTAGACATGATAAAAAAGTCTTTCAGTGAAAAAAACCTCAAGATGCTATGGCAATATATTTAGGAGTACTGTTAACAAAATTTGGATACTATGGTGGAGGTCAGATCAGTTCCATTTTCATTTAAGAGAAAAAAAATTAACATATAATAAGTGACCTTTCTTCAAACACCATATGGTCTACTTACTGAATACACACACTATACTTCCATACAAAACTCTCGAGCAAATTTCACATAATAACTATACTTCAGATTCAATAAACAAATTTGACTCCACAGTAATATGAATAGAAAGTCCCTCTACTTCAACCTGCTGCTTAAAAAATATTTTCAAGAAAAAACATTTTGCAGACCCAAGTTTCAAAGAAAATCTCAAAATCTTAGTGATTCATGATGTCACATGAGGGGCACTGCTAAATAACCCTATCTGACATCCAATATGTCCATCACATGCAGCTAGTTTTAAAATCATTACTGCTGAAAAAATACTGGAGATTGTTTCAACATGCAGCAGCTAAATGGAAGAAATAGTCTTAACTTGAATTCCTGGAAATTATATTTGCCCAGTATAATGTTAGTCCCCTCGAGGAACTCAGGTCCCATCTTAGTTTGCTATGAAGCTTCACCTCTTTGTCTCTGATAAATTAAGAATGGCTAGATTTTGACCATCTTTAGTAGAGGAATATGGCATTTCCGGTATACTATGGTATTATTTCCCAGTGGTATGTACCAGTACTTTTTTATTGTACCAATATGTTTAAGTAGTTTCCAAGGAATCTTGTAACTTCTAAAAGATATTAAAATCAAGTTTTCATTATTCATGACAATATAGTTCACCATATAAGAATCTGTCACAAATTAATGGTGAATATAACAAATAAAATTTTGGTTACATACACATTTAATATTACATTACTGTTGTGGTGTACACCTAATATTTCCATACATCACACACATTCTGAAACACTTTTACAACTTGAAATATTAAATATTAGTACCCTTATAAAATATCTAGAATTATTTATTGCTATACTTTTTAAATTATTAAAAAATGACAACACATGTTTGAAATTTGCGTAGTTTCCTGGCAATTCTCAAAATAGTTTAGGAGGAGTAACAATAACAAACTTGTACTAATGGACAGACAATGTAAGAAAAACCATCCATAATCTCTTCTGGTCTATGACTATTTCAGCCAATAAAAAATAAGAAACAATAAAAATCGACTCACCAAACAACTGTGAATGTTACAGTGTTTAAAATCCAAACAGATGGGTGCCTAGCAGTGGTGTTCAGAAATCCAGTCAAAAATTCTCTATGACTGACAAGGGGAAATATATTTTTTGATAAATCTGTTTAAACCATAATTTTTGTTTTGATGTGCCATTTTTTTTAAACTTTGGAATAACTTTTAAACAATTTCACAAAAATTAGAATAATTACTCTAATCTACAAAAATAGATACCTATTTTATAGCATGATTGAGATAGACCTCAAACTTAGCTGTACGTCAAGAACTATGTTACCTCTGCGTCTCCGTGAGACATTGCTACTGACAGAAGGAATGGTATTCTGGTTTCGTCTGGCAGAATTACTCTGTCGGCATTTGCGGATCATGATGAATAGCAAACAGATGACAACAATCAAAAATGCTGATATCGCTACTGGAATGATTACTCCTATCGAGCCTGTATAATGATAGCTCTTATCCCGTCCAGCTGAAACCAAAGATCGTATGTGAATTTAGAGAATTATAAACTTATCTTACTATGAGACACAATTAAAAAAATCTAAACTGTGTTACAGACATAATGTTATGTCAAAGCTAACTTTCTCAAACATTTTTTGAAACTTTATTCAGGTCATCTACATATGTATATAATCATGTAGATCAACCAATATTCACTTAAAGTTATGAATATGATTACTTTCTGATATCAATGCTCAATAAAAGAGAAATTCATGAACACAGAGGCATATAAACATTTATGCAGAGACACAAGACTGCCAATAACCAGGGCACTGAGAAAATGAAGAAATCAAAAAAGATTAAAGAAAACCTGCTGTAAATACAATTTCACAGCTAATTTAACAGCTGTTAAGGCCTGAATTATTCTTGCAAATGATGAAAGAAACTATTTAAAAGATCAACTGTATCTTGCAAATAACAATATATGAGGTGGTAACATCACAGTAATATCCAGGTAAAGGATAATCCTAATTTTTTCTGATACATAAATAATTACTGTGCATTTAGAGACCTTAATGGTACTTTGACATAATGACAAGCTAGTTACCAGATTTGTTGTTTCTAGTTGATTACAATATATGGTTAATTCATTCTGGGAAATAGTAACATGAGCCCCAAGAATGGACTGGTACCACTGAGCAAAAGGATATATCTGGAATTTAAGATAAGACCATTTCTTCCTTTTAAATGATAAATGCTGAAACCATCTATGATATTCTTTAGTGATAACAAGATGAAATTAGTTGATGTAGTGAACATACTGAATGTTACACTTGCACCATTTTCATTTAGGACAAAGCAGACAGAAGTTTTTTTTAGACCAAACCCTGTTTCAATGATCATTAACTTAGAGGGAGTTGTGAGAACAAGATTTTCACAACAGCCATCATGGCAGCCATACTGGATGTGTGACTGGCACACTTTCCATTCAGGACCAACAATGTATCTAAGAATCTATTGGTGAAAACCCCATGGTGATATAGCCATCCATTTGAAAGTAGAGATAACAATATTTTCAAGATAGAGGATATAGTGACCATATTGGATGTGAGATTAGCACCATTTTCAAGTACACCTAAGTAGACATCATAAGAAGTCTTTGAATTAAAACTTGACACAACCATCCATTCAGGATGAGTAGTGATACAATTTACAAGACTGCCACTGTGTATTGGTGTCAGATTCCCCTTATGCTTATTTAAGACCAACTGGATATCATAAGTCCTTTGGTGAAATTCTATGTCAACCTAATTTTCTCTTCAGTAAGATGACTTTCAAGATGTTTGTAATATAAATCATAAACAATCTTTTATTGAAAGCCCCATGTTGACATGACCATCCATAAAGGAGGAGTAGCTATAAGAAAAGTCTCAAGATGATCACACAGGTGGCCATACTGGACCCCAGATCAGCACCATTTTTATTTAGGACTAAGCAGACATCATATATAAAGTCTAGTAGAGAAAACTATATGTTGATATTCCTATCCATTCAGGACAATCTGTGACAGCAAGAGTTTCAAGTGTGTTGATGTGGCAGCCATACTTGACATCAGATCAGCACCATTTTCATTTAAGACTAAGCAGACATCATATATAAAGTCTAGTAGAGAAAACTATATGTTGATATTCATATCCATTCAGGACAATCTGTGACAACAATTGTTTCAAGTGTGTTGATGTGGCAGCCATACTGACATCAGATTAGCAATTTTTCATTTAGAACCAAACAGAAATCTTTTTTTTTAGTGAAAACCCAATCTTGATATGACCCTCCATTCGGAGCAGTAATGATAACAAGCTTCTCAAGATGCTTTCATAGCAGTCATTCTGGACTTCATTTTTATTTAGGACCAAGCAGACTCTCAGTGAAACCCCCATATGACTATCCAATTAGAAGTAGCAATAAGACTCTCAGTGAAACCCCCATATGACTATCCAATTAGAAGTAGCAATAAGACTCTCAGTGAAACCCCCATATGACTATCCAATTAGAAGTAGCAATAAGACTTTCAGTGAACCCCCCATATGACTATCCAATTAGAAGTAGCAATAAGACTCTCAGTGAAACCCCCATATGACTATCCAATTAGAAGTAGCAATAAGACTCTCAGTGAAACCCCCATATGACTATCCAATTAGAAGTAGCAATAAGACTCTCAGTAAAACCCCCATATTAGAAGTTCTTTCTTGTTCTGGACTTTCTGGAACTTTCCATCTAATGGGAGGATGCAATATTCTAATGTGGATTAGTTCAACAGTGATATTGAATGTGTTGCTGAAATGTTTATTACAGCATGATTTAAGAAACAGTTCTATTAAGTTTGATCAAATTTGATACAGGCTTTCAGAAGAAGTTGAAAAATGGCTTTTACCTTTGTGACAGGGGCCATTGTGAATAAACCTTAGTAGAGTATGTCATAAGGAACATTTCTATAATATTTTACAGAAATTGGCCCTGATATTTTTGCAGAGAAGTTTCAACCAGCATATGTTGAAAGCAAAGGATAATGTGGAATTAGGATCAACTTAACCCTTTACCTCATACAAACACCTTTTGACACCTCTACCAGATTCACATATAAATGCTTCTTAATGCCTCTACCCAAATCACATACAACTACCTTTTGATGCCTCTGTAAACAGCAGCCATTTTTAGTGTGTTTTCGTAGTGCCACCTTCAGGGAAATTCCTATTAGATACTACATTCATTGGTGTGAATGACCATTACATCAGATTATGTGGTCACTGTTTATATTCTGGGTGAAAGCTGCTATTTAAAGTATATAGGTCATAACTGTTTCCCTTCAAAATGGCAGTCGTGAATTTCATTCTGTACTTGCTCGAATTTGCACGATTAGAATGACAACTATGAAAGCTTCACTAACTTAGGTAAAGGCTCTGTTACTGATCTAGTTTTTATAAATCATCAAATTCTGCTGATTTAGTGATGTATATGTGGAGAACTTGTAAATTTTGAGTATGAGAAATGGCAGCTATGGTTGGTCATGTGGCTTCACTGACTTGATGGTGAATAAGTTCTCTCAAGATTTTAAAGAAGATATAAAATTTTTATGTGAAAAATAATTATACAGCTATAATGACCATATTTTACTCTTAAATCTTTCTATAGTGAAAGGGTTAACAATGCATACTTACAGATGCAATCTTCCAGTTCATCTGAAATGTCCCCACAATTATCATTCCCATCACAATGAAGGTCACCATCTATACACCTGTAGTTACTACACATATACATCTGTCCTGTACACTGTTGGACTGAAAAAAAAAATCTTATAAAATCAGGGGAACATGTCCTTGCGTACAAGGATTTGTGGATATTAACAGCAGTTTAACATTTCAAATACTGTGAACTATCCTGGAAATATAGATATGTGTGAAAATAAAAAAACACCATATAATTCTACACATCAATAATGTAACACAGAAAAATACTTGCCACCAAATATTACGAAAAATAATATTTATATTCTTAAAATGTTGCTTGATAGTTGTTCGGAAAAAAATGGCTAATTCAGGCAAGCAGGCCTTGGCTTACATGTTAAGCCTACCACTGAGAATCAATAATGAGCACAGTAAAAAAAACAAACTTAAAATTGAGGTTCATCTATTGTTTGCACTAATGGATATATGGACATGCACACAGATGTCAAAGTGATTGTTATGCTGAACTTAGGTGGGGTCAACAAAACAGAGTTCCTGTTTGACCCTACTTTTCCTAATGCTCAAAAATGGATGAAAATATTCTAGTCTAAAAAGTGACATTATACAACTCAAAATTCTATGTATTAAAATGCTGCAAAGAAGAACTGGAGAAGAAAAACAAGATGAACACAAAGAAGAACAACATTAACAACAATAACTTAAACTGCTACTAAGAGATGAAACAAAGGTCATCTGAAGCTTTTCTTAGGGTTGAAATCTGTCTGCACACTGCCATTATATCACTCCATACCAAGTCCATGAACCAACATTTGGACTAAAATATGTTTCATTAAGAATAGCTTCCCAAGTTAAAATCTATAACTTGTCCACCCCCATAGGTGGGAGTAAGACAAGAATGATCTCCCACTGACTAGTGGGATTGGCATCAAATTACATCCATACTTCACTTATTACTGCAGCTCAATGCAAGCTATCAGTAAAATGTTACTGCAAGGAGGTTATGAGGGTGTGTCTATCTTATAATTTGGTAAATATTATCGATGAAACATATTTTACACTTAAATTTGTTTCTTCTTCAAATACATTATGCCATGATAATACCACAGGACAATCGGTAAAAGGTGGATGGAGTTACATCATATTTCTCGAGAGAAGGCCCTCTGTATGTGAAGCAGCTTAAGTCTTGAGCAATATGTAAAAAGCCAGTACAACTTGGTAGGCTACATCACTGAGAACTGTGAAACAAGTTGAGAATGTAGTCATTTGTGTTCTTGTCATAGATTGTGCCTGATTTATCCATGTCAGAACCAATGGTTGATTCCATTTCAGCCACAGGACCAAAGTCAAGTCAGAATTCGAAAGAAGGCTGGTAAAGCCTTTGTTTTCATCCTCTCTTGTGTGCATGCACCACTGTAAAAAAAATCTGCACTTCCTCTCTTACATTTTGAGAGTGATGGGCCTTCATGCCTATATGATTCTGTAGACCACTGTTTTGAAAAATTTTGTCCACTTTGGATCTGGAACTAGAAAGACAATTGGTGGGAGTTTTGTATTTTAAATTGTCACAAATAGATCCACGAGTGCACAAGTGGTCAACCTGGCAGATTCATATTCAACTGAATACCATAGTGTGAATCAGTTATTTGGTTTAGATTGCTTATTCTAGCCTTTCCAGAATGCATTGGACTCAAAAGTGATGTATCTTTATGTATTACCCACCTGAGAAAATCCCAAACAAACAGGGATTAATTTGGTCTGGAGATTTAGCTTCATATGGCTTCATTCTGAAGTGATTTAACACTGTGGAGTTGTCAAACCGAATGCTTATGAATTTCTATACAGTGTCTCAGGATTCACTATGGCCTTAAATTACAGGAGACTAAATTGCAATAGTCAATCCTGAGGTCAAAATTTGCCAACTTCCTATAACAATGACAGGAGATGGGCACCCCAACCTGCGGCGATGGCATCCATACAAAAAATATTTTTTCTGGAGGTTGAACAGACCAGGGAATACCTGCTGTCAGCCACGTGAGGATCTACCATTTGTTAAGATATTATCTCATGTAACCAGAAACTAGGATTGTTTGTTATAGTGTACAAAACTCAGTAACCACTGAAATAATAAAAAAATACAAGTGGTCTCATGAACAGGCAGTTAAGTGAGTTGAGATCCACTACTGCATTGAGAAGATCATAACAGGTCATGGAATGATCAATGCTGATATGCAATTCTTTGACATGACTTAGTACACTATAGAGGTGATGTTCATGGAACAGTCCTTAAGGAGACAGACCTGTTCACACACATTTTTAACTCCATACCCTGACAGATTTCTTCTTTTTGACAAGGAATCCAAAGCAGTGCAAAAGTAACAAGCAAGATTTCATTCCCCAATCCAGATCATAAACTACCTGGTGTTTTTTTTCACAACACGGACCAGGGAGTTACTTCAACAAGGATGTTCTGAAGAATGAAGCTCTATTGTTAATGCTCCTAGAATCCCTAAAAATGTTATTCAGACCCAAATCAGACCTACCAACCCTAATGAGTCCATCTCAGTAAGGTAGTTGATTTTTCTTCAAAAGATTGACCAGTTTTTTAGTAAGGTATAACAAAATATGAAAGCTTGAAAACAATAAATAAAGGTTTGATGCAGCGATGATAAAAATCATGTTCCAACTGAAAAGTACATGTAGACTTTATTTACTACTTGTATAGTTGCACAAACTTTAGTTGCAAACCCTATGCAACTCAATGGCTTGTTGCGATCTCTCAACTTGATGTAATTCTTGGAAATTATTTTTCCATTTTACATGACAACTGCAATCATATCTCCGGCCATGAGACATACTCATATTGGCATGTAATGTCGAATAAACATAATTGTGTTCTTTCCGGCTTTTATTCACAAGAATTTGAATACCCCTTTTTGTTCTTCTGTATTGATAATTAACACTTTAATAGAAGCTTATTTTCCCTTTTCTCTTTAACATGCATCACTTTCTGGTTGCCATTTTCTTAAAAATTCTATGAGCAACAGTTTGATCATACAGATGCTTTACATGAACAAATAGGTGCAGTTTAAAGCATCTGGTGTGCTGCTGTAAAATTAATCTGGTTCCCTCACTAATTTTACTAATTCTAATATGAAACCCTAATCCATATGAAACAAGGGTGAACCAATTATCCAGATATTTTGGCAATGATAATTCTTCCATAATTTTTGCTTGTATGCCATAAGTCCATATTTCAAGGGTAATTTTCGTAAGACTTATGGCAAAATCATAAGAGTTGGTAGGTCTGCCAAAGGGAGAGTACTGAATTAGTATAATATCTCTGTATTTCTCTCCACAAGAATGGCATTGGCAACATGACTCAGTGTTTCTGTTCCGAGCCAAGGTGCCTGTATCAAAAGGTTGAGAGCCAGACTTATAACCTGTTGACGATTACTTTTTGGTTTTGACAGCAAATTCACCCAAAACACCCAGAGTAAAATCCCAGTGCAAATCTTCTGGTCTGTATGGGTCTCTGAAATGTCTGTAATGATAGGTAACTTTTTGCTAAGGGTAAAGTGTGGTTTGAAGGACATCCAAAATAATGTGTACAATCTCTGGATCAGCAGGACAATGTCATTACATGGATTTGCTCTAAGAAGGACTTTGAAAATAGGCATAACCATAACATTAAATCAAGGCAGGAATGAAAAGATATAACCCTACAAGCACTTGACTAAAATGAGTTATTAAATCAGTTCACCTTGAACTCTCACAGGATGAGATACACAATTAAAAGCAACTTGAAAGGGATGTCTCATTTTGGGACATACTGGAGTCAGCTGACTGGCATGTCATGGCTGCCTTCTCCAATTTCCATTTTCATGATATGGCCTTACTAAGGAGAGTACTGAATTGTGTTGGGTTGGTGGTAGCTGTAGACAGTGACCATTCCCGTTCTTGAAAGACCTACTTTAGACCACGCATGTAAATAAACAAATTGTCTAATGTGTGCTGAACTAAAAAGTTCCTGCTTTTACTAAAGCAATTATGCTCCTACTGAGTGACACAGGCAGAAGTAGGATGCTCAGCATTTTCTCCTGCTCTTCCCTATTCTCCTAATGTAATGTGATTAGGTAAAGAATTTTATGGAGAAAACAAGTATTTTAATAAATTATTTTTCTCTAATAAGACTTGCATTGTAAGGCCTACCTGACTATGTTTTGTTATTTTGTAAGCAACATATTACATATCCAACATTTCTTGCTGATTTTAGATTATACATTAAGCTCATTCTTAATTGTAGGTAAACATGTTTACAGATGTTGAGTTTAAGGTTGCTGTTTTGAAAAGAAATTATGAATTTTCTGGAAGCAAGTTGTTTACAAATTTGATGGGGAAATTGACTCTATCATGGTTTAGTTATTGTGTCTAAACTTTTAATATAAATGTTGTTTACTCTAAAATTGCTCATTCCTATCTTAACATCTTATGTGGAAACAATCTCATTGTTGCTTCCTGTTTTTTAATTCGAGAAGATTTATTTATTTAAATTATTTACTGGAATTACAAAGTGCTCAATATATTTGGACTAAATTCCTATTTTGGGATTACAGTGAATTTATTGGATAATATTGTTGTGAGACATCAAGATTGTTTGCACATTAGCACATTCAAGACTCTGTGTGTGTGTGTTGATTTAGATTTTTAATGTAGCTTTAACATTTTTTCAATCATATTGCTACAATATCTGCAGTGTGTCAGTTTATAGTGATGTCTAGCATTGGGACATCATGCAGCAGGCATATGGCATGATGTCCCACCCAGTCACATTATCCTTACTCCAGCCCAACCAGTCATAACACTAACCTCTTAATGATGAGAGCAAAGTGAGGCAGCTGTAAGTACCATTTTTAAAGTCTTTGGTATGATTCGGCTGGGGTTCGAACCCACAACCTCCCGCATCTGAGCAAGACTATTGGTACTTCATGACATTCAGTATTGGAATTCATTTTTAAACACCACTGGAATTCATTAGGAATACTCTTTAGTGTTTAGACTTGTGATTGGGTAACATATTTGAAGAAACTTCCTGATCCATCAAACCTGGCATATGTTCTCAAGAAAAAGATAACAAAAAGAAACAACTGTTCAAAATGAGGTTTCTTACCTAAACTGGTACTAATATATGAAGCGAAGCTGAGAACCAGTTTGTCTTGTGATTGATATCTGCCTGTCAATCTTACATAGAAGCCCATGTTATCTGATTCAAAAAAAGGAGTGCTGGATGACATAATCTCTTCAAGTTTTTCGCCCATAGATGTCAAACCCCTATAAATCTCAACTTTGTTCCTCTTGCCTGAAACATTCACTGCAAAGTAAAAATCCACAAATTATTTACAGAAAGGGCTCTTTATCAATAAGAAAAACAAAATTTTTAAGGATTAGGAACTGAATAGAGGTACAACTAGTTATCTATGCTGATTTCACATTCCAACAGTTTGTGATTTTTTTATTAAGTAAAAAACAAAAATTTTGAAGGATTAGGAAATGAATAGAGGACCAAATAGCTACCTATGCTGATCTCATATTCCAACAGTTTGCGACTCTTTCATTAGGTGAAACATATCAAAAATATTTTCATTTAAATCAAGGATTAACTGTATTTAGTTACTTCCTCAACTTGTAATATTTAAACAGTCCTCCTCTTTCTCCTTGTAACACTACTAGAGTTTACTCACTTCTTGTTTACATTACAACACAATGGCTTTGTATATATTAAAACATTTACTGTATATTACCCATATGCCTTGTATGTATGATTAAGTTTTTTCTGATCTGTTTTATAAGCTGCTGTACAATTTTTGAAAAAATGCTTATCAACAGTTCAAATGGATAGTACAAGTATCTTAGACATGTATAAAATAAATGTTGCAAAAATCATAACTTCTTCAAGAGCATTTCCTTATCTTTATAAGAAGACTAATTCTCACATGTGGGAGTTAACTATTTTCCAAAATTGCCTATAATTGATATGGAGCATCAGAATGCATGTAAAAGTCAAGTTTCATTACAGTATAAACAGAGTTTCTATGAACTCTGTGGGGGGGGTAGCTCACATTGAGAGACATAGAGGCTAATGCTTGTTACATAGATAAGTTGAATATCTCATGCCATGAAATAGTTATATGATGGGGATCTCAAAGGATTCCAAAGTTATGAAGCAGGAATACAAGAGAAGCAACCCAGAAACCTAAGCGGAATGGATAAATTAATTACCTTTGTTATGCCAAGTAAGTGCATATATATACTTTAATGCTGGGACCATAATCAGTTTTTATATTTTCATGTCAAAGAAACTGACCTAACATAAAATATGTTCATGTTATTGTTTGGGGTTTTATGCCATTTTTTCAGTTCATGATAGGCAATACATGATGGCTAGTATAACTGGTTGTGGAAGAATCCTGGAAAACCTTTGTAAGAACCACCAACCCACACAAAGCTACTGGCATGCTTTCTCACATACTGATATTGATCAAGCCCAAGATTTGAACCCACATGGACAGAGATAAGATAGCAGAGATTGGCAAAGGTTATAGCTTTAGACCACTTGACCATCTGGGGCACTCTTAAAAGTGTGCATAATCAATGGAATCCAAAAAATAGATTCTAGTTGCCTGCACTGAGAATTGTGGCCAATGCCAGACTTGGCCAATTCATTCTGCAATAGTGTAGGGTATCTCAAAGGTTTCCAAGTAATGATCCTGGAGCTGTGCCTCAAAGGACAAGGACAGACATGGGGAATGACCCAGGGACAGCAGTGGTTCAAAAATAATGTTAATAGTCCAAAACGAAGTCTGCATGACAGTAACTGTGTATGGAATTATATCAAATTATGTAGAAATTCTGCAGTGACTTTTGACCTCAACCACCTCTCACTCCAATACAAAAGAATTCACTTAAAAATAAGCAATGTGAGGCCCTAAACATTGAGTGTTGCAAGTTTCATCAAATTCCTCATCTATTTTTAGGGTTGGGGAACTGATGACATGACCAACACTGAATTACACAAAAGACAGCTTCATCATTGCTGTGCTGCACTCTTATCTGCAAAAAAGAGACAAAAGCACCAAAACTGATTTCTGGAATCAATGATTCTGTAAACTTTGTTCCACATCTAATCTTCTGCATAACCTGATGTCTCACTTGCATCTATGTGTTGATGTATCCCTCACACCTCCATTCCAACTGACTAGTAACAACTTTAACTCAAAACATCAACATTGATGCCCATGCCATTATTGCTGTTATAACTGCTCTTGCAACCCTAAAAGTAATAACTATGTTCCCATCATGCTTATATTGACAAATACCTAGACTGCTAGAAAACCTTATCAGCTTCATGTGAATTGCATTAAAGCCTGGCTGTTTCTTGACCACCCGTAGTGTCCCAATCATACTTATACTAGAAAATACCTAGTCTACTGGAAAACTCTATCAGCTTCATGTGAATTGCATCATAGCCTGGCTGTTTCTTGACCACCCACACACAGTCAAAGTACTTGTCATAGGGGCCTGATGGTTTAAACTCTAGAACACCTCCATGGGTATTGAGTGTGTAATGGCCGCATGCTGAAATTGAAGTTAAAGAAAACAAGTTAATTACGCAATTTCAAAGATATGGAATAAATCTGTTATGTAAACTGCCAAAAACTTCTGGGTGGTTCACCATCATACAGTTGCAGTCAACATTAAAATACTTCTGTTTGACAGACAAAGTCAACAAACCTGACACAAATATGTTCCAATGTTAGTAGACCCTGACACAGCAAGCACTCTGGTTGATTTCACTCTTCAGGAGTTATGTACAGTAACATGATTTTCCATTCCTCATATTTTGGTAAGTACTATGAACATACTTATTAATATAATATATGGAATATTCCATTAGGAACAGACAAAATTGAGTTTACTTCAATGATTTTCCTTTTTTTGGTTTGATACATATTAAGTGATTCACACCATACAATGCTGCTCTCACAAAACTATGATTCCAAACATAATGTGATTTGTCGTTATGGACCCAAACTAGCTGTTATGAGTGAGAGCTCTTTATACTTTAAACGAAAATTGTCTTTAATAACATTCTAGTGTAGAAGCTATTTGCAGATAGCTGCAATTACAATTTTCCGTGTTTTTGTCTAGTTTACATCTAATATACATCAGTATGAATTTCTATTTATTGTATCACAACAAAACTTCTGTATGTGTAATGCACAAAGTGTTACCTCAGACAGGCATGAAACATTTATTTACCAGTCAACAAAATCTCAACTCTCATAAAGACAGTGACTGATGCAATTATACTACTAACTGTACAGGATTGTATTTAATCTTGCCAACTGAAAGACAGAAAGAGGACAAGAAATGGACATAAATTTATACAAAAGGGCTGAAAGAAAATGTTTTCTCTCTAAATGCTATAATACATGGCAATCAGTAGTTGTATTTCAATATAGCTTTCCCTCCTTATTATGAGGTATCTAGGATTCATAAATGTTAATCACACTATGTACTAAGTCACAGTATAGCAAGACTGACAAACATTTTGTGTGCATACATTGTATGTGTGGTTGGGAGTTAAACAAAATACCAGTCAGAGTTATAGAAGTAGCATTGTAGTTGGATCCAGAATTGCTGGCCACATATACTGAACCACAGAATACCAAGAATTACACAAAATTCAGTGATTGTGTGTTTGAAGGGCCATGGGGTGGAGGGTGGAAGCTGGGAGCCAGGTGTGGAGGGGATATATTAACAAATACCAGGTGTACAGCAATAATATTATGCAAATTAAATTTATTCAATATCACTGCAATAAATGTATACATTAAAGATTGCTAAGTAATAATGCTTTAAAACAGTAATACATACCTACCCACTTATGTCAACATCACTTAAAAAAGCAAAGTCCCAGTCCCTTGGTCTATTATTACTACCAAAATTGTCATGCTTATGTCAATGTTCAGATAAAAAATAAATGTATATGTTGACAAAATCCCTTGAACCCAGCTTGAACAAATTCAGTCTTTGTGCATTTCACTTGTATCTTTATTCTGACACCCCCCAATACTTATCTCAACATCCACCTAAGTCGACAATATTTCCTAGGGCCCAATCGAGTATGTCGACATAAACATAAAGGACTGTAAAGATATAATAATGAGCTTCACCTTGGATTCTTGCAACTGTCCTACATTTGATACACCAATTCTCTCACAAAGACACTGGGTTATTAGCAGTACTGTGTTATATTTGATATCACCTGACACAAATGGGAATTATAATGACAGCTATAATGATATCTATATTTTTATCACATACAAAAAAGTATATATTAAATTCTGCTTAAAAAGGATCCAATAACATTACAAATTTTTCTCAATAAACAGTACAATCCATGACAATGTACGGTGATGATGATATTCATTATATAATTATATGAGTTCCTCTATACATACATTTTAATTGAGTACAGGTGCCAAAATGGGCTTACATTGAACTGAGAGAGGGGAATCCAAACATACTTGGAAAGGTTAAACTTCTTGTTTTGTAGCAACCATGAAATTTCAAAAAATTATCTTCAAAAAGTCAGTTATTTCACAGTAACTACCATATATACTCACTTATAAAGTGAGTTAAACTGCAGACAATCCTGATTTGTCATAGCATCAGGGTTTGTTTTGTTTATTCTGCTCATTACTCCTAATGAATTGCACAGACCCAGATCTGCCAGCAAATAATATGTCAGCACGTCTGGGTCTGTGTATTTTGTAGTTGGACTCAACATATAAACAAATATATATATGGTATCTAAGAACTACATGGATTTCACTTAATGGTGACCTATGCCTTAACCATGTTATACAAGAGGAATGAGAGATTTTAAAACGAGGGGCTACCATACTGCCAAGAAAACTTCAATTTGTCTCGTGTTAATGGATGGAAACATTCCAGCTTTAAATTTGCATTTGACTGTTTTAATACCAATCCAATAGTCAGGTAAATTTAAATTTAATTTCACTATTTGGATAACTTTAATGCACTCGTTTTCAGAAAATGACAAGAAATTTTGAGACACTAATGAAGAGAAACTTACCTGTTTCTGGACTTGAGATTAGATTGCTATCTAAAAAAGAAAATTTAGATCAACATCATAACAAAATCTTAAGACTTCCAAAATTATACATAATTATACAGTCATGAATGCATACATCCAAACAATTTTCTCTCATTCCAGCCAGCCATCCCTATCAACATGTGTAAGATTACACTTCTATCTAGCCACCTCTCAAAATATATATGCAAAATTATAATATGTAATAAATCCTTTGATGCTGCATTGAAAATAATATTATCAAAATCAGATATATCTAAAATGCCTACCTTGATATAAATAAATAGGATTATATAAATATATATGATGCAAACTTTTTACAATAATGTTTTTATTGGAACCATTAATACCACAGAAACATGCTAAATGCAATGGCAGTAATATCAAAAAGTCATAAGTAACAAAACAAGAGGCCTGAGTGGGTTAGAGCTGAAAAACCTCGATAAAATTTACCTAAAATCCACATGTAGAAAAATAAATCTGAGTGAATATGATGCTATTCTTACAATTAAAGGATCTTTTACTTTTAGACTTGGTGGTAAGTGGCCGCAGATGGAAGAATGTTCTAAGATGCTTGTCTTTACATATTACTGACATCTCACCTGCCTGTATGAATTCAAGACTGTTCTGCCAACATGGATATGTGAGAAAACTTGCCAGTAGCTTCCTATGGTTCTTTCCATGCAAAATATACTGGCTGACATGTATAGCTTATCATGTGCTAAAAAGCAGTGAAAAAAAAAAAAGAAAAAAGCTAGATCTGGTTTTCATTTGTTGATGGGTGGGCATCATCTATATAAACCTTAAAGACCTACATGCTGTAATACTTTCTACCAAATTTGTTCATCTTCAGTTTTCTGATAAGTCACTGAATAAAATAATGTCTACTGACAACATGCTGCAATTTGCTATAAGAAATTTAAATGTAAACATTTTGAAAATCAACCGATTAAACAAGAAAATTAGGCTATAACCTCTTTAGTGTAACAGGAACAATTACAATGATTATACTATCCTTATCCATTTCAAAAACTCCATATTAAATCTTTATTTTGTTAGATAAAACACTAGGACAAACTGAGCTAACAATGTGTACAAAGATTGAAAAATGTTGCTCTCATAACCTGGAAACATACATACAAATATGCTACTGGTTTCTGCACAACATTTGTAACAAATTTCCTGGGGCATGATGGACAGTGATCCTGGTCCTGTCTGGTCCAATGTTTCAAGCAAGCTTCACAGGGCATGATGGACAGAAAGAATGGTCCTAATTAAGTAGCCTGCACTGCAAGCAGCAAGGGTATCAATAGTATGCCTGCACTAAACTCTGAGTAAATAACAGTGATTTGTGATATGATCAGAAAAGTTGTACATATCTGAATATTTAGTTGCATTCTAAATAAATTTCTTTCTGATAAATATGATTCCAAGCTCATTCCACATTTTTCGTTTCTTTCCCTTTCTTTTTCTGTCTCTACTTTTTTAAAATGTTAACATCTGAAAGGTCTTTCCTTTTCCTATATTTATTCTCTAAGTTTACATATACAGTAATATTTTCCTCCTATCTTCTATCTTTTCTTGAAAACAAATTGATGTTATTGCTTCTAATTTATTTTCTTCCAACATCTTTCTCTAATACACACATGTCCCTAGAGACAAGCAGCTGCTAATGTCCTGTCTTCAGCATCTGCTGTTATCCAACAAATTTATTGTTAACCACTTATGTCACATAAAGGTGACTAAATTATGTTTTTGACAAAATTTGTACTTTTTTCAAGCATTTATGTTTAGCACATGAAGCATCGGTGTTTGGGGGTGGGTGGGAAGGGTTTACTTACTGCTGACAAATCTGTAAGTAGCTTTGAAGCCCATAAAATTTTTCTCACTTCCAATGCTGGTGGGTGGCCCAGTGTTGAAGAACACTGTCAAACGGTAGCTATTTGACACCACTACAGGTCTATAATTAGCACCATACACTGGTCCCACAATGTTACTGTTATCAAACTGAGAAAAGAAAAGAAAGGAAAAGTCACAGATTATACAGAAAAATATTTTTGGAGACAGCATCATGATTTATTACATACACAATTAATCTTAAATTTTTAATTTTCAATTTTATGTAAATGTTCACTCCTTAATCACACAACCAGACTGAAACTATTTTGGTGTTTTTAATAATGTCCATATATCAATATCCCAATGTATACCAAGCTATGTAATAAATCTTTATCAGCTTTTAATTCCATTAAAAGTGTAGATGAAAACTCATGGAAAGCTTTGTAAGTGGAGGTATATAATAATTACAAAACCACATGCTTGCTTGAAATATCCCCCAAGTCAAGCAACACAACTTGTTTGATATAGCATATGCATTGTCCAGGGCTGATTACATCCTAGGTCTCTACTCCATATCAAACTTGTTCTTTCTTCAGAACACATAACAATAATTTTATGTATGTATGTTAAATAAGTTAACATCCAAGTAACTAAAACAAATATTTTGGTAGAACTAGGGGATGCCTACAACCCTAATAACATTCACCAAACAGTATCTCTCTTCAAAAAAAACCAAAAGAAAGTCATCCACTATATTTGAAAGACACATGATGTATGATAACACATTTCTTACTAGCCAATCACAAAAGATTTTCCACTTTGCATCATAAAGCTAGGAGTAAACTGCTTCTTATCCAGGGCTATACACTTAATAAAACTTTGCTCTACAACTAGCTTGGTGTATTCTTCACCTGCAGAGAGCTAATCATGAAGGTATAGAAAAAGTAGGTTGCTGTAAAGAAGAGACCCAAATATGCTGCAACAGCGGGTTATTGCTCCAAGTTAAACTCCTGTGATCACTTCTGAACCAGGAACAGAGGAATAAAATTGTAGAACTACAATAAATGTAATAATATATATTATTTATTGTATTACAGCAATTTATTTATCTGTCCTACCAAGATACCAGCAAGTATTTTCTACCATTATAGTAATGTCATCTTTTTCCAACTGGATTAGAAATGGAATCAAATTTCTGAGCAACAAAAGGGTAGCAATACTTATATTCTGGAAGAATTATAACATTATATTATTTTAATTACTGCTGCAGTAAGGTATCTCACCTAAGTCTACATACAACAGAAAGGACATGTCAAAAGTATACAACTTGTGCAAGCTGAGCAAGAGGTTTGTGCAGTCCTGCCAACCCTAAGACTACTTTCTCATAAGGCACTCAATATTTTTTCAGTAAGTTATACAAATTTTCAGTAATGTAAAACACAATATCAGGTACTGAATTGTTGACTTTGACAATATTCTTTTAAAGAGTACCAAAGTGTGATTCAAGGCAGATGCAGCACTGTAAATCTTTATATTTATAAAGTACACTTCAACATTAATTTCAGTACAGTCTCAGAAACTACAGTACCAATCCCAATGGTCTTCAAAGGCTTCTTGCTTATTCTACCAACCTGCCATAATCCTTGTGTGTATTTTGAATTTCATATGACAATGGCTACCATTTCTTATGCCACAACTCAATCAACACATTAAGTTCAATAAACTTAACTGTCACCTTCCAAACATTTTTCCCCCATAAATCTGAATATTTTCTCAATACTTAAGTGTTGATTGTTAAAACTATTTAACACATTAACCCTGAATGTTTTTGTCATTTTTGCCTGAAATGCAAGTAGGAAATCCATTTTAGGAGATATTTCTGAATACATCCTAATACATCGACTTCCATGACATTTTCAATTAACTTAATGCCTATTTGTGTTAGAAACATCGATTTTCATTGGCTTTTTTTGCCTGATCATGAGCAGAAGGGTGAAAAATGGACTTTTTTTCTCAACAGACCTATCATTTTCGCATCGAGACCACTCTTCATTCTAAATGCCCATCTTATCCTACTTTTTGCAAAGGTTCACCTGTCTGTGTGCAATTCAGACTGGTCCGTCTTAGATCTGAGGCCAAAAAAGTCTAAAATCCAAACACAAAACCGGATCACGACCTCGGACGAATTTTGGCTGGAAAAAAACTCTGGTCCAAAAAGTGACATAGATTTAGCTATGTTTATTGATAATGGAATATCATAACACATGAAGATTATCACACTCATCAGGTAACTCAAAATACAATCTTTTTTCTCTTTGCAAAAGCTAAAAATAAAAACAACCTGAATAAATACTGTCTTGCACACTGACAAACTTTTGTTTTTCTCTCTCTCTCTCTCTCTCTCACACACACACACACACACAAACACACACACACACAAACACACATGTATGCATATGCACATTAACTAAAACATGATTTCAAGTTATGTAATTCTGCAATTTAATGATGAAATTATTGTTGCTGTAAAATTACAAGTTGCACTTAATTTCTTGACAATGTGGGCTCATACTGTTGCTTAAAATTTACCGATAAATACTAATATATATTCTTAATCATTTTGCCAACATTACACAATATAACATCCACATATGCTCGAAATGCAGGTGAGCCTGCACACTGAGACATAATCCTCTCTCTCTCTCATTCATTAATAACAACAAAAATTCTATCTCTCTCTCTCTTGTTCACTAATAACAACAAAAATCTTTTTGAGTACTTTTATTTTTATTGTAATTAGATTCTTGAGTTGAGAGCAGAATGAAACAAAATATACATTTACTTTGTATGTTTGTACCTTTAGGTTGTTGAATAGTGCATGTTCTGTAGAAATTGTTCAGGTATGATCCCTTTATTTTTCGTACATGGTCAGTACCAACAAATGATAGTTATTTATTTTACATATTTTTGGCACACAGACATTAAAATTTATTTTTCGTGTATGAAAAATTACATAAAATACATCCAAACCTTAAGTACAAGGTCTACCCAAAATTTGGTCAAAGTAAATGTCAGAACTAATGTAATGTAACATACATATTTATTTTTTCAATCACATCACCTTGGCCTTTGATCAAAAAATAATGGGCCTCCTTGCTTACTGTATGTCTTCTATAAATTCTGAAGGTGTAGGAATGACCACTGAATTCTAGGAAGAAACCACTTTTCAGTTAGTGAATTTTACATACTGACACCAAGAGGTTTCTTCCTTCTCCCAAGTGCAGGTCATTTCAAAGTCTGACTAAGGTCTGTGACATATAATCAATGTTATTGTACTGAAACGATTTTTTCTCATTTATCATAGTGACCTTGACTTTTGATATTTTAATCCTGAAATTACTAGGCTTCTTACTTATCCCAAAAGCAAGCTAGTGACAAAGTTTGGTTGACTATAGAGCAACTTACATCATTGTGAGCAAACCATTTCTATTCTATCAGTGAGTGACCTAGACCTTTGACCTTTTGAAGTGAAATCAAATGGGTTCTTCATTACCCCAAGTGCAAGACACTCCAAAAGTTTGGTAAATTTAGATAATTAATAATCTGAGTTAAAGTAACCGATGGATGAAACAAAATCATAACATGGGCATATTAAAAACTCTAAGAAGTGAACATGAAACATTAATACAAAATTTCATCACTCACAGCTAATTCTGTTTTTGGAGACAAATCCCAGTCATCAAATGTCACTTGTATATAGTCATTCTGGTTATCACTGATGATCTCAAACTCATAGTTTTCATAATTCTGAGCATAACCAGTTGGGAAGAAAGGGGATGTAATGTAGCCAGTGCTATTCTCACCCAAGGAGGAGCTTTGTATCTTTATCGTTTTCTCTGGAAAAAGAAAGTGATGTTATCTATACCAAAACTGTAAAATTCAATCAAAACTTTAAACACAGTTTTCATGACATTATTTGCATAACAAGTTCAACTAACAAGAGAAATTTACAATGGGCCATGCAATAATGCAAAAGATTCAAAAAGGTAGAGAAGCCTTAATAAGTACATCTGTGTACATTTGCAAACTAGATGCTATTAGCTTATACACAAGTATTCACTAACTATAATCCGATACCAACAGACAATGTCTCATATGATGATCTACATTAGCAAACCTACAAGCATTACCTAACTATAATTGGATTCCAAAAATGTCTCATGTGATGATCTACATTAACAAACCAAATGCAATGAGCTTATACTCAAGTATTCACTAACTATAATTGGATTCCAACAATGTCTCATGTGATGATCTACATTAGCAAACCAAATGCAATGAGCTTATACTCAAGTATTCACTAACTATAATTGGATTCCAACAATGTCTCATGTGATGATCCACATTAACAAACCAAATGCCATGAGCTTATACTCAAACATTACCTAACTATAATTGGATTCCAACAATGTCTCATGTGATGATCTACATTAGCAAACCAAATGCAATGAGCTTATACTCAAGTATTCACTAACTATAATTGGATTCCAACAGACAATGTCTCATGTGATGATCCACATTAACAAACCAAATGCCATGAGCTTATACTCAAACATTACCTAACTATAATTGGATTCCAACAATGTCTCATGTGATGATCTACATTAGCAAACCAAATGCAATGAGCTTATACTCAAACATTACCTAACTATAATTGGATTCCAACAATGTCTCATGTGATGATCTACATTAGCAAACCAAATGCCATGAGCTTATACTCAAGTATTCACTAACTATAATTGGATTCCAACAATGTCTCATGTGATGATCTACATTAACAAACCAAATGCCATGAGCTTATACTCAAGTATTCACTAACTATAATTGGATTCCAACAGACAATGTCTCATGTGATGATCTACATTAACAAACCAAATGCCATGAGCTTATACTCAAACATTACCTAACTATAATTGGATTCCAACAATGTCTCATGTGATGATCTAGATTAGCAAACCAAATGCCATGAGCTTATACTCAAGTATTCACTAACTATAATTGGATTCCAACAATGTCTCATGTGATGATCTACATTAGCAAACCAAATGCCATGAGCTTATACTCAAGCATTACCTAACTATAATTGGATTCCAACAATGTCTCATGTGATGATCTAGATTAGCAAACCAAATGCCATGAGCTTATACTCAAGTATTCACTAACTATAATTGGATTCCAACAGACAATGTCTCATGTGATGATCTACATTAGCAAACCAAAATGCCATGAGCCTATACTCACGCATTACCTAACTATAATTGGATTCCAACAATGTCTCATGTGATGATCTACATTAGCAAACCAAAATGCCATGAGCCTATACTCACGCATTACCTAACTATAATTGGATTCCAACAATGTCTCATGTGATGATCTACATTAGCAAACCAAATGCTATGAGCTTATACTCAAGCATTACCTAACTATAATTGGATTCCAACAATGTCTCATGTGATGATCTACATTAGCAAACCAAATGCCATGAGCTTATACTCAAGCATTACCTAACTATAATTGGATTCCAACAATGTCTCATGTGATGATCTACATTAGCAAACCAAATGCCATGAGCTTATACTCAAGCATTCCCTAACTATAATTGGATTCCAACAATGTCTCATGTGATGATCTACATTAGCAAACCAAATGCAATGAGCTTATACTCAAGTATTCACTAACTATAATTGGATTCCAACAATGTCTCATGTGATGATCTACATTAGCAAACCAAATGCCATGAGCTTATACTCAAGTATTCACTAACTATAATTGGATTCCAACAATGTCTCATGTGATGATCTACATTAGCAAACCAAATGCAATGAGCTTATACTCAAGTATTCACTAACTATAATTGGATTCCAACAATGTCTCATGTGATGATCTACATTAACAAACCAAATGCCATGAGCTTATACTCAAGTATTCACTAACTATAATTGGATTCCAACATACAATGTCTCATATGATGATCTACAATCAAATGACAAAGCCTATGACTCTGTTCAAGATGGAGCTGATGAAATGAATTCTCTCAGACATGTTGAATGGATCTATAGCCATAATGGCTACAAGAAACTTCTACTGCAAACATCCGATCCTGACTGATAAAGGGCTTTAAATGTTAAAATAGAGCTGAAAACCTACCAAATGGGACTGAATTATATCCAGGAATAGCCTAGCTATACTGGTTACAAGAAGTCTGGATGGACAGACAAATGGAAAACAAGACTAATAAAGGTCTTGTGTGTGTGTGTGTTTGTGTATGTGTGTGTGTGTGTGTGTGCATGCATGCATGTGTGTGTGGCTCTAGGTAATCAGATAATTATGTGCTAATCGAGATCAGTTAACATGTTGGAACAGACTAAGCTCATGTCTGTATGTGACTTTGAATACAATAACATATTTTAAAATTAAAATATGAAAAGGATGTCAGAATAATAAAAGTAGTATGGAGACAATCTTAGTGAGTACCCCATTGCATGATAACATACATGTCATTGACATGAAACAAAAGGTTTTAACATAGGTCACTTAAATGTACAAGATATTGTGAGAAAAACAGACCAAATTAAGTTAATGTTATCTTCCAAGGAAAATAATATAGCTGTTTTAGGACTCACTGAAACCAAATTAGATGCTAACCACAATGATAATCTATTCCATTGTCAAGGCTACAATAAACCATTATGCAGGGGCAGAAAGACAGGGATGGTCTTGTATACATTAGGGAAAATGTAAAGGCAGAAAGGCAGCTTGACTTGGAATCACATGAAATGGAAGAGTATCTGGGTGGAAATTTATCAAAAAAATGCAAAATCATTCCTAGTTGGTTTCATTTATAGGCCACCTTCCTCCAAAACAATTTGGAATGATAACTATTTGAAACAAATGGATAATATTCTTGCACATGAGAAAGAAACATGTATACTTGGCAACATAAAGATTTTCTCAATACTTAAATGAGGAACAGCTGGATGGAATCTTTTGAATTATTAGGCCTAGTTCAGCTGG
The DNA here is from genome assembly GCA_016746295.1 of Potamilus streckersoni. Taxonomy (NCBI): domain Eukaryota; kingdom Metazoa; phylum Mollusca; class Bivalvia; order Unionida; family Unionidae; genus Potamilus; species Potamilus streckersoni. Next base: position 1,727,543 of record JAEAOA010001605.1, read on the forward strand.
TAAATGAGCCCACATGAGTAACGGAAATATCACATTTATACCAACCAACCAGGCAATGTTGCTTGTGGTAATGTAACAAATGTTGATCTTAGTGACAACTATCCTACTTTTTTGGTAAGAAAGGTTAAATGCAAGAGAAATAAGAAAAATACACACAAAACTACCACTCAGAAATCATTCAAAAATTTTGATGAACAATTTCTCAATGACCTATATAAAGTTCCATGGAATTTGATCTAAAATATGGATAACATAGATGAAGCTCTGAGGGTGTGGATTGACTTATTTATGGATATAGTCTCTAAGCATGTACCACTGAAAGTACTCCATTCTAATAGGCTTACTAATGAAATCCAAGACACTATGAAAACACAAGACCAGCATTTTGGACAAATATAAAGCAATTCTTGCTTACCAGACTTTCTTCATACCAACATATGCAGTTAAGCAATGTAAAGTAAGCATTTGTATTCTGTAAATTAAAAAGAGTTACATGCAAGTTTATGTCAATTCAAAAGTAATAAATTTGTTTCTGGTGGCACATCCTGGATACATAGGCATATAAGATTCATTTAGATATTATGGGATAGTTTCAAAAATATAAATTGCTCTATTTTAAAAATTGAGTGTTTTCTAAACCAAAATGTTTCTTATTCCATTCAGTAAGAATCATAAGTGATTGTCGAAAAATCCTGGAAATATTTGTTTCAAAAAGAACCCTGACTTTTTCTCCTAAATTCTAACTGCATACTGAGTACATTTATTTAGTACATTAAAACAATAAAAATAAAGCAATAAAAAGTTGTTTGTCATTTTTATTATTACAGAACCTTGAGGTTATTTTAAAAATAGAGTAAGAGTACATTTGTTCATCCTAAACCTACATGTATTTTCCTTATTTTATTTTTATGGTAACTCTGTATGACACATTTTCAATGAAACAGATTGGTTTCTTCCATTAAAAACATCTCTCACAGATTTATTATATTTTGATAAAGATTGGTTTCTTCTTAAAAATGTCTCTCACAGATTCATTATATTTTGATAATGCATTTAGGTAGTGGACCAGTCTATAGTTTAAAAAGTGGTTTCAGATGTTAAGCAAAACAGGCTTTATTAACATGATTAATGGATGTTATATGACTGAGAAAATGTTTGAGAAAATGTTAGAGAGGGATTTTTTAAAACTTCAAAACATGTCCAATCAGAAAAAGGATAAATTAACAGCGCTATACATTTTAAAAAGAAGAATATGAGAGTTATGCAATACAACCGATCATCATGCAGACTGCAGAATTTTTTGCTTTATAATCATTCAGCAAAAGATCCACATTTGATCAAGTGAGCATTTTTGTATAAATAATTTGTTAATATATTTTGTTTGTACTTTGGTATTTCACATGGATATTGTTATTTTAAAGACAAGAATTTCAGCCACCTGCAGAGCGAGGTTAGTAGCAAAAGTAAATGCACATTTTTAGTTTCTTGTAATTATGTCATGTAGATTACACTTTTTATGCTCAGATTACACTTTTTATGCTCACGTCATGTAATATAGATTACACTTTTTATGCTCAGATTACACTTTTTATGCTCAGATTACACTTTTTATGCTCACGTCATGTAATATAGATTACACTTTTTATGCTCAGATTACACATTTTATGATCAGATTACACTTTTTATGCTCACATCATGTAATATAGATTACACTTTTTATGCTCAGATTACACTTTTTATGCTCAAATTACACTTTTTATGCTCAGATTACACTTTTTATGCTCAGATTACAATTTTTATGCTCACGTCATGTAATATAGATTACACTTTTTATGCTCACGTCATGTAATATAGATTACACTTTTTATGCTCAGATTACACTTTTTTGCCATTTTTTTGGCTGGCATGTATGTATTAAATACAAGTTACAATATAAATATTTAATCTTTATTAAACACTTGTCTTCTGTAATAAATACAGGCTACAATAAAATATTACAATCATTCATTTTCATGCAAAGGACAATAATAATAATAATAATAATAATAATAATAATAATAATAATAATAATAATAATAATAATAATTAATAATAATAATAATAATAATAATTATTATTATTATTATTATTAATTAATAATAATAATGACTTTATTTAAAGAGGGTAACACAATTAGCTAAGAACTAATCTACATTGAGGCCCTCATTCAAAGGAATTTATTTATTTTATCTGCATCTCTGTAGCCACTGGAAGGGTTTAGAAGAAGGAAATAGAGTGGGCATTACTAATCTCAACTGGAATACTATTACAGAGCAAAGTTCAGAGTATATAAAACTTTTTTTAAAAATTCCTTATTTGGTTTGGGAATTTTATACTGTTTGGTAGACATGGATCACAGGTAGGGGAGTATTGCCAGGCAGCCTTAATACTTGAATAGTGATTGTAAATATTCAGGAGCACTATTATTGAATATCCTGTACATTAATTTGGCTTTTCTCAAATGGATTTGGTCTTTAATAGGTAATATTTTTAACTTACCAGCTAAATTTTCTTTGCTTTCTTTCTGAATTGATATTAGCCCAAATGCTTTTTTTTTGAAGATGTGCCAACTTTCCTATGTTTTTATCACTTGAATTACCCCATACTGTATTACAATAGTCTAAATAGGGTTGTATGTAACTGTTATAAAATAGTTTTCTGCACCTTTAAAGGAGAAAATGTCATATCCTACTGATTAGCCATAAACTTGAATTGACTTTTTTACTGATATGTTTGATATGTTCAGTCCATGATAGGTTATTATCTACCAAAACACCTAGAAGTCTATCATGACAGACCATATGCAAATTTGTATCCTTCCATGTCAGACATGGTTCATCACTTTCAAGATCTGAAGCATGAAAAACCATAAGACTGTTAAATATTCTGAAAAATACTAGAAATGATATTGCTTTTCAAATATTTACAAACAATTTATGAAAATCAAGTTTTAAAAAATTACATTTTTGTAGCCCAACCTTGTCTGGCATGCAAAATCCATAACACTATGTGCTAAATATTCCAAAAAATATTAGTTTTGTGATAAATATTCACAAATCAAGGAATGGGTGCCCCAAAAATTGCATTGTTAGAATCAACCCAAATATTGTCTGAGAGTAAAGTTCAGTACAAGTTGGGTTGGGGGAGGTGAAGGTTACAGTTGATAATTATAAAAAAAAAATGATTCACTTAGTATTAAGTGTGAGCTTCCAATAAACAATAATATATCACAATACATTTTCTTTAACTTTACACATATAAAGGGAAAATTCCAACAACCAAAATTACACATCACAGCTGTGTTAACACATTGTGACACCAAACAGGTCACCAAAATGTCTACATAAAAAACATCATCTGCACACTAGGAATGTTGTTGTTGTTGTTGTGGGGCTTAATGCCGTTTTTCAGCACATAATAGACTATACAGGACGGCCAGTATTAATGGTGGAGGAAGAAACCGGGAAATCTGCGAAAAGAACCACCAACCCACGAGAAGCCACTGGCAAGCTTTCTCACATATCCACATTCACCGAATCTTAGACTCAAACTCACGCAGAGTTGAGATGGCAGTGATCCGTAATGGAGAGTGCTTTACACCACTTGGCCACTCAAGACCTCACACAATAGGATTGGCTATTATACAAACATGTTTATGGAAAGAAACTAAATAATAATACAATAACTTTATCCCAACTAACTGATGAGTTCTGCAACATCCAAAGAACTCACTCCAAATCTGTTCAGTTACAACTCATTTTGCAAAATTCAAGGGCTTTATCCCAATGGGAATAAACATTACTTCTTCCAACTGTTTTCCCAGATTCCCTGGTAACATGGGACAAAAGAAAGAGAGTATGGTGTAGAGAAAGGAGAAATAAAGAAACAGTCCTTCAAAAGAACTACTGCTCTACTGGTTGAAACAAACAAATTTCTATAAATCCAGCAAGAGTTCATTTCTTCAACCCAAGTATTCTTTTTAACTGCTAAATATTGAAACCACCCCTGATATGCCTGAGAAATGCCAACAGATTAAATCTGGCAACAAATTATTTCCTTTCACATCAAAGTCAACATGTTCACTAGATATCTTTAAGTACTGAACAACGCTTTTTTGTCATAACCTTTTACTTTGAACCTGATATCACTGACAAAAAATGTCCAAACCTGTCTCTAATGATTTGAAAAAATACCCAATTCATACTTGCTTGTTTTAGGCTCAAGAGACAGCAGAACTATAAAACTGAGTCAAGATCTTGGACCTTAAAATAAATGTCAGAGTCCTGGATATGAACTTATTCATAGGAATGCAACTAAATACCAATCTGGTCAAAATGCACTTGTATATTTTCAATTAACATTGTTCATAAGCTTGATTAAGAACAAAAATGCTGGCTTTACCTAAAATCAATTAGATCTGCTTTCTAAAAGCTCCTTAAGAAACATCTGGATATCTTAAGTGTTCTGATCAGCAACAATTTCATCCCAAACCACTGAAACACTGTTAAGAAGTGCTCAAGTGAAAACTCCATGTCGTTGCTATCATTTATGCAAAAGTAGTGTAGTAAAACCTGTCCTGAGAGACTGAAATTTCTGCCAACAAAAACTGGTGGTCTCTCATAATAGGTTAATATAAAAACATCAATTTTCATGGTCAAATTTCAGCACCATTTAAAAAGGAAAACTGCTCACAATCACTCTGTGTGTGTGTTTGTGTGTGTGTATATATATATATATATATATATATATATATATATATATATATATATATATATATATATATATATATATATATATATATAATGAATTCTTTATTCATAATTCTTGTTAAAATAATGCATCCATTCATCTTATAACAAAACTGAATAGCAATAAAGATAAAACATAGCATATGAAATCATCCTTGTCCTTAATATCACTCTGAATTTGTGTTACTGATGTTTAATCTGCTATTTTGTGAGTGGTCTCCTCCTTTTCACATATTTCAATTACAGTAATTCTTTCCAACAGTGGTAGACCTTGTCTCTCTTTAGTTGGAGGTTCTGCTACTGCTATTAAGATGCTATTCGATAATGCTGTCAGTACTCAATTGTAATATTGACTGTAATGACAGTTCTGACCAGATTTTGGGCAATATGAAATGTATATACATGTACCATGTACATGTACCAATGACTGAAATAAAAAGAAATAATAAACTCATCCAGAAACAAAAATGCATGCAGAGACAAAATCACTGGCTTAATTCACAAACAACATAAAATGTTCAAAAAATTTGTGAATATTAAGTTGCAATGGAGATTTTGTCCACTGACAAAATTGAGGTCACATGTGTCTCATACGCATTGTTGAGTTAAAAACTTTATTCATTATCAATGTCACCAACAAAATCACACCACTCTTGCTGTATATGTTCCAACTGTTCTTGATTTATCTTTACAAGATTAAAATTGCCAATATTTTCAATAATTTCATCCCCAGATAATTTTGATTCCTCATCATAAGAGTCCACCATTTTGGATGCACTTTAGGTGTCTTTGAAGATTTCCATTTATAGATTAGAAGAAAACCTTTCTTGTAAAGAACCTACCTTAAGTCCAAATGTATCTAAATAATATGCAAATGAATCAATGTATGAATGAAATAATTACTATTGGGGAATCCCAGACATTGACCAATCAGAGAATTTATCACCCAAACAGACAGGTATGTGAAACCGGAATACCAGTTTACAGTGTTAAGCAGGAGTTATTGTTCCTGGACTGCTTTACTGGTTTGTAGTGTTGAAAGTGAAGTCAGAAGACAGTGAAAACATATCCCATATTCCTACATGTAATACCTCAATGCTGATATTTATGTTTTGGCTGTCTAGAGCTGTGCAGTCCTAGTGAATTCAAGGACTTTTTTCAAGGTTTTAAAAACCATGCAAGTCTTCATTGTCCTCCATTGTATGATCCCAGCTTTTGAACCTGGGGAGTATATTTTTAAAAATGAATTAACACAGTAAGGTTGGCTTGGAAAATTACCACGACTCAATGTATGCAGTCTTGAAATAAAACAACGTACAGAAGCCATTATTTTCTTATTCAGCCTACCATGGTTATGACCTCTGACCGTCAGAGGTTTCTTTAGGTGCAAGCCATCTACAATGTTTGGTTTTCAAAAAAACTCTAAAACAAAAGTAATATGGCAAATCTTTGCATTTTTTTAGTTCAAGCCCGCTACAAACTTTGGTCATGGTGCTAAAGTTATGACGCAAAATACATTTGTCAATCATTAGTCAAAATGACTTTGACCTTTGACAGCAAAAGCAATAGGCTTTGCTCTTACTAAATGTGCAAGTCATTCACAAACTTTGGTGAATGTACCTAGGTAATAAAAGAAAGTTTTGTGCAGAAGCTATTTTTATTCTTTTAGTTAGTGATCTTTAAATTTGACCCTAAAATCAACTGGGTAATGGTCTGTGTTAATATGTGTTGTAGAACTAATATGCAGAAGCAATTTTTATCCTTTTCGTCAAAGTGACATTGACCTTTGACCCCAAAATCAATCAATGTAGTTGATCCACTATAATTTTTATTCTTTGAGGGTGACCTTGCCTTTTGACCTTGTGTCCCATAAATCAATACTATTCTTCCTTACCTAAAAGTGCAAGCCATCCACAAAGTTTAGAAGATGTATATGATGTAGAACTAATGTTTTGGCCCAGAAATAATTTTCCTTCAGTCACACTGAGTTTTACATTTGACCTTTGGAGCCCTGAATCAAAAGGGTGCTTATTTACCCCAAGTGCCAACCATCCTCAAAGTATGGAAACTGCAGATTGTGGAGAACTTGTATTCTTGTACTGAAACCATTTTCTTCATTCAGTAGAAGAACCTTGACATCTGGACCGTAAAAATTATACATTCCTTACCTCAGGTATAAGCTATCCAAAATGTTTGCTAACCACTGATGGAAAACAGCCCAAGATATTGTGCAGACACAAAATTGGTGACAAACACAGACAGATGGACAACATAACAAAATATGCACCACCTTAAGGTAGGCATACAAAAGCCTTAACAAAGTCTGAACAATGCTAAGAAATGGTATAATCAATGGAGAAAATGGGATTACTTATTTACGTCATCTTCTAATGCTAGGATAGTGAACAGATACAATAACAATGATTACTTACTAGTAACCACATATCTAAGAGTCATGTTAACAGTAGCTGATCTATGGCACAATCCAATAAATATAGAACTTGACTCTGAGATGAAAGGACTTGTAAATTGAGACTTGGACCTGTAGTAATGTATGGTTTGGTTCTTGTAATGTGCATCAAATATGTACATGTAGTTACACCTGAAAAAGAGATTATAATATTGCTAAAAAAAATTTTTCAATTCAAGATTATTAAAACACAATGCAAAAATGCAAGGTTAATGACAATACAATGCTGACAATCCATGAAATCTGACACATTCCTCTAAAACATTATCTGACTTCAAAGTTCTCACTGCTTCATTATTTCAATTTAATCACACATTTTACCGATTCTGAATTGTGTTACTTTCTTCATAGTCACCAAGTTTTGCTAATTTCTAAGCATCATTAACTATATACATTTTCATACATAGCAATATACTCACCTGTTTAATTATAACTATGATAAAACATTAACTTAATTCCAACCTTTCCTGTGAGGCTGACGGGAAAGTATGTTGGTCAGAAAAGATGATATATCTATACAATATTCATGTACAAGATTTTTATTCAATGAAAAAACTAACAAAAAGTGAACTATATACATCACACACCCACGACAATATTGACAAAATTGTGATGCCATGATGTCATATTCATTACTTAATACCACGAAAATGGCATTTCCATTTTCATATAATAAGTTAAATTGCAACTTTCATGAATTATACAAAAAAATTATAAGCTAATTAAGGTTGGAATTATGAGAAAAGCTATTACACTGACCTTTCTGAAATGGCCTGTAGAGCTAACGAAATTCATCAAATGTTATATTTACCTCAAGAAAAGTGTATAATTGTCACCATGCTTTAGCCAGGGTAACCAGTCTTAACACGAACCTCTTAATGCTGAGCGCCAAGCAAGGCAGCTGTTAGTACCATTTTTGTAAGTCTTTGCTATGACTCTGCTAGTGATCGAACCCATGACCTCCTTTATCCAAGGAGGATGCTCTAACCACTAGGCCACTGGAGCAGTCCTTACAAGTGACAAAACGTCTGAAGGACATGATAGTTTAAAACAACATTCGATACATGCACCAAGCCTTCGCACCATAAAAGAGCCTGCTTTTGAAGTAAAGATTATGTTTATCTGCTAATTATCTAATCATGAAATATGCTATTCATTTTTATAAATTATCAAAGAGCTTTCTTGTTTCAAAATTAAATTCCCAGGCTTTTCCAACCATGCAAGAAGCCTATACTTTATGTTTATGCATTATGCTGTACTGATAGAGACCAACAAAACAAAAGTCAGCAAGTCAGTTTCACTCAATAAATCTTCAAGGATAAAAATAATATACATGCATGTATTTAAGAAGCCATGACTGTCCTTCCATTAGTTGCATGTCAAGATGTTAAAGTGTCCATCTAAGTCAGGGGTGCACAACATCAACTAAAATTGATCTGGACTGGGATTAAGCAGGCGACGCTGTTTATAGTTTTGTGTCTATAATAAAATCATAAATAGAAATGTGTAATGTAAGGACATGGGCTTGGTGTGTGTGTGATTTAGATTTTTAATGTAGCTTTAAAAAAATTTTAGTCATATCACTACGATGTCTGCAGTGTGGCAGTTTACAGTGATGTCTAGCACTGGGGCATCATGCAGCAGACATGTATCATGACTAGTCCAGGACGTTGGGTTTTGGGATTTGCTCAGCCCTGACTGTGGAACAAATGTATTTATTCATGAGACTTTATGAAGAAATATAACTTATGCAGTTAGCTTTTCAAAAACAGAAAAGAATCAGCTTTCTTATCTGTTTACACTCATACACATACATTCTCTCTACCTTTCTTTCAAGTCACATGTGTGCTTGTAAAAAGATGCGTTTTTTCACAATTGTAAAATCCTCAGTAAATCAGAAATTAATTTTGACCCATGGGTGCACACACACACACAGAGTAAAACCCCTCAAGACTGAAAACCCTTCAGACCACATTTCTTTAGGTCTGGAGATGTTTTCAGTTTGCTGAGATTTCTGTTGAGCACTTACATGATGAGAGAGATATTGACAGCATTAGTATCTGTGTGTGTTACAGTGTACAAAATTGAGCTGTTATTGTTATAGTTTATTTGAAATACATACATTTAATGAAGACTTAATGAACAATATACATTCATACTGAAAATCCTGTTACTTGAATTTATTGGAATTTATGAATGATAATACTCAGAATAATTCATAATGTTCACAGTTCAAGAGCCTACCTTGAAGACCGCATGGAGCATTGTCTATTGTTTTTTTTAACTAATGTGGCTTGTGTTAATGACTCAATTTCTTGTGGCAATGCCAAAATAATAATCATCCTTAGTAATCACTAAGATTCTTAATTTCTTGTATGAGCTCAAAAATTTCACTGATGTCACATCACTGCTGGATGGTTCAAAACATACATTCTCATCATCATATACATCACATTCATCTGCTTGATTGCTTTCATGAAACTGCAACACAAGTTCAAGATCATGTGACTTAGGAGTAGACCATGTCAGAGTGATATAGATTTGACCAAGAACATCATGAGTTGTCTTTCCTGCTGACTTATCTGCTTGTTTACCTTATTTATCAATTTAATGAATGTGACTTAGGTGTAGACCATGTGGGTGATATAGTATTGTCCAAGAAGAGTTATCTGTTTATTTACAATATTTATCCATTTAATTAATGTCTGATTAATCATCAATAATTTCCTGTTACCTATGTATATCACTGTCAAGTTTAAAACACAAATGACCTTAATAAAGAGGGGTGGGAAGGGGTGATTACAAGTACTTTCAATCTCTCATCCATAGCACTGCAAGAAAAAACATCACTGATGTGAGTGAAGACAAATGAAAGTCATCGCCACATAGACATAATGATTTTTCTCAAATTAAACTCATTTGAGTGAACCAAACTCTTTGAATAATGCTGTGCTGGAGTCCCTTGGCAAAGTATCAAAAGCAAGACCACATGCCTCATAAAAGGCATTCCATTTAAATTCAAAAATTTAAAATAAAAAAACAAGTAAAGAATGTTCCATTAATCATGTATACAAATTAATAGCATTTAGGTACTACCAGTAATACATGTAATTAGCCATAAAAACTAACTCTTGTACAGTACAAAGACTTCAGATTCACCTACTGTCAGCACTAATCTGTGACAAGTGTTCTTTTAACTATGCATGCCCTTGGGATCTGGATCCTTGTTTCACAAATCAGACCGCTACAGCACTTGTTAACCATATTTAATCTGTTCCAGCGTATGTCAAGAAGTTAGCTGCTAATGTTTCCAATTTTTGATCAAGTTTTGTTTTTATGGGATATAGTTAAGCAAAAAATTGACCTATAGGATTGAATTTCTTTTTTTTTTTTGTAATTTGTAATAAATTTATGGCAAGCATTAATGATTGCTCTATATTTATAGTATGAAGCAGTTACTTGACATTGTATTCACAAAATGACAAATTGATCCTTACTGATAGGAACAGGAATCATCTCTAAAATCTTGTGATGAACAAGTGAAATAGTCAAAGTCAATCAAGGAAACAGTCAGTCTGCAGGAACTGCAGGATTCAATCTGCAGGATGCATGGATTTGGGTATCCATTACCCATCTTTATTTCATCAAACCAGATGATGCCTGAATCTCCTATCTCTTGAACAAATGTATACCGACTCATGCAGAGCTGTATTGCTGAAAACAGAACAAACATAAGATCAGAAGCACAAAATGGTACTATGTTTGGCAAGATCTAATGCACAAAGCCTTAAGACTATGAGAAGCACAAAATGGTACTATGTTTGGCAAGATCTAATGCACAAAGCCTTAAGACTATGAGAAGCACAAAATGGTACTATGTTTGGCAAGATCTAATGCACAAAGCCTTAAGACTATGAGAAGCACAAAATGGTACTATGTTTGGCAAGATCTAATGCACAAAGCCTTAAGCCTATGAGAAGCACAAAATGGCACTATGTTTGGCAAGATCTAATGAACAAAGCTTTAAGACTATGAGAAGCACAAAATGGCTCTATGCTTGGCAAGATCTAATGCACAAAGCCTTAAGCCTATGAGAAGCACAAAATGGCACTATGTTTGGCAAGATCTAACAAACAAAGCTTTAAGACTATGAGAAGCACAAAATGGCACTATGCTTGGCAAGATCTAATGCACAAAGCCTTAAGCCTATGAGAAGCACAAAATGGCACTGTTTGGCAAGATCTAATGCACAAAGCCTTAAGACTATGAGAGGCACAAAATGGCACTATGTTTGGCAAGATCTAATGCACAAAGCTTTAAGACTATGAGAAGCACAAAATGGCACTATGTTTGGCAAGATCTAATGCACAAAGCCTTAAGACTATGAGAAGCACAAAATGGCACTATGTTTGGCAAGATCTAATGCACAAAGCCTTAAGACTATAAGAAGCACAAAATGGCACTATGTTTGGCAAGATCTAATGCACAAAGCCTTAAGCCTATGAGAAGCACAAAATGGCACTATGCTTGGCAAGATCTAATGCACAAAGCCTTAAGCCTATGAGAAGCACAAAATGGCACTATGTTTGGCAAGATCTAATGAACAAAGCCTTAAGATTATAAGAAGCACAAAATGGCACTATGTTTGGCAAGATCTAATGAACAAAGCTTTAAGACTACGAGAGGCACAAAATGGCACTATGTTTGGCAAGATCTAATGCACAAAGCCTTAAGCCTATGAGAAGCACAAAATGGCACTATGTTTGGCAAGATCTAATGCACAAAGACTATAAGAAGCACAAAATCTAGCTAATACATGTGAGATGATTATCCAGAGTCAGCCACATTTTATCATGCCCATTGTAAACTAGCAAAATAATGCACACAGGTGAAATAAGTCAACAATCTCCAAGCTTACAGCGAAATGAATGCAATGATTGAAAATAAACATCTGAGAAAATGACTGAAATTACCTTGTTTCTTGGAATAAATGACTTAATAAAAGTTACAAAAAAGTGTCACACTTTTCTCAGCTATCAATATCCACCTTCCCTTTTCACATGAAAGTGTCTCAGTTATCACTACCCATCTGTCCTTCACACATAAAAGTAGTTCCACTACCACCCCACTAAGCTCTGTAATTATAGATGGATCCCAATTCCAAAAGAATTCAAGCATGCATCCACACATGCAAGTCCATACATGCAGGACAAAATAATACTCCTTTTTTCTTCCAAAAGTTGTTAACATATTGAAACTATACTTTTGTTAATGAATTACTATGGCATATGCCATGGAAGATGGATATTCATTTCTTCTTACATCAATTTAATTTTTTTGTGCATTTAAAATTTTCATCTTCGTAATAAATTAGTACCATATACTTGATAGTGATCATACAGTGTAAATTCTTTTATTTTCTTATCAAAGTTGTTAATTTATCCTGGGCTACAATTTAATTTCTTTGCTTACTTGTATTTCTTTTCAAATTGGGAGAAAAATCTAACAATTTCATCTTCAATTTTTCTGACTTGGTACAAGAGTAGTATTATTGAATCTGTCAACAAATAAAGACCATATTAATTATCCATATTTATTTTAAATGTCATTTTATTATAGGATTAAATAATTGCGTTTTGGTATTTATCAATGTGTAAATTTTACCTAATCACTCACAAAGTAAATAAAGTCCAAAGGACTTTATGTAAACTTTGTGAGTGATTAGGTGAAATTTACACATCGATAAATACTCAACCATGATCATTTAATTCTTATAATTCCAATTTACTTCCTTTCTAACATCAGATCTGCAGATTTAATCAACAAAACATTCACTTTTATGTACTTCTAAATTTTGTTTCATTAGCCTCTTAAATGTTATAAAATACATAGCCCTATCTTCGCTGGCCAAGATTCTTTGATTCTTTATACTGTGATACAGGGTAGAAAGTTATAGTGGGTCATGCCAGTGCTATATTATTATGATCATTATATTAATATATAAAAATGGTTGTTATGGTTAAACCAGGAATATTCTCTTTATTGAAAATTATGTTTGCGTATGGAGCGTGTTGTTATAGCAACATTGTTGTTACTTTCTATGCATTTCGATCTTTCAAAAGCAAAATCGTGTCCATTTTTAGTGAGACAACTTTGTTGACATGACACTGACCTTTAATAACTACTGCTGTAACATGTTGTCGAGGTGAAATGCAATAATTTCAGAAGATTGGCTTCTAAAGCCTGCCATATGCCTTTTTTGGCAAATTGGCTGAGTGTTTGGAGTGCAGGCAGGTCTAGGCAATTGCATTGTTTTAACTTCAAATGGTCAATTTTAATCTGTGGCTGTCATTTTTGAAAATCACAGGAGTGGATGTGTAGTAACTTATTGTTGTTATCATTAGAGTGTAAAGTGTTGATATAGATAAAACTTAAATGAAACAATATGGACACAGGGAACCAAAAGTAATCTACAAAATTTATCGATGTTTAAAAAATTCCAGATCGGTGTCACATGACCGTTTAAATCCAATCAAAACGTAGATAATGCATTCAATTCATAAAAACTGGAATTATTAATAAATAGAATGTAGAAGTTAAAGGACTATTTCTTCTAATATTTTCAACTATTGTGTGTAATGATTGTGTGTACTCCATTTTCTTTATTTAAACTAATCATGGCAGAAATCTATAATTTATTTTAAAACAAATGCTGATATTTGACATTAAAAATATGGATTTTGTTTTTAAATAAGTTCTGTATGTCCAGATTTATGTTTCATTTGTTGACTAGTTCCATTACCGCTGTACCGGTAATAGTCAAACTTGTGCTTACATTTCAATGCCTTTTAAATCAACCTAAGCATCCATTAAACACTAACAAGCATGTTTAGGTAACTAACATGGCTACCTGTCAATCAGTGTGCCAATCTTTGTCTGCTTTGAAACTGTAAATGTAGCCAAACCAATAAAAAAAAATGATGTATGCCAATTGAATTGAACAAATCTTTCATCTGGGGAAAACTATTCAATCTTCCATATCAATATATTAATTCTTAAAGATTCAAGTGCCTAAAATCACAACCTGTCGAATAAACTCGCATTTAGTATGCAAGTATTAAAATTTGAGCTCAGTTATCTTTAAATTCACAATCTGTAGCAATTACAAAATCCATACAAATTTGTATCCACGCAAAATAGTAAAATTGACAGCATACAGTTTTTAAATAACTGATGGTATGAATTCTTACAGTTTACATTTGGAATCCCAGCACACAAGTAATGCAGTCCAACAAAGGCAAGAATAAATGCTGAAATGTAAAAAAACAATATTGGAGATTCTCAAATGTTAAAAGTGTTCATACTTAAATATTTCAAACATTCATTCCTTGTTTTAGCAATTATCTCCAAAACCAAAATCTTTCTTAAATTTTTCTAATCCTTAGTCCCGAAAAAGATGTAAAAAAACTTGAATTTATTCCCACATCATGTCAGGAAAATCATACTTGTTTGCAAACTTTCATGAACATGCACATCAATTCAAATCTTTCCTTCAAAATTTTAAGAGAAATCTGTGTAAATGACCTAAACTTTGACTTCTCCATCAAAGGTTGTAACTTGTCAGTAGTTCAGGACAAGTTATTTCTCCATTCCTGCATACCATATACACTTGCTTATAAATGAAGTCAAACATCAAAGATCCAGAACTGCTGTAGCATATGGCACCTGCAAACCAGGGTCTATTTATTTGTTCTACCAATCACTCCTAACAAACTACACAGACCTGGATCTGTTCATACATTATGCTATGGCTGATTTTAGTCTGCAGTTCGCAGCTGACTGGATTTACAAGTATAGATGGTACATATGGGAAAAACTGAACTTTGCACCCAAATAATATGCATTTAGTAGGCTCATCATTTACATTAATTTCTAAAATCAAAATATTACTGATTGCTATACATTTTATTTCAGGCTACAACTCTTGATCCAATGACCAGTGACAAGTAGCATTATAATAGGCAGGATCCAGTGTCTGTCAAAGCATTGATACTAGGACATTTTATCATGCGGTAGGATATTTTTCTTAAAACTTGTCAGCATAGAGTAACTTGAACTATTTCATTTTATCAGCTTTCAATCTGAAATCCGCCACCCATGGTATCTTGTTTTCAACACTACTGTCCATTTTAGTTCTTGGTCATAATATTTTATGGCAAAATACAAATTTGTCAAGGAGACATGTACATACCCAAACTGAATTGTGAAAAAGTAGGATCAGACTTAGAGCTGTGATCATGCAAAATATGTATAAAATAGTTTTATGTCTCAAATAATTCTCAGATACATTCTCCATTTTAAATTCCTGTTACTAAGTATGCATATATGACAATGGCAGCTTCCACTGGAAGAACAGGTCAGCAACAGAATTTTTAAAAAATATTGTCATCAACTATGTTTGTATCATAAAATGAATATGTTGCTATTATGTTGCTAGTAATTCAACAACCATGTTGATAAGAACAGTTCATATACACAAGTCAGGTAAGAAGCAACTGTTCATCAAATTAGTCTGAAATTCTGGCTTTGTTTCTTCTAAAGCAGCAAAGGCCAGTCATGACAACAGTATATATTTTCATGATGAAATCACAATGAATATTTAAATCCAAATCAAATACTGTATTAGAACATTTCAAGAGTAAAATCATGTATTCATTTTAGCACAACTTAAAGATCCAAAATTAGTGATGCCCTCTGGCAAACTTCAGAATTATATGGCATCAACTAAAAAATTTCATCAACACTTTCCAATAGCAAGTATATTCTAAAAATGCAGACGCCATTTAATACAAAGCATAATCCCTTTTTGACTGCAAGATGACCAGTTCCTACATTAAGTATCCATCTTCACACACAACTATCTTCACATATAAGTAGTATGGATTACATCCATAAGTAATCAGTCTAATAAACATCAATCAAATACACCTAATAGTATGGATTAGGACATGGTGGCAAAAATGGAAAAAATTCAGACAACGAAAAAAATATGGAAATTTTAGTTGACAGTAAAATTACAGAGCTGGCTAAGGACTTATTAATATAAACTACCAACTGAAGAAAATAATAATTAAGACCTTTTACATGTACATGAATTTAAAGCATAGAATATTTAACAAGAAAGATGGTTTATAGAACTCCCAATAGTGAATTGTAACGGTTGTAGATGATGACACTTAACACTTCTGTCCAAATGATCTAACTATACTAATGAAAATAAAACTATGCTTTTCTATAACAATTCATTAATTTGCCTTAACTTCAACCTTTTTTCCACCATTAATTCTCATTGCTCTTAATGTTAAAGGCAAATAAATTATCTGAACTTAGCAACCTATGTCTGATAGGTACACAGACTGCTGCCTTTGTACTAAATATTTCCCATGCAGTTAAAGAAACAAAAAAAGAATATTATAAAACATTCTCATCCTGTCTACAACTCTGACTTTCTTTCATGTCCAACACCCTTTCCACTATGCTGAATTGAACCATAATTTTTAACCATCCAAAGAAGCATTTATAATGTGTTTCCACAAAATATTGACTCCTGAGGGTTTAACATGCCCATCTAGTGTAATATCAAATGTGAATGTGAAAACAAAGCTGTCATAGGGGATCAAACTAAACATCTCATAGACCAAAGTTAAGGCAGCCATATTTGACCACTAAGGCTTTTTGGTCTATAAATATGTGTGCTTGTCTTTGGTTTTTAGAGCGTCTAAGTTCAATCCAATCATATTCACATAACCATTCCCTGTCACAATGAATCAAAGTTATGCATTCTTAAAGTTGTGAAACTTCATCTGCTTGTACAAAATTTAATGTATATTTGTATTGTTGGATGGCTTTTCTTAATAACTATGTGTTATAAACAACTGTATTCTGTACCTGACCTTGTCCAAAATGAAGTTCACTGTGTACCTAGCCTAGGACATTTATTTTGTAAACAACAGAATATGTAGCTACAATTTTCTCTGATTTTGGATTAAATATTCAGATCCTTAAGGTAAACATGTTTACCTGAATTTGAGTTAAACGATATACATTCTTGATTCTGACCTCAGATTTTTCTAGAATAAATGATTTCAATAAGTGACAGAGTATTTTCAGAAAATGGTAATTACAACATTGGTCAAGTAGAGGGGTATATAATGTTGTATATCAAAATTCTACTCATTTTTGCCTTAAGATATTGAAGCAGAAACAGTCGTTTTGTTATTTTCACTTTTTTAATGGGTGGATTTAGTTATTCAAATTATTATTGACTGGAAATACAAAGTGCTCATCAATAATATTCTTTGACTGGAACACTAATTTGGAATTATAGTGAATTCAGACATAAACATTTTTGGATTACATTACTGTGATGCATGAAATGACTCTTAGCACATCACCATACTCCAGACCACTGGCAATTAGAGCACATTCAATACTATAGGCACATCAGCAAATTTAATAGTGAGACTTATTTGGAATACCAATAAAACTCAATTATAAAGGAACTATTAGGATTATTTGGGTTTTATTCACAATATTCTTTTTAAATTTTCACTCTGTGTTCCAGGGAAATAAATTAGTTGTTGAATTTTACAAAACATATTGGTTTACACTCTTTTATGTTGCTTAGTTTCTGACCAAAGAGTTGTAATTATTGGTGGTGTTGCAATTTAATCATCTCCGTTACCTTTCTTAATCAGTTCCATTAGCTCTATATTAATATCATCCAGATTATGTCTTGTTACCTGCAAAAAAAAATGGATGGTTTTGTACTTTTACACAAAAGGGAAATCCCCCATTAAAAATATCTAAATGGAGGAGTGGAGCAATTTTCAAATCAGAAAACAAAAAGACTGCTCTTTAAACTAATCTATAATGTAAATAACTATCAAGGTGAAACTTAGAGCCGTTATCTTCATTAGCAACACAAAACTGCATAAAACTAATACAAGTATTTAATACTGAACAAGAGCTATTTCTATTGACAAGCAATGCAGTTTGTAAATGCCATTTACATTAAGATCATCATAGAAATCATCTCCTTATTCAAATACAGAATGATAGTTGCATAAACAATTTATTTTGGTGTTTCAGCCAGCAATCTAGTGTTTCAAGTATCTCAATAATGAATGATGTAGAGTTTTATTGGGCAAAAGGCAAATTCTTGTCCTGATTTTTATACACTCACTCATATTTATGGAAGGGGGCATTCATTAACTTTGGCTTGAATTCAGGAAGTTGCTTATCTTGGAGGAGCCAATTTCTTGTGTAAAATGTTTCTTTAATAATATGTAACTGACTTTAATGTTAGAATGTCCAATGCTTCACAAATTTATTCCTCACAACCTAAAATAGACATTAACCACCTTTTTGTAATACTTGTTTTACCAAAGACAATGACAAAGAGTCATCTGCTTGCCAAAATTAAGTCAGACATGAGACATCTCCCCTTAGAAGGATTGGCACCAAATCCTGTCAATCAATTACTACTGGAGCACAAGTACCTGCTCTTATCAATGAAAACTCTAGATGGCTTTGAAGAGTTTACCCATAGTATGATTGAGCAAGAATTATTGAAAAAACATTTTACTATAACAATTTGTTTCTTTTTCAAATATATTACCCAATCAAATACCTTCCTGTAGCAAATTAAGTTTTTGACTCCTGAGCTTTCAATCTTTTCACAAGGTCTTCATCAAAGGAATGGCTTCTGGACTGGAATCACATGATCATCCACATGTTGATCATGTGATTAAATCCTTCTGAACACAGACATAAGTATCAATCCACAATCATCATTCAAAACTGGCTCCCCCTCTATGATTTCAATAACTTCCCTTATCTTTCTCCTATGGGCATTATTCTCTCTACCAAGCACTCAAATGTGTTCTAAGTGTTCTTTGACTCTTGTTTCAAGACTTCTAGTTGTTGTTGTTGTTGGGCTTAATGCCATTTATCAGCACACGATAGGTTATTCATGGCGGCCAGTATTAATGGTGGAGGAAGAAACCGGGAAATCACCGGAAAGAACCACCGACCCACGAGAAGCTACTGGCAAGCTTTCCCACACATCCACAAGACTTCTGGTGATCTCCCCAATGTAGACTTTTTCACAATTATGACACTGGAATTTATAGATGATTGAGTACATCTTACTCAAAAGAGTGTGGTCTTTGGGATGTATCAATATTGATCAGAGAATGTGAAACTGCTTGTAGATCACATTAGCTGTTTTCAGCAGATGTTTTGTATTCTTTCAGACAGTCCACCAATATATAGTAAGGTGATAGTTACACATCTTTCTCCAATGTTTCTTTTATATGTTTTTCCCTTCCCCAAACTTTCCAAGAAAATGCAAACACCCAAGTCTTTGTAGCCACTACCCCTTATTAGGTAAAAACATCTAAAAGAAACAGAAAGATGTATCTTCACTGGCAGGGGTTTGTACCAGTGAGAGAAAACTTTCCATTTCCCCTCAATCTTTGAAAGTGGTGAGCAATTTTGCCTGAGCAATTCTAACTACCACTTGTTCACATAAATGATTCTTTCTCAAGGCATTTTTTTTATATGAAACTGGTATGCAGGTTCTGTATTTATGTGCAGAGGTGGAAAAACTTGTGCATTTGTTTCCAACTGACAATGAAAAATCTGGATTTTCAATTGAATTTATTGAGCTAGATTCAGGAGATCAGATAAGGACTAGTCTCCACACGATTCCCTTAACTTCTAAAAGACTTGTAACTCAGAAGGATTAATGAAAATGCATAAGGATTGAGACCATTCAATTTCAGGAAAAGATTGCTGACTAGATGGCAGCTTGAATTTCCAGCTTGTCACAAATGCCCACAAGAGAACCCCTATGAACAGAGATGTAAAACTTAAAACCATTTGGTGTGAATTTCTGGATTCCATCAAGACAAAGAAAATGCTAGGACATTAAGCCTGCCAAGAAAGAATCAGACTGAATGGATTTGTCAAGAATGATACCACCTGTGACAATTCCAAACAAAAAAAGGCAGAGCTCTTGGGAAGTTATCCCCTTGCCTTCACTTTACTTTTTATAATTTTTATAGAGTTTTTGGCCTTTATGTCTTGTAGCAGTATATAACACAATCTCATGATCACAAAAAAATCTCCCTCCCTACCTTGTTTTTTTTAATGGATTTAGATGAATGTGGTAAATATAGTCACCAACTAAGATGAACATATTGACAAATCAATTTACTTCTATTATTCAATGCTCTAAAGATGGTGTGAAACTCAATGCCATAGGGCAAGCTGATTGGAAAATTAAACCTACTATTGGGAGATCTGAACTTGCAACCAAATTTCAGTATATCACAATTTAAAAAAAACAGGATCAAATAAAATATGACATTTATTTTTGGAATTGTGTTTTAATTGTCTTATAAATAGTTTTGGAGTTTCTATTTATCTATTTTTGCATATGAGAAACTCATGTCTAAATTAATAGTACATGAAGATAGTTATATCAATGAGAAAATGGAAAGCATTTCATTTGCTAGCTAGAGAATGCAAGGAAGAGATAGGTGGATATTTTAATAATCATCTCTTGAACTGCAACAATGAAAATTTTTATTAAAAATGAAATTGGTTTTAAGATTCAACATATTTGTATCCATATTAGGGGCCTCGAGTGGTCTAGTAGTCTAGAGTGCTCTCCATCACGGATCACTGCCATCTGTCTGCATGGGTACGAGTCTAGGATTCGGCGAATGTGGATATGTGAGAAAGCTTGCCAGTAGCTTCTCGTGGGTCGATAGTTCTTTCCGGAGATTTCCCAGTTTCTTCCTCCAACATTAATACTGGCTGCCATGTACAGCCTATCGTGTGCTGAAAAATGGCATTAAACCCCACAACAACAAGCATCCATATTATTACTTAAAAACAGTAAGTATGTGTCAGTCTGCTGTAATAACCATGTACATCAAAATGAAAGTAGATAAACATGGCTTTTAGTTTCTTATGGCACAACAAGTGTTTTTGATAAAAATTAAAGTGACCATGAAGTAAGTGTATGATGCCCCACCAAGTCACATTACCCTGACACCAGGTCAACCAGTCCTAACACTAACCTCTTAATGATGAGTGCCAAGCAAGGCATCTGTTAGTACCATTTTTTAAAGTCTTTGGTATGACTTGGATGGGGTTTGTCCCGTGACCTCTTGCATCCGAGGCAGACACTCTAACCACTAGGTCACTAGAGCAGACCACCTTGATATGTAACATACATTAAACCAATTTCTGACTAGACAACCTTTAAAAGACTGTTTAAGCAAGCTCGGATAAACCAGAAATTCAGCAAGCCTGTATAAACCAGAAATTCACCAATTTGGATCTAATGGAAAGTCACCAAGTTTGGATCAACTGGAAAGTCACCAAGTTTGGATAGACCAAAATGTCAGCTAGACAGTTTCATTAGCCAATACTGTGTAATGATTGGATAGACCAGAAAGTCAGCTAGACAGTTTCATTAGCCAATACTGTGTAATGATTGGATAGACCAGAAAGTCAGCTAGAGTTTCATTAGCCAATACTGTGTAATGATTGGATAGACCAGAAAGTCAGCTAGACAGTTTCATTAGCCAGTACTGTGTAATGATTGGATAGACCAGAAAGTCAGCTAGACAGTTTCATTAGTAAGTACTGAGTAATGATTGGAAAGACCAGAAAGTCAGCTAGACAGTTTCATTAGCCAATACTGTGTAATGATTGGATAGACCAGAAAAACAGC
Organism: Potamilus streckersoni; assembly: GCA_016746295.1. Classification (NCBI taxonomy): domain Eukaryota; kingdom Metazoa; phylum Mollusca; class Bivalvia; order Unionida; family Unionidae; genus Potamilus; species Potamilus streckersoni. The sequence goes on from JAEAOA010001605.1 coordinate 1,749,612, forward strand.
TAGACAGTTTCATTAGCCAATACTATGTAATGATTGGATAGATCAGAAAGTCAGCTAGACAGTTTCATTAGCCAATACTGTGTAATGATTGGATAGATCAGAAAGTCAGCTAGGCAGTTTCATTAGCCAATACTGTGTAATGATTGGATAGATCAGAAAGTCAGCTAGACAGTTTCATTAGCCAATACTGTGTAATGATTGGATAGACCAGAAAGTCAGCTAAGCAGTTTCATTAGCCAGTTTTATATAATGACTGGATAGAACAGAAAGTCAGCTAGACAGTTTCATTAGTAAGTACTGTGTAATCATTGGATAGACCAGAAAGTCAGCTAGACAGTTTCATTAGCCAGTACTGTGTAATGATTGGATAGACCAAAAGTCAGCTAGACAGTTTCATTAGCCAGTACTGTGTAATGATTGGATAGACCAAAAGTCAGCTAGACAGTTTCATTAGCCAGTACTGTGTAATGATTGGATAGACCAAAAGTCAGCTAGACGGTTTAATTAGCCAGTACTGTGTAATGATTGGGATTGAACGTACTCACTGCATGTGAAAATAGTCTGGACTTGAACATCAACAATTTCTGTTAACTTCAAAATGTTAATATTAAATTCTCATTCATAAGAAATTTAAATATAAATATGTACTCCTAATCTGTCCAAAGTTGCTTGAAATAATCAGCAGTCAAATGAATACATCTGCACTAGGAAATGCAAAGTTTGAGTGAGTGTGGTTTAGATTTTGTAAATAGCTTTAACAATTTTTCAGTAATATCACTAAAATGTATGCAGTGTGACAGTTTATGGTGATGTCTAGCACTGGGGCATCATATTGCAGATATTTAGCATCACATACCACAGTTACATTATATAAATCACACACACACACACACACACACACACACACCCTCAATAAAATCTGATCAAATGTCGCCTTCTCAAATGTCAGAATGAAAACTATGTATGTTGATAAAGAAATTTGCACTGCCCTATATTGTGACCCTTAGAATCAACATACTCTTTTCTTGACCCGGTTTAGTACCTGGCCACCATTGTAAAAGTCCACAGTGATTGATGTCAACTTTTGTATTTAAGTTTCTTGAGGATAGGTAAGGTACAGAGCATTCAATGATCATGATTAAATAGACTTTAGATAAATATAATATTAATGTTTAAAACAATTTTACATTTAATTTAACATGAGTACATACTCATATATGAGCTTTATGACTTATTTTAAATAATCTCAAAATCAGTCAGATAAATGCTAATATAGTTTACATTCTGACTTCCAACCAAAATATAATAAAATATTCAAAAAAATACCAGTCATAGAAAACAGCTTCAAACGACCACTTGCAAAGAGGCAGGCACGTTTATTGTCCTACAATGTAAGACATAGCACATGTTTTTGTTTTGATGAAGAAAACAAATTCTGGGTGACGGTGCTTTCGTTGTTGGACTATCCTGTTTGCTACCTTTCCGACTACAAAAAGAAGACAGTAATGACCTATAAAGTGCGCAAAGTAAAATAGGTGCGACAAGGATGTATGCAAAGTTGACCATATTGCTGACGCTGTACAAGCGCAGTAATATATATCTAATAATATGGTTTAAATAAAATGATATATCTATAATTGTATATACTCTGATGGTATCTTCTATTCCTACCTGTAAATATCATCGCAATCACAGGTGTAAATGACTATACATTTACATTTAAACGTTTACACCCACCCACACGATCATCTGCAGTGTTTTTTCAGTTGAAGTGTCATGATATAATCTGAGCCACCTAAGTAAACCTGAAATTGTTCCGTATGAAAAACGAAATATATTTAATTAATATCAACCATAATATTATGTTCTCACTAGACAACCCAAAGCATGTCAGGTGCTAACTGACTTGCATTTGTACGCATGCGTGAAGTAATATTTGTTTGCTTTTGCTTTGCATTGGCTGTGTCAAGGTAAATTTAGTTCAAACGAATTAAATCTAGGATTACTTGATGTATCGCAATGACACACGTTTAAGAAGCAAATGCCTGATTAAAAAAAAGAGTGACATTGTTTCTTACATCTTGGCTATGATCAGCTTTGACACTGGACCCCAGTAGGTCTTAAATGCGGGAAGCGAGACATTGCGACCCCAAGAAAATTCCAAAGATATTTCGAACCCAGTACATTTCAACTCAGCCATGGGACAATTCGACCTCAATTCAAGCATTTTTAAAACAATAGTTAATATAATGCTAATGATAATTCCCACTAATCACATGATTATTCATTGATGTCTGCAATTAAAGAAGATACCAACACACCACTCAGTCGCCAAAAAAGAAACCAGTTAATTATTATTAAAGTCGCTTTTTATTAAATTAATGAAATCACGCTAGATTAAATGATAAAAAATCAAAATGTTCAGAATTTTTATTTAAAAAATAATTAGCACATTGCCAATAACTATTCCTACTAATCACACGGTTATTGATTGATGTCGGAGATTAACGAAATAATACAAACCGTTAATGTCAACAATTAATTATAGCTTTACCACTTTCTCTATATCCCGTGCATTTCATATGTTCAGAAAGTATGCCTTTAATTTGAAACTGGATAACGCAAACACACAGATACTATCTGCCAAGCATGGGAGACTTGGAGATTTTGAAACATAGAAGAATTCTTTTATGCATTTTTTTGCAGAGGATACAATTTTATATATTAGGGCACAGTGGAGTTATGTAACTATTTCAAAATTGTTACAAGTCTGACTCTGGAGGAGTTTTTATTTTATTTAATAACAACCCTGAGTATGATAATGTAAAAAACAAAAAGATCATGACAGTAATCTAGTGTTTTTGACATTAAAATTGATGAAAAAAAGAAATAAACATATATATATATATATATATATATATATATATATATATATATATATATATATATATATATATATATATATATATATAGGTCCAATAACGATTGTCCAGAATTTTACAATAATATAAATGATATTATATATGAATACGAACAGGAGTTAATTATTATATGTGTGTACCTTAGCTTGGTCAAAATACATAATTAGATTTATATAATTATAAAGATCCCCAATGCAAAGTATGCATAATTAGGTATCAAAGAAACGTGTTTAGTCTTTTTGATCTATTTAGAGCATTAAATGCAGGGTTAAAGAGATATACAGGCAGAAGAAGAAGACACTCAAAAGCAGACTGAATTAGATTTCTTTGTGCCCGAATCTCTTATGCCAAACTCAGGAAAAGTGTCAACTGAACCAAAATATTATTCTGACCAATCCATCACAATATTGGATTTAAATTTAAATAATTTCATAAGAGGTACAATGTCGTGGAATTTTAATAAGAGTTTCATCTTTGATAAAAAAAATATATTGATGAAATCAAGCATGTCATGAAAAGAATAAACTTACAATAGCTTTAACTGATTTTGGAGGAAATATCGCCAATATATGGATTTCACTCCTAAGATTTAATATATCCGATTCATTCTTTCAATGAAATTAATAGGGGGGATATTTCGTATACTTCATACAAAAAGAATTGTAAATTAAACAGGAAAACTTGTACAACAAATATTGTCCTTAAAGGGTTTTAAAAAACTCAACGTTGCCAAAACAAGAGTGGTTTAGATAGGAATCATGAAGTACTGCGCAGAAACATTATATCATAAGTTAAAATTACAACGTATGACTGAATTTATATCACTGGACATAAGTTTTCAACGTATTTGGATCCAACAGTAAAAATGAATTCTGAAAAAACATAGAAATTATTAAAAATTGTTTAAAACATTGGGGAAATGAGTTCCTTAGCACCAATTGGTACAATAACAGTTCTGAAAGCTTTAACTATTCCAAAGCTTGATCATTTGTTCATCTCGTTCCCAAGTCTTCCGCAAAAATATCCGTGAGTTAAAATTTTTTTTCACCTTTATGGCAGTCAAAAGAAATCAGAGTTAAAAGAGATGATATGCATCAAACATTTTCTAAAGGTGGATTGGCGATGATAGACATTAATAAATTTATATTGAAAATAACATGGATTCTTCAAAGTTCTTCTGTATAAAAGAAAATGTGTCAATTTGTTTGAGTATGAAATATGTAGGATGAAATATCCTTTCTTAGTAGGAGATGAAGGTTTAATGATAATATCCGAAAATATAAAAAGTTTTTGCGCGATATTTTGGTTTGGAAACTGTTACTAGAGAAAAATGTACCCCAGACACGAGTTCATATGAAAACAATTCTATGTATGAATTCACTTATAAAGTTGTACAAGGTATCAGTTTTCTATAATAAACGGTTTGAACACAATATGATCTAGATTTGTTATATACTTATAGATTAAGGAAATATTGTAGATTTTGATAGTTTTAAAGTTAAATATGGTTTTAAATGCGAATTTCCTTACTTTTTAATGTATAATTCAAGGTGAAATTTCTTACGTAAAAAGTTACAATTAGATGTGACCACATCCGTTGGATAACTTTTCCCGTTCCATTTGGAAATTGTATTTCCAGAACATAAAGGGTGTAAAGATAATTACAAACCACGTTTGAAAATGGCTGTTCAAGCAGCTAGGGAAAGAAATGGATTGAAACCATTTTTAATACGGATATGTGGTCTAACATATATGCTAAAATTTTTTACAATAACAAGAGAATTTAAAGTAATATAGATTCAATTTTGAATTGGACATATAATTTAAAGAATGAACTCATTTTCTATATGAAATAAAATTATGTGATTTTAATACAAGTAGCTTTTTTCATAAAATTTTTCCGAAAAGAATAGAGCATTTGTTCTGAGAATGTAATGTGATAAATAGGCCGTGGAATTATGTGTCCAGTGTTTAATACTTATGTTTCTTCTGATCATTGACGTACTACACAATCGATCAAATACAATCATTGCTTCAGACGCACATCTGATGCTACGATTGTGCGATTAATTGTAAACTAAATGTGGTAACACTGATGCGTTTGAAAGCATATTGATGTGTAAAATATTTCTATAAGTGTACTTTCAAAGCTGTTTGAAAGGTTTCACAGCACTTGCTTTCGATTCATGATTTTCAATAATAATAAAATTATTATCATTTTGTTTTGTTTGTTTCAAAAGCTAGCTTTTAAGCTCTAACTCTGGGCTTATTTTTGAAGTCAAAGGAACTACTCAAGCTGATTCTAGAAACACATCAACGACTCAAAACAAATACTTATAACCTCGATTGTACGCTATATAAGACATATCAACTAAATCTGCAAGCCATTGATTCCCATTGCTTTCCTCAAACTTCTGTGAAATTCTTGTCGAAGTAAGTTGTGTAATATGTAAGTTAATTGTTTTTTTTTTCTACCAATGTCGTATAACTTGAGCATGTAATTATTTTTTAAAGTTTGGTTTTGGGTGAAGGAAACAATTTGAATTACCATGAGCAGGATTATAATAATTGTACCTTGAGAGTGTATCCATGTAATTTATTATTGCTACTGCTTAATGAGTAAACAAATTTCTTTGTTTGGTATCTTTCAGAATTTCAATGTCTGACCATGTCCGACTAGTAATAGGAGCTGCTTGAACATGAGCGGTATGTTCTTGTCTCGCTTCTTTTTTTCTGCTGGCAATGGCAGACATTAACCTTTTGATTCAGTCAATTCTTATTGAAGGTGTAAACATGGGTATCCTACAAGTCGGGCTTCAAATTCCTCCCCTAAGACTTCTCCTTTCTCTACCAACTTAATGGCCGTGTCTATCACTATCTTGGGAGAAGCTGCTATTTTTTTCCCTCCTAAATTCATCTCAGCTTAAGCTTTTTAAACATACGGTTGACGTCTTTGCAATAATTGTTCGTAGCTTGCTATTCTTCAGTTTCTGACAATTCTGTTCAATCCATTAACTATGGTGACTTTTCTTGAACACGTGATAACTAGGTGATATTCGGATTAAGAGGTGTATGTGCCATGTGTTGTTCGTGCCAACGTTTGGCTCCAGCCATCGTTTTTAACGTAATAAATTTAATTTTGGTCCTTTCAGGTAGATAGTTTTTTTTTGCATGAAGATGTAAACGTTTTCTTTGTTCTGGAGGAAACCTGGAATGAATCTTGCTAAAGATATCTTATTTTATACTGGAAGGCGTCTCAACTGTCGGATTACCCAATAGGCAGAGTAAGGACCGGCCTTGGGACCGACGTCTTTAAAGGGCCCCGCAACAATGGATCAAAATAATATTAAATTGATTTGTCCTTGACGTATTAGAAGAGAATTTGCGTGAGGGAAACCGAGATTTGGACTGCCTACGGGTCTACACAGGGTATAATCAGGCATTTCTACCACAGGCTAAATAAAAACATGAAACTTATTTTACAAGATAAAATGTTAAACTTGTTTTTTTTTATTTCTGATTGCATCATTTAATAATTTTTATATAAATTTCCCGAACAGAAATATGTAGATAAAGTTATGATAGTACAAATAACGATTGATGACGTTATCACATTTCAAATATTAGAGCCTAGCATTAAAAGAGAACAGATTCGGCACTGTGTCAGGAAAGATTATTAGACCCTAACGCATATTTACTGCAGGGTAAAAACTAGTAGAAATGGGCTACATTCCGTAATAATCGTGCTTTTCAGGGTTTGTGAATGGTAATGGTGAAAATAATAGTTAATTCGCCGGATTGGATTCATGCGATGGTCGTCAGAGATTGATGCGTTTATACCGTACTGTATTTTTTAAAAATATTTATGAGTAGTTTTTTAGTCTAATTGCTATTCTGAAGCGATAAGAGAGGCGTGAGAAAAGTCTAATCGAGCGGAGGGTTGTGGTCACGCTTGCATTCCTTGTGTTAATTTATAATACCGTTAAGATGATTTCAATTTGTCAGAAATTTCGTCGTGCTTTATTGATAAAACTGCATACTCCTGTGAGTATGTTAAAGATAATAAACTTCGCATAATTGTAAGAAACTAAATATTTTTGTTTTGTTTTCTACTAAGCGGAGTCTCATATGAATATACACGACAAAAACTTAAAGAGGCCATCAACATGCAGTTGAGATGAATACAAATATTTATTTAACAAGTGTCTGGTAAAAATATTGAACCCCGAAAATTAATGTAATAACTCTAGAAAAAGGTTTTGAAATACAGGTAAGAGGTATGGAGAGAACTACATTAAACCGAACTCAGAGAGAGAGAGAGAGAGAGAGAGAGAGAGAGAGAGAGAGAGAGAGAGAGAGAGAGAGAGAGAGAGAGAGAGAGAGAGAGAGAGAGAGAGAGATGTTGCCATTTAATAATATTTTGCGTGCTGCTAAAAGGTACATAACTGGAAAGGAACTATTACCTTGGATTAAAAAAATTTCCAAAAATTAGTGTCATCACAGGTAAATGGACATCGCGGAGAGCTATATATATATATATATATATATATATATATATATATATATATATATATATATATATATATATATATATATATATATATATATATATATATATATATATATATATATATATATCCGCGATGATTATGAACACAACAAACTGTTACAGTGGAGATAAATCAGCAGATGTAATACAGGAAGAAAGTTCTCAAACTATCAACACCATTTGTAACGTGTAGGCTCGTACAAAATTAACAAAGAAAGGAGTAAAGCCAATAAGCTTTGTAAATTTTAACAAAAAAATTATTTCCCTAGAAAAACACGGTAAAAATATGAAAATATGAAAAGGACTTACTGTTTGTGAATATAATCCAAAAATTAATCCTGAAATTTAAAAATAGAAGTCCTAAAACTAAAAAATTCTAAATAAATCCAAGTTCAAATCCCGGTGAAGTTCCAGTATGGAAGGCGACGACGTCTTTTATAATCTACCTTGTTTGATGTGCCCACAATTCCTTGTTGAATTTTATGAATCAAGAATAATATTCTTGCTTTAGAATTTAAAAAAAATTCCACTGAATGTCTTTGTCCAAACATTTGTATGAAAAAGAGCACTTAGTATTTTGCAGGATAAACAAATTATTTAAATCCAAACAATCGATAAATTTTAAATCAAACTGGCATCAACATTAAAAACACTGAGCTCTAAGGTGTAAAATACGACTGACAAAATCTCTACAAAATGTCTGTTTCAACCCAAGATTTTAGATCACATGATGGCTCACGTGGTCACTTGATTTGAAGGACACAGTAAAATTATATTTAGCACGTAAGCTATAAAAGAATTTAACGTTACTGCAACAATCTTTACTATATGAATACAAAAAGTTGCTTGAAAAAAAAACTGAGTTATCACATGACCTTGATTACGACCAATGATTTTCACTCTGTTTACCAATTTCGAATCAAGGTCAGGAACTAGGTCAGCTAAAATTAATATGTAGCAATATATAGCGTGTTAATCAAGTCAAAGCAGAACTGAATTTTCCGAAAAAAGTCAAATCCAGTGAATAAAATCATTATTACAATAACATGTTATGAAATAAAATTAAAACAAAAGAGAATTCAAGACCAAAACACAAGGAATTAAATTACATATATGTAACACATTTAAAAATTCCATATCTTACTTCTCTCTCTCTCTCTCTCTCTCTCTCTCTCTCTCTCTCTCTCTCTCTCTCTCTCTCTCTCTCTCTCTCTCTCTCTCTCTCTCTCTCTCTCTCTCTCTCTCTCTCTCTCTCGTTGGTCTCAAATGTCAATCCAACGTTTAATGTGTACAAAATAATGTAAACAAAATTTTGATGTACTTTAGTTTCTTTGCTTTCGACAAAGTTTCTTTATTGCTGCAGGTCAACCTTCATGCCAGTCTACAATACTGTTTTGTATATCTATATTTTTATAACTTTTGTAGCATTATTCTGGCTATTCTATGTGTTATTTTGTTTACGACAGTGTATTTTAATTATCATCAACAGTTAAGTTATTTAATAGCTATTTTTACACACGGGTATAAAATTCTGTTTTAAGATATCAAGGGTGTATATTGTGTACGATCTATAAATAGTTTGACGATCATTTATAATATTGTTAATAAAACCTGTTGACAACTTAAGGTTATTTTCTCACTGGCTAGTGGGGTCAGGTGTGTTCTTAGTACAAATAACTTCTTTCCTATTGGATAGGTTGGGTCTGGTGGTTTGTTCTACGATGTGGGATATTTGCAAAGTGTCATGTAGCAAGTAACAGCAAAATGCCTTTTCACCCCTTATGCTTGTATATCATTCCGTGTAGCTGAACAATCTAGTCTTATTTCGTAGGTTTATTTTTGCAACAACAATCTTCAGACGTATTTAATGTTGTGTTGAGGCATTATTTGAGAGAAAACATTTATTTGTATTTTTCATTTGAATCACAAAGTGCTCACTGAACTATATCATTATGTGACTGTTGTGAATTATTCAAGTGAGTTATTGACGATGCAGTTTTGATACATTGGGACTGTTGGTAGACCAGTGCATTCGAGGATCAGAAATTTATTCGGAACATTCGATTCCTTAGCATTTCAGCAGAACTTGTTAGGATTATTTTGGATCCAGTTTACAATACTGTAAATCCTTCTATCAGTTTTATTCTAAAATTTTGATATTTAAATTAATTGTAAAACTGTCTGATGAACCAAATTTGCCTCATAAAAACATTAACATTGCTGCATACTTTATGTCAATATGTTTGTTATACTGAGAAAATTTGCAGAAGCTACTTTTATGCATGTCTGCCTTTACTTAATTCATAATTAAGATCACCTGTATATGGATTTGATAATATCAATATATATTATGTAAGACTACGACTATAGACCCTATTCTGGACACAAAAAGCTGCCTGTTTGACCGTTACACAACCCCACGTCGGTAACTTCATAGGGACTTCTTCAACCAGGACCACGGGGCAAAGACTCCGATGTTTATTTTGAAATTTGGCAGTGATATCAAGACCGACTTGAAAGCAATTTCAGATTTTGGCCAAATAGGAATCAGAGAGCGAAAAGTTAATGTTAAATTAATTAAACAGTTTTCAAAGGGACCAAACCGTATCTAAGCAAAAGCGGGGTCTAAACAAGCAACCACTTTTTTTCGAACTTATTTCATTTTTCAATCAGTACATGCGTGATCTCGCCAAGGGAGGATCATGGAGAAGTTGAGAGCAATTAGACTGTACTCTGAATGGCAAAAGTTGCACACTCGTTTAAGGCGGGAAGGAAACTCTATTTGGAATTCTATATTTGGATTTGAAAAAAAAAAAGGCTTTTTGAGGTAACATATCTTTGCCCGAATAACTGTATTACTTTCACAAATAAGTGTCGTAAAATTTATACATTATTACGTAAAAGGTGCCAGGAAAGTACGTTGTCAGAGTACCGGAAGTACCAAAGAAAAACAAGAGGCAGACAGTGATTGACAGATGAATAACAGAGACACCACCAATAGGAAACGCCGTCACTTAAGGCCTTTACGTTCAGGTAATAAATAATAATTTGCAACTGTTAATAGGTCATTGATTGTATTTGATCGAAAGAAACTGCTATTGAGAAATTTGTCGATGAAATTATTGAATACATTTACTATATTCTATCGAATTGTTATAGTTTACAACTTTAGTTGTTTAGATAATAATATCGTCAGAAGCATTTGGCAATATTTATCAAGCAAGCAATGGGACAGTCGTAAAATTTACCGCTGTATAACAAATACAATTTAGACTTTCCTTGGCCCTATGGAGATTTTTAACGGATATACAGTCATTAGAAATGTTGATTTAGAATAGGTGGTGTTGACTGTTTTCATTTTGCAAAAGCATAATTCTCGTTGACTAAAGCTGTTAATCTATCTGTCTCACACATACAGACGCACACACTTTTTTGTCACAAATAATCAATCTAATGTTCATGAAGTAAACACAGGGAAGACGTTCCATGAAAGAATTAAAATCTACATCTGCATCAACACGTGCAAACTTGCCTTGGCTCTATGCAGGATTTATAACAGATATACAGATAAACCGGTCAGTAGTAGCCAGCAATGGGAAATTTACACAAGGTGGCCTCCAGTTGCAGTGCGAATACCATTCTTCTTCTTCTTCTTCTTCTTCTTCTTCTTCTTCTTCTTCTTCTTATTCTTCTTCTTCTTCTTCTTCTTATTCTTCTTCTTCTTCTTCTTCTTCTTCTTCTTCTTCTTCTTCTTCTTCTTCTTCTTCTTCTTCTTCTTCGTGCACTATTCAACATTATTATAAAACAAGCGGTTTTCACTAAAATGGTTAGGTCCCACACAATAATACGGTATCATGCTCACTTTAATCCATCTTATGAATTAAATATTCGCTGATATTTACAAATTATTATAATTTTTTGTGTGCAGTGCTTGCTCAGCCATTTAGCAGCGCCATCATCAGCAAAGTGCACAGCCGGCAGTCCACCGGGGAACTTCGTCAGCGGATTGTTGTTCACATTGTGTGATATGGTTTGTAGAGCACCACAGCTACAGGAAGAGTCAGTGGTCTGGTACCATCGGATTAGGCTGACTGCACAACGACCCTTTCATGTCCTGATGCGGTTCAGTTTGGTTCATAGATGTGGAAAGTTGAAGCCGGGGTGGGGTGGGATGGGGTGGGGGCAGACTGATGGCTGAGCTACGAGGGAGTGGTTAAAAAAAGAAAGAGGAAACATTACTAATCTTTGTATTGTGCACCCTAATAATCAAGGCCGGATTAAGACAGTAGGAATATGATTGTGAAAAAGAGGACAGACAGGCAGTTCATTTAATCGAACTTGTAGACTTTGGCTTTGGAAAAGGTGTTCACACTACAGAACATTGTCTGGGTTACTCAGTTGCTGAGATTGCCATAATAAAAAGAAGTGGCTATTGTTAGAGGTATGTGGCGAAAATGGAATGAAAATACGTTTAATGTCGTAACTGTTAAGAATACCTTAAATGGTGAATAACCCCAAGGAAAAGGGGTAAATTCGTATCGATCCTCGTAGATTAACATTTTCATCGGATATAAAAATATTAAGATTTCAAACAAAAGAGAACCTCGTTTTCCTCCATCCCGCTAACGAATTGATTGGACCATCTCTTCTCAAATTATAATAACCCTGATTTAAAATTTGACCTATTGAGACCTTTCCAGTTTCATTGACCATGTGTATAGAATACGGTAATAACAAGTGAGGTAAGAAATGTTTACACATGAATTCGCGTGCTGTTCCAATGTTTAAACAATGCATTCCTCATCAAACAAAAAGTTTAATTTGCGGTCAGCGTTGGTACACATCTGTGACCGCTTAAAGAGGGGGTGAAACGTTTAGATTAGGAAACACATAACAGTTGACCGGGGAAAAGCAGGTAACCATTATAAACATGGCTTTTATGTAAGACATTTGCTCGCGTGTGCGGGGAGGGAGTAGGGATTCGAATCCCAGTTGTAACCTGGTAAAAATGTTAGCCATACTGTCACCCGAACTGAACCACCCCACCCCACTCCATTCAAATTTGAGAATTACGTTTCATCATATAAATTTTTCTATCCTATATATGACGAAGTGTTTTATATTGAACTCGGCATCATAGAACTGCGCAGGTAGTTATGACTTGGATGTCCATCCTGGACTTTTTTGAAAGTGAGGTCTTTGTACCCCACTGGTATCACAATTACTAGTCCTAAATTAGAACACGAGAAGACTGGTTTGGGTGTGGTTCCAGTGTGATGGATATTAATACTAGTGTGGTGGTATCGCTGGCTGCCAACAAACTCGTTAAAGGGTCATTCGGGCTATAAGTAAAATGCTGGCGTAAATCTGTAGCATTAGTAGACGATGGTGAAAGTGTTTGCCATGCCAAAGGAACTGGGTGGGAATGGATCGAGAACGTTCGTGCTTTTAAATCCAGAAATCTTTACCACAGAATGCAAATTGGCGTAGAAGACATTTGTCTCCGCCTTCATTAACATACTCATGTGTTTTCTTGGCTGAAATTTGTTCAAGAAATTTTTAAATGTGAGAGTGCTGATGCCATTAAGTTTAACCTATAAATTTCATAAAATTCAACCTTAAATCTCCTTAAATATTGATGTTCAAAATTGCTGCACCACTCAGCTACAATACGGCAAGGTTTATTCCATAAAGGACGACCGGAAACAGGGGTTTTGTTTAAATGGGGACAACTGCAGACAATGGGGATGGTGTTGCGGACGTTCGCAAGCTAGTATTTTTTGTTATGATATTCTGTGTTGAACCGCTGCTTTAGGCCTACTGAGTGCATTCCAGTATGTTTTGCAAACGTCTTTTATGGATCATAACTAACTATAAATTATTTGCTAATTTCAATTTGTAAGATTTGTGCCACAAAATATATATGAATGGATTGGTATTAATACGTAGGCCTGGCACCCAGTCCCGAGGTTGATTACATGGCCCACATATCAGCCCTACTAAATGGAGACGTCCGCGGCCAGGTGGTGGGTGGTGGGGTGGGGGTAAGCCACATGCGGACAAAAGTGGGCAGGGAAAATGGGGTAAGGAAAACATGTATCATCTGCAGACGTCTTTTATGAATAATCTCTAAGCTGTGCAAGTTTACATAAACTGTTTAATGTATTATCAGCAATCACTTTTGACATGTGACTGCTTAGTGGTTATAATGTGAGGGAGTGGATGCATGATCAATTGTAAACGTATCTTTTGCGCATATTTTCATTTTTTTTTAAATAAAGCTAATTGTGGCGAGATCCCTCAGTAAGGAAATGTTACGGGCAGTTTACCAAAGACACCTCGGTGTAAATAAGACAGCGCCTGAGAAAGATATCTTTTGACCAATAATGTTTAAAGAAGAAAATGAACACGTGTTGCACTGTTCGGTATGTTTCACTCAATGGAAACTAATCCCGCATGAATTCCTACAAATACCATATCAGAAAATTGGTAATGACATTTTCACTTTTAATGGTAAAAATTACCTTTTGACTGATGGCTAATATAGTCGTTTTTTAAGTTGACCTTTTGTCAGACAACCCTTAGTTCAATAATTATACGAAAATTGAAAGTGCACCTTTTAGTACTGGCATATGTACAGTTTACGTACGCGATAATGGTTCACATTCCTCATGCCAAGAATTCGCTAATTTGTGGAAAGAATGGGGTGTCAAGCACACGACCTCAAGACCATTGCATACCAAGTCAAATGAATATACAGACGAGACTGCTTCTATTTAAAAAATACTGTTTAAAAAGCAAAGGACAACAAGCAAAATCTTTTCCTTGCTATTCTTGAAGATAGGAATTATCCGCTTGATTGTGGCTACTCCCTTACTGTTACTTCCCCGGAGAAGGAAATCTGTATTATCAAATCAGACACATTTCTCAAACTCAAAATCGTAGATCCAAATATTGTGAAATGGATGCAAACCATGCAAAAATCTATTTTGATAGGTCTTCAAAGGAATTGAAACCCCTCCATATAAAGGACAGTGTCAGAGTTGATTGGTAAAATCTGGAAACCTGCTAAATACTTATCAAAGTTCATTGCATTAGGCCATTCTCCGTTCTAACTAACAATGGTTTATGTAACGCCAAAACATATGGTTACTCAATAAAATCCTGGAAAAGTTATTTGAAGTAAAAATTTTTTTTTTGCTGTGAATGTCTCGGCGTATCCTAGAAATCGAATCGTGAAGCAAATCCCCTTAGACCACATATATAAACAGATAGCTTACGAAAAAAACATGCCATAACTGACCTTTAGATCAAATGCCCCGTAGATAACACCGTCTCAAAGAGAGGTGAAATCTTGTACACCTTGTAATGATAAACGGATTAGCAAGTGTTAGTGTAAATAGAGCTGTGATTGAATAGTAAGACTGGTATGAACTGGATTCAACTTCTGTGTGAACAATTATGTATAGGGCTACTAGAAAATATACAAATCAGTACAGGTGGGTGGGGATGGCACTCTGATTGTGAAGAAATAGCTAAAAATTATGGTAATAATGATGTACCATTTCAGTATAATTTAACAGTGAGAATGTGAAAGAAAAACTTGTGATATAAACGAGTCCATGCCGTTTTGTCCACATACTTTCATGCAGTGTACAGTAATAGGGGGTCTTGATATAGTGAAAATTAAATGCTACTCACATTTATGAAGACAAGGAGAAGTGGATTTCGTATAAAACTTGATGTAATTGAACATGAGCTGTTTTTCTGCACATGATGTTTGCAAAAAAAATGGATTCTAGTTAGTCCTGAACAACATTGACAATAATTCCTTTAAAAAAAGAAACAAAGGCATATATGTATTGGCCATAAGTAGCATTTAATGATGAAAACAG
This sequence comes from Potamilus streckersoni, assembly GCA_016746295.1. Classification (NCBI taxonomy): domain Eukaryota; kingdom Metazoa; phylum Mollusca; class Bivalvia; order Unionida; family Unionidae; genus Potamilus; species Potamilus streckersoni. The sequence continues at coordinate 1,764,977 of JAEAOA010001605.1, forward strand.
TAACAATTCTTCATGTATTTTGGAAAATAATAATACATACATACACACATACACACATACATACATACATACATACATACATACATACATACATACATACATACATACATACATACATACATACATACATATTCACCATAATTAAGCATGGCACGTTATATTTAGTTTAAAATTCACGATTAGCATCAATCATAACATTCACAAGAAATGAACAAAATACCATCTTACCACGTAAGCAACTGTTCATATATATTACCTGATCAGTTTGTGTTTTTGTTAAAATTTCTTCTTTATTTAAATTTGATTCGAAATTTTGTTATGCCATAATTGCCTTCTCGGTAAATAAAGAAGAGAGAACGCAATAAAGAAGTGAGGAAATGTCAATCACATGGGGGGGGGGGCAATGGCGAGAGTAAAAACAAATATGAGAACGTCGATGCTACAGTACTACATCTCAGTATCACAAACTAGCGGAAACGAATAGTTCTCAAACTTGCAATCAAATTCAATATACACCCCATTTATGTATACATATCAACTTTTTTTTAGCATAAGTAGCTAATCGCAAGTACTTTTCATTATCTCTTGACGGATATTAATTTTGTCCGAGTAATACTAAGAGAAGCAAATCCGATGAAAAATGAGATGAAAATCAGTCAAGAGACCTGCTTGACTGGAAGAAGCCCAATGTGACTGTCTCCATTACCTGGCATTGTGAAGTCTGCCAAGTGAAAATTTGTAATGCTCGCTGCATGTTGACTAGTCATCATGAAACAAGAATAATTACAATTCAAAAGCTCAATACTATCCCAATGCCTTGATATTAGTAATATATGGAGAAATAGGGACAGAAAGGACACTATGTGAACAATGTGAATTTGATATGGGAAGGACACTTGAGGGACCACGTGAATTTAACGTGGGAATGGCACTTGGGGGACAAACGGGAATTTAACATGGGGGAGACTGTATGGGAACAAATGAGATTTAACTTGAAAGAGACGCATGGGGACATGGGTATTTTAACATGGATGAGACTCTTAGGCACAAAATCTAGCATGGGAAGGGCACATGGTTGGTCATAAATGCGTAATTTTTGCTTTTTGTAAAGCGACTAATGCTAAAGCGAAGAAAAACACGATTAATTTATTCACTGTGCGAATAGCCAATGAATCGGATTCGAAGCTAAGGCGGTAGCAAATATCGGTTAGCCTGTGAATCACTGTGTGACGCATTGGTTTCTAAGGCAGCGCAGATAGACTAGAGATTGAATTTGCAATCCTGGTTGTGTACTGTATCTTTTTTTTTTCCACACAAAAAAATTGTCTCTTTATTTGTTCATTTTGAAACTGACAAAATTTTTCTCACGTAGACATTTTGACATACACACAACATTTACAGACACAATTTATATCCTGTTCATTAAATAGGAATTGAACCATAGTAAGACTGCATCGTAAATACCTAGCACATACTGAAGACGGTGACGTAATATATCATGGTCTATTGTGCTAAATGCCGATGTGAAGTCAAGGACGACGAGGACTAATCTTTCCCCATAATGTCGTTTACTGCTCCCAGAAAGACCGTTTCCGTATTATACCGAGGCCGATATACGGACCGTACATAACTAAAAATACTTTTTGAATTTAAATTAGATTAAAGTTGATATACAACATAATTTTTACAAAATAATTTCTGACATGAATGGGAGGTTAGAAACAGGACGCAAGCTTTTTAAATTATTCCGGTCAAGTGACGGCTTATTCAGCAAAGGCATTACAATAGCAGTTTTGAAAATTGATGGGAATTTCCGCGATGAGAGAAATGTATTGACAACATCGATTCGTGAAGTCGATATTAAATCGAAGCACTCGGTTTGCCGTGATGTCTAAATCGAATATAGAGTTCACGTGAGTTCGGGGCACTTTTCATCACAACTGTAGGCACCAAGTCCATAGAGACAGGTTCAGATGCTGTTAAAGGTTGACGTTGATTTTCTGTATCATAACTGTGTGGTGACGACTAGTCAGTTAAAATTCTGTTGTCAAGCTTATCTCTAGTGGATTGTACTTTGTCATGGAAGAAGTTTGCAACATGTTCAGAAGGTCAATTAGAGAGAAGGTTGTTGGAAGTAGTGTATATTTATACCTTGACACTGGCTTCTTCGTAATTTTGGAGAGCTGTTTTCAACTGGAACTTTCAGTGATATTAGGACTGTACTAAGCTTACTTTGCTGCACGAACTACCAAATTATATACTGCCTAACATTGATTAAGCAGCCATAAGTACTCATGTCTATATTCAAAATTGATAATAAAAAATATCAGAAAAGGTACAAGATAACACAAATTATATTTAGCGACTTAATCTAAATTTAAACTCTGGTCCACTTGGAATCCTCCAGCATGTCGAAGCGCACTACTCTCACGCCATTCAGACCCCACATTTGTCTCTTCCTGACATAAAAAATTAAAATGTATGCCGTACACCTCCTTGACGAGTAATTAAAATTGTATACTGCGCATACATTAATCCAACGTACATGGACGAATCGCTACACACACTTAAGGTTAGTAAGCAATTCAGTCTTGCCATTCATCGCGTGTTTGAAGAATATACCGCTCTGGTGGCCTAGTATTTAGAGCGTCGGCCTCGGATGCGAAAGGTCGCGGGTTCGAACCCCCGCCGAGTCATTTAAAAAATGGTACGAACAGCTGCCCCGCTAGGCTCTCAGCATTAAGAAGTTAGTATTAGGACAGGTCGACCTGGTATCAGGATGATGTGACTGGGTGGAACATCATGCTACATGCTTGCCCATTTTAGGACGACTCAGATCTCTATGTATGATTATGTTTGCAACAGAAACTTAAAACCTCGTTCGTCCTTGTTTGCCTGTGATTGTAAGTTCTTGTGAATGGTGTAGTGTGTCTATAACCACTTCTACACCTTGCAACGTCTTGTCTGATAGTATACAGTATATTTTTGTATTTGATTTGTGTGCAGGTATTGTGTGTTTATAAACGTTATCCCCTTCGTTCTGTGTATATTTTACCCTTCCTCTTCTTTAACATCCTATACCCTCTTATGTGATAGTATGTCTATGTTTTTGTAAATATAATGTATGTATAAACGTTCATACCCTTTTCGTTGAATACTAGAGTAATTAAAAAAAAGGACACGAATAGTCGGGGTGATGGAGGGATCGTAGTAAAAGTAATGTTAACAGTAGATTTCCCGTACGTGCCCGGAAATATTGTTAGCACGGAAACTGTCTATAATTGAAAAATTTAAAATAGGATTTCCAATACGTCCCCAGGAGTCCTCCGACTTGCTAAACCTACCGATAATTTTAGGATAGGATTTCCCGTACGTTCCTGAAATTGTTCAACATGGAAATGGCCTTTACCGCATGTTCCTCGTGTTTTGACTAGGTGTTAAAGCAATGGACAATTTAAACATTGGATTTCCCGTAGCACTACTTGAGATTAATCCTTTTTAACAATGTTACCATTTAACAATGTCACCATTTACCGTCATTATTAAATCTATAGAAAGTTTTAACATCGGATTCTCTCTTTGACCTGAGAATGTCTCCAACGTTTTAATCGAAAGCAGTATGTTAATTTCCAAGATTGTCTAATAAAACCATTACTGTTTTTTTTTATATATATATAAGAAAGCATTGAAATTTAGTAGCCTTGTAAAGAAAAAGGCAGTAGGGTAATTATAATGCTATTTCTGTTATAATAAAGACACTTTGATACATGGACACGTAAATCATTCAATAAATCTTCAATCTGACTTTACTACATGGTACTCCAATCTGTGTAATCGTAGAGAATGCTTGAGTATTTTATTTGGTTTTAACGGATCGTTTAACACATTAGCTCATACCAAAGACTTAAAAAATTGTACTAACAGCTGACTCGGATGCGGGAGGTCGTGGGTTCAATCCCCGGTTGAGTCATATTAAAGACTTATAAAAAATGGTGCTAACAGCCCCCTCGCTTAGCGCTCAGCATTAAGAGGTTAGTGTTAGGACTGGTCGGTCTGGTGTTTGGATAAAATGAATGGGTTATGCATCACGCTACATGTCTGTGGCATGATGCCCAGTGCTAGATATCACTATAAACTGCCTGAAATATGACTGAAAACTGTTAAACCTTCGTTCCAAATCACACACACACACACACACACGAGCACGAACACACACTACCACACACATTAACTATTATCACGCTGATGAAACAAGAACCAAGAGTATTTCTCAAAAGTATGCCGAAACAGCCCTCTTGTGCTTGCTTGAGTGGTAACGAAATACAGAGAATGGACAAAGGAGATGAGCAAGAAAAACCAAATATGATACAAATTTACAAAAATACTGCATTACCTTTACAAAAGATTACTAAGAAAGTAAAATCTATACTATGTCGTAGGTGAAAAAGTAGCACCTTGGAAACTCGTTAAAAAAGGGTGTGCACCAGCATTAGAAAAAAAAACTGCCTTTATTTCTAGTCATAAAGCAATTTGTCCACAAGATCGGTTAATGCTTTTAATCGATCATTTAGTAAATATATATGGACTGTCTGTGTTTGTGTGTCTAAACAGGTGTAGCGCCGTGGGAACGGTGTTCCCTTGTTATTTTTTTTAACCCTCGCCACTCCCCCTTCCAATCAGTAACATGCGGTCAGTCACTTCTGTATTTAGCACTCCACTGCGTCTTAGTCTCATTGATATTTGCATTATGTAGAATATGCATATAGTAAATATTATTTAAAAAGTGTACATGTGTGTGTGTGTGTGTGTGAGAGAGAGAGAGAGAGAGAGAGAGAGAGAGAGAGAGAGAGAGAGAGAGAGAGAGAGAGAGAGAGAGAGAGAGAGAGAGAGAGAGAGAGAGAGAGATGGGTGGTAAATTAATAGCTGAAAAATCTGCAACGGACAAAAGAATTAAAACGATATCCTGTTCCCTGTCGTAGATAGACATATAGTTTGCTGAATATGTGCCTATGGTTATTTATCTGGCGACAGCTGGTAACGTGTTCCATAACTGCGCATGTCTATTTATGGGACTGTTCGTGTAATACAAGACGGTGCATATTGTCACAAACACATCCGCTGCAGCATCTTAACGGCAGAGCGATAAACATATCGAACAGTGCATAGATCATATATGTTGTAACATAACAGACTAACATGGGAAGAATTACATTGTAACTGATAAAAAAAAAGTAGGAGCAAGCGACGTACAATAACACGAAAGAAACGATACTTTGTGGATATTTGTTCTTCTTGGTGGATTGATATCTCAAGGAAGTTTTAGGTTTTAAAGAAATGTTTGTCGGTACATGCATGACATTACTTACACTGTATGTGATTACAGTGCGTGGAAGCGTCGACGAAGATAAAGGTAGGTTGTTTGTCAGCTTAACGGTGCGTAGGTAAAATACTATGCTCTATAATGTGAGTCTGACATGCCTTAGTAAATTTATAAATGTTTTATTAATTTATTATAATGAACGTTTTGATTTTAATTGTAAGTGACCACTCATTTTATGTACATGAAAACGGTCGAACATCAACTGTGGATAGAGTACACATGTAAATATTTGTTTTTCTTTGTCAATTTACTTAATCAAACTGGAATGAAAGGGAATGTTGTGGACCAGACTTATTACCCGTCCTATAGAAACATGGTCCGTGCTGTGCTGGTAGCGCGGAAAGTGGGTGCAATCAATTTTGGTTCCATATTATATTTTTTTAAAAATTTCGAAATTTATATATAGTACTACACCGATCCGTTTACCCGAACATTGTTAAAGGAGTTGATATTGTTAAAAACTGCATCATTTCGTACGTTAACACCACAGGCACTAGCTACGATGTCGTAGCCTTAACTTGTTTTGTTGTTACCACAAGAAAGAAACGATACCACAAGGTAGGACAAAGGTACTAATATTAGTACTACACAGTTACTTCATTCGGGGTAAACTAATATTTACAAAGAGTGTGTACATTAGTTTACCCCGAATCAAGTGCCTGTGGTTAACACATCGAAAAACTGCGTTAGATTCTGTTCGTCACTCACGTCTGTAATTTAATCCATATATGAACAACTTATGTATAATATCAAAAGGCATTAGCATAAGAAGGGAAACACGATCAGTTAACGATTCTTTCATATGTTGGTGTAATGGTATATGGTACAGTAAAACCATTCCTTTTGCATCTCTGAAACGATACGTCCTTTACAATAACCATTTTTAATTGCTTTCATGAGCAGTACCGCAGATTTGTGATTGAATATGTTTATTTAATCCTGAAGCATCAAACTGATGATGGATTATGTGTATATCATCGTGTGTGTCCCCACAACTTGCTTAAGTGCCATAAGCTTCCGCCAGGCGGCGTGAGTGATGAGTGAGAAATCGCCATCTGTTGCTAGTACGTACACGACACATGTCACTATTATTTGTAAGGAATATCAATAAATGCTACATTAATGTTGCTGATATCACTGACACGTAGGTTTTCATCGCTCGATATATTCCTTTGTTCCAACTGTCACATTAGTTTTCACGTTGCTTCCAGCAAGGTATTAACTAATATGCTTATCTCGGTTTAGCATTATTCCACCTGCTCGATTTGGAACGTTCTGTGCAGAGCAAACAAATAAATTTCATTATGCAGGCATGATCTAAGTTTGGAAAGAATTATGAAGTTCAATTTAGTATATGTTTAACGTAAGTGTGATTTATGCCTCTAAATTGTTTTTGCTTCTCACGACAATAACCCAAGACCACGTCTGGTGTATTAATTGAACACACACACACACACACACACACACACACACACACACACACACACACACACATACATATATATATGTATGTATATATATTAGTCATGGCTCAGGAAAAATTTACTGGGCCTAGAAGCTTTTCTATGCATTTGTCCTTACGCCGAGTAGATGAAATTTTGCATCACGAGAGTAAATCTTAGTTAATTTTATGTCCCTAACATATGGCAAAAGCTCGACATCCCTTAACATTTACTGTATCAATTACATGTTACTTTCATTAGATTTGCGGGCTTGTTATCAGTCTAAAGCTTAAGCAAAGGAAGACTTCGTCTTTATTCTCTTTAAACAGTTAGGCGGTGTATATTTCTTTTTTTTTTTTTTTTAAAAAAACTAAATTGGGTAAAAAGCATGAAAAATCATTATAGTATCTTGAAAATTTCACATTGCCCTCGATTTCTCAAGTCTTAATTACAACTCCATGATGGCTGTGTTCGCAAGCCAAAGCTCCGATATGTTAAACCTAGGTACACCTTGGCGGATCGTTCAGATATTTTGGTGCTTTGGGTCTGTGAATTTCATTATTGCGGTGGCAAGCCACTGCATCCAGTCAGAATCAAGCTGTTCAAAATTTATCGTTGTCCGTACAAGATCGAGACAAGGCGAGCACACAACCAGAATGGACTCATAAATAAGCAGTTTTCCACAGCCTATCCGTGCTTAAACAAATACATACTTTCCCACAAATACACAATGGCTTCTTTCGGGTATGTAGTCATCCTTTCGATGTTAAACTTACAAACTATAGTTTTGAAATTTCTCCGCGCCATTTTCAGTCGACTTGCATTGTATAGCCATTGCACACTAATGGTTAGTTAGCATTTCACGCTAAGGGAGACAACTCATGATATCCAGTAGATGTCGATGGGAAAAAGTTCTGAAATATCTGAATGATCCGAAAAGGTGTATATATGGTAACATATCGGAACCTTGGCTAGCGAAGATGCACGATAGTGTGCTTGTCCGTGTATTCGATGATGGTCAATCATCTGACCGTCCCCAGTCGAGCAAGACTGTGTTGGTCCCCAGCCTTCTTCAGGATGATGTTCTCTGCCATATTTACTGATCCATTCCTAGATTCTGCCAAAACAGTTAACAATTTATTACCGGAGTGATGACATCTCTTTTTTCAATCTGAAGAGACTACAGCCAAAGACGAAGTACAGGAAGTGACTATTAATGATCTCCTGATATACGTACTCAAAGAAGGCAAACCAAGTGATGTCGTGGTCATCTTCCAACTTGAACGACAGACAGCAAAAGTAGATTGGTCGAATGGGGTCGTGACCTAGACACATTTCCATTCTTTAGGCCAGTATTTCATTTTATGCCACCCTGGAACACGGGGTTTAACTAAATGGACCATAGGTACAAATGTTGGTAGAAATCGAGAGTGATGGAATTCTTTAAAATTAAAGTTATTGACTTTTTTTGGTTAAAACTAATTATGTACCTATATCATTATCTGCTGGCGTGATTTATATGACTTGTCAATGTATTAAAAAGGTGCACTGTCTTGAGGAGCCGTTATACAGTTGGCCTAGACGACAGAAATGTGGATATCTCATAATTTCTCCCATATCAAACTCATAAAGATGTCGGATAGATCATTGTCACATTAAAATTGCACACACATAACTAAAAGTTTTTAATGAACCTGAATACCACTTAAAATATGTATTTTGTATGTTTCTGTAAGGTAGATGGTTCTTTTTGTAAAAAATGTTAGTGGGAAAGTTTAATTTTTAAATTGAGTGACTTCAGAGACGAGTAACTATTGTCACTCACACTTCCCATAGACAAGTGTTTGAAAATATATATATATATATATATATATATATATATATATATATATATATATATATATATATATATATATATATATATATATATATAAAGAATACAAATCATATGGCGAATAACAGCCCTTTCAAGCGTACAGGATCCACCAAGGGGTCACGTGTGTCAGGGATTAATTAAAATAGATGCAATAAACTGACGACGAACAGTACGAAACTAGTAACTAACTAGCCTAAGTGCTTTCGACTCTTAATGAGTCTTTTTCAAAGGCAAATACAAAACATATATACGACAAACAAATAAACACTAAAACGTTGTGTTTGTAAACCTCTACATGGCTGTCTCCACATGTGTTAAAACTATAAATAATATATATATATATATATATATATATATATATATATATATATATATATATATATATATATATATATATATATATATATATATATAATCAGTGCAAGATTAAAAGGCAGATAAACGCCACCGTAGAAAATATCGGTTATTTTTTGAAGGTATGTCGTTTCCATAACAAATTTGACCAGATAATTTTGTGAGTTATATATTTTTACCTTCATACTTTTATTTGATTTAATTTTAAAAGAATTTTAACATCGTTACCTTCACATGTCTCACTCTGTAGTACTTCATGTTTACGTCCATTTCGAAAGAGTTATATTCCTGAATTTTTTGTGCGATTCATAATTTTATATTTTTAAAATTATCTTTTTTATTGGCACCTTATAGCTATCTTGTGCTGATGTACCGTTAAAACTAATACATACAAGCGTATGCTGTCCCATACAAAAGTAGCTTGATAACGTCTAGTACTTGGAAAACAAGCGCAGGGGAAAGTCGTTTTAGTCCCCTGTATTTGCCCCAGTTTCTCGGTGAAAAAAAGGTGAAGATGTTACGGTCAACAAGGGGACCCCGAGTTATGGATCACCGCCATCTCGCCTGCGCGGGTTTGGGTCTCGGATTCGGCCAATGTAGGTACCGTATGTGAGAAAGCTTGCAAGTAGCTTATCGTCGGTCGGTGTTTTTTTTTTTTTTTCCCCGGGATTTTTCGGGGTTCTTCTTCCACCATTTATCATGGCCGTCATTTATGGATTATCTTGTCCTGAAAAATGGTGTTAAACCCTACAACAACAACCGTCAACAGATATCTAGAAGCTATCTCACAATGCACTTTCTACTGACTCCCGGTTTCGTTAGGTCAATTGTTGCAACTGCATTATTGTGTATGGGTTTTTGCATCGACATTATAGTTTTGTTTTGTAATTTACCTAACTGTACGTTCAGTTATATATACAGACAGCGATCTTACGAAATCAAAGCAATATTAAACAACCGTAGTTGGACTAGATACAAAATGGTGTAGCAGGGATACACTAAGGACAGTAGCTACTCTACACAGTTTTAAAAATGCATTTGTCTCCCCAATGCCACAAATTGTTCTTGCCAACCTTTTCTTTTACAGCGGTATAATTTCTTTTTTAACATCTAAAAATGAGCAATTGTAGGAAATGTTTCAATCAAACATACAGTTTTGATTTTGAAATTTAATGATTTATTTGCTTGTTACCGAGTTTAAAATCGGCCACTATGCGAATAAAAAAATAGGAAAACGTCATGAAAATCAGAAAGCATCTTGTTTTATAGAAATAGTGTAGTTTTATAAATGCAGATGACGTTCTGAAATAAAAGGAAAACATTATGCAATGTTCATTTTTGTGCAGTTCAGATGAATCAAAAGTTGACCGACTATGGCTCGCAGTTTGTGTAAAATCAAGTGAATTAACATGATCCTTTAACTGCTAAAGTCAGAACAGGTGTTATTTGGTACATGCATATCAGTATCGATTCCAAATCTAATGTTTGTTTGTTTGTTTGTTGTTGGGCTTAACGCCATTTTTCAGCACACGATAGGCTATTCATGGCGGCCAGTATTAATGGTGGAGGAAGAAACCGGGAAATCACCGGAAAGAACCACCGACCCACGAGAAGTTACTGGCAAGCTTTCTCACATATCTACATTAGCCGAATCCTAGACTCGAACACACGCAGACAGAGGTGAGATGGCAGTGATCCGTAACGGACAGCGCTTTAGACCACTCGGCCACTCGGGGCCCCTAAATCTAATGTTTGGTACCTCTTCCTGTTTCGGAGTACAAACAACATTTTTACGAAAACGGAAGTGGTAGTAAAGATATGGAGTTCGATTAGATACAGCATAGTATATATAGCGGCTGCTAAATTAATCACAAATTAGTCAGCAGCAATATATAACTTGTAAGAAATTGAATAATAATTGAAACGGTTAAAAAAAGTTAGTACGGAAGAAAGCCTTGGCTACAAGTGATCCACCCATAAGTCGTATAGTAGCCTAGAGGGGCCATGTCCACCCAATAAGATAAAATTATGTCCGAAACAAAGAGGCGGAGGAGGGAGAGTATCGCTGCAAGATACTGACGATTATCCCCTACACTTCCTAATCACCCGTAGCTGTTTGGAGCTTCCTTGTTTTTAATGAAAATGCTTAAACCTGTTTAAAAATTCACAGCGAAGTGGAGCAAAGTTTTGTCTTGCCATTTTGATCCAACATTGAATGGTTGAATGAGCCAAACAAAGTTTTTCTTCAAAGCACTGTAACCTGCTGGTCGATAAAATGGGCACTTCCATCGATATTAGGAGATTGTTAAATTGTTCTTTTGACGACATAATTTTGTTTTACATTCTCATGAAAAAGTAAACAATATTAGATCTGCACTGGTAGCCACGGATGGCAAAGGAGAGTAGCGGAATAACGCCTGTGGCTTTCGACGACGTGACTAGGGGAAGGAGACAGAATTCGAAAATATGAAAAGTATCTGAAAATGCACGCAAATATTTTGCACACTTATAATGACTGTAGCAGACCATCAGTGTTTTACATGCTGTAAATGTTAAATACATGCCTAAGGCCCCTTAATTTATCAACATAACAAAAGCCTTCCCCAAATATAGCTAATAATACCCAATAACCCATTCAGATAACACCGTCTTCATCATCGTCCAATTTTCCAATTGGGATATTTATCAGATAATAGCCTTATTATACTGATATTATCAGGACTTACTGCTGTCGTTTGCCCAATTTTCCGCAGAACTTCGTTTGTCCAGAGATAATTATAATATTGATCAATGTCATTTGCAGTCCTCACAAACTTTTATGAAAGAACGGAAAACCTATTACATGTATTAGCTAAAACTGCAGTACAAGTTTCTCTGTTTTATAAAAATCGACCATTATTATCCGAATATAATTAAAATTTTGCTATATTTTAAAACCGTCCTCCAATTTATTAGCGTACTGTATAAAAAAAAAATAGAATTAGCCTTGGAGGAAGAAGGGTGTAGGGAATCTGAATTTAAACTACATGGGGTCAAAAGATCGCTTTGGTGCACAATGTTGGTTTAAGAGTGCAAGACTCGTGCATGGGAAATATTTGATGGAAATGTGGGAGGAGGTGTGATGTCAGTAATTTTCGCGTCTAAACTATCTATCTATCTATCTATATATATATATATATATATATATATATATATATATATATATATATATATATATATATATATATATATATATATATATATATTGTGATGTGTCGAATTTTGAAAACTCTTAGAAGCTTTGGTTTAAGGAATTGTATCAAAGTCAACTTAATTAAAGTAGAAAGGGCTAGAGATAGTTAGATGATTATTTTCATTTCATCTCTGAACGTCAAAAGGGAATTCGTTCTAGCCGACGTAACATGACCGAGTCAGATGCTATGGTACAAGAGAATGACATAAGACCCTTCCCCAAAATGGACCGGTTAAAGGCAGGAGATGGCTATAGATGATTGTTCAAAGTAATGATTAATTACGACATGATTAGGTGTTTAGTTGTCTTGTCAATCCAAAAATTCTACGGAACAGGTTTAGGAAACAGTCTATTCCGATTGGTTAATATGGATTTATGGGCGTAACTCTGTAAGAAATTAAAGGTTTTACTTTAGGAAAATCCAGCAGTCTTTAATCTTAAGCGAGGAAAGTTAAACTATTCCGGGATCGTGTAAGGCGTTATCTCGTGATTTGGCAGTAAAGCGAGAGTTTTGTCTCAGCGAGTAGGCAAACTCTACATTTTGAATTCGTAAAAAGTACGTTTTCATTATAGAGTAAGGGGCCAGATAGTTGTCTCAGTTAGGAGACGGACTATACGTGAGATTCGTTGAAAACGAATAAAGAAACGGCAAAAGGAAACAGCTTTCCTGGATTCACATGAGAAATCCCTGAACAATCACAAGACCAGAACAAGTTCTACGCAGAAATCTAAGTCCAGAGACGATTGTTAAGTCAGAGTTCGACGGACAAGAGTCCAAGACGAAACAGCTAGACAAAGATCGGCAGAGCAGGGACGAACGGAAGTCTTGATGTCCGCATAAAATAGGTGATGAAGTCTCTCATCGTTGCACTCAAAGGTCACATCTCATTGGCAATGAAGATAGTAATTTAACGTTGAAAGTAATTTTACATTTAAAGAAATTTGTATTGTCTTTTTATTTGAGCACATGTTAGTACCATTTTCCTTCTTTTGTAACCAAGTCATTGATTTCTTTTCATTTTAAATTCTGTTGATAAACTGATTAAATTTTATATTTGTTCATTGAAAGGGGGCTCGTTTTGTTATTTCTTCAATATACTTGTTCAGTGATCTGCATTCTTCTTTCTATCTATCCACACTGGGTAAAGTACACCGCGGAGGTCATTCCCTAGCAACGAACCGTATATATATATATATATATATATATATATATATATATATATATATATATATATATATATATATATATATATATATATATATATATATATATATATATATATATAATAATAATAATAATAATAATAATAATAATAATAATAATAATTAAATGCATTCCTTAGTTCCTTCTCATTTCACCATTTTCTCTTATTTTAATCCCACTGTTCTTGGCTGCAGGCACAACCTACTTTACTGAAAACAAAGAAGTTTTTTTTTTTTAAAAAAAAGTTATAGACCTTGATTTTGCTTCGGATAGTATGCTTACTACATGGATTTTACACGTTTTCCTTAAATCAAAAACATAATACACTACATAGGGGCTGGGATGGAGATCAAATCCACTAACTTAGATACGATACATATGTGAAGGATTTTATATTCATTCTTGTGACTACCAATGGCATTACTCGCCAAGGACATTATATATATATGTAATCAGATAACAACCACGCATAGAGTTCTTCACTCCATGTATTTTAATAGCTAGTTGAAATAGAAAACTGATGTATGACAAGCTTATTCAGCAGTTGTCAAGGATATCGCATGCCTCACTCGGTCCCGTCTAGAGGATCAGAATGTGTTGTTTGTAGTTTTTCTTTGTTATTGTAGTGCTGATTGATACAAAGGATATAATTTGAACACCTGATGGTTTATGTGCCAGTTTTGGTCATTACGCCTTTTATTTTGGCCGTGTGACTTCAGATGAGCACAACAGAAAATTGACAATGACATAAACAATAACTTAAAGAAGTACATACATCCATCAATACGTCACTATAATCCCGAACAAGTATAAATTGTTAATCATCTGTCAGTTAAATAAACCTTATGAGTTATTTAGTTGCTAAAACTTGTCAAAAATTTACATCCAATATTACCATCATAGCAGCCGGCTTGAAAATCTTGTTATTGCAACTCCTCCGTAATGGAAAGCGATATCGGCATGCGATTTTCACCAGACGACTTCTTATGGTGTTTATTTGGTTTTTAATATAAATTTTGTCTTATTCTTTTTCAAATGACAACACCAGAACAGTTATCTTTAAACTGTTAATTGCTACTGTTCCTTAAGGTAAAAGTCATGTAAGCGTTGGGTTTTCATTATAATACGTAGTATGATGTTTTGTCGGTTCTAAACAAAAAATGGTATTGATCTAGCATCTATTATGGGCACCTTGGCAGCCATCATGAAAATCGCGATATTGCCACAGATCCTAAATAGAATTATATCGACACCACCTGAAGGATCAGTATGATATATATTTGTTCCTGAGTGAAAATGTTGCCAAACTGAACATCTTTTCGTTAGTCTCGTGAATTGGTGGTTGTATAAAATAGAGTTTTCACAAAATCACATCTAATCATATTTAGTTTATCTTAAATTTAAATGGTGCCTATCTTTAATCTAATATGACTGGCACGTTGTCTAATTTTGGAAATCTTATCACCCAAGAATTTGAAACATGGTTAGCTGTTAAAAAAAGGAAGAAATTGTCTTGAATTCTTGAAAATTCTCTATGGATAGTAAAGACTCAGTGCCCTCGAATGACTCTTTTGTTTAGAACAGGGAAGGAACAGAACTTTCATAATTTCCTCTCTCTCTTTTTTATTCTTTTACTTGCATGCAAACTATTTGAATAACATGGATTTATTCTGAGTACCTTATCGTCATTTTGGTTTGTAACTTAAGCTAAATTTATTGCGCTTAAATGCGTTAAGGGCTCTGTTAGATTTTTTTTAGAGCAGATTTTTAAAGCTAGGTTTGAAAATAATTAACCAAAGTTATATTGTCACTAAAAGTCGATGTGCAATTCCTTGTTTAAAGACGTCTTTCTGCATATTATCTAAACAAAACAAGCATTGCTCTAATAGCGATGCATGTATATTATACGAGTAAGGGCTGAAAAGGGGCTGAAAAACGAATGAAAGTAGAGACTGAAAAACGAATTAAAGTAGGGACTGAAAAACGAATTAAAGTAGGGACTGAAAAACGAATTAAAGTAGGGACTGAAACGAAAGAATTAACTGAAAAACGAATTAAAGTAGGGACTGAAAATGAATTAAAGTAGGGACTGAAAAAGAACGAATAAAAGTAGGGACTGATAAACGAATCAAAGTAGGGACTGATAAACAAATCAAAGTCCCAATCATGACTGATGGGTTAACTGTATTTCTTGGGATTTTAATGCCGGTCGACTTTGATGCTGCTGCCATCACCAAAAGACAATTGAGGCGGCGGGGATATGAATAGGAAAGATAAAGAATAAAGTTTCCAAATTTAACTGTTTGTATGTATGATAACTATAGTATTCAGTTGCAGACATTTATTCCCACGTTTTAACGTCATGCGCGGTTATATTGCGATACCCTCCGTCTCCGTTCATGTGTCTGTCTGCCCAACCTCCGTAATTTTACCAAATGTTCTCCATTACCGCTGGTAGAAATTTATGGAACTCGGTGATTACCTTTGAAAGAGTCGTATTCATGGCGGCCTTTAGACTAAATTGGTCAAAAGTAAAATATAATACAAATTTAAACTACGGTGACGTTTTCAGATAGTGTGTGTGTGTGTGTGTGTGTGTGTGTGTGTGTGTGTGTGTGTGTGTGTGTGTGTGACCAAACTTTATATGCACAAGAAGACAAGTTGTACATGTAACGGATTTTTGAGTTGTAACCATGTATAATTTTTTTTTCAGTGTGTGACCAGGGGGAGGACGAGTGTTATGGTAATAAAAAGGGCGAGGCTTTGAAATTCGATTTGTTTAAGTACACAAAGCTGATAACATTTCAATCGAAGAGGGGGACGGAGAGGGTAGTATTGGGATATTGGTTATGGGCTGTGTTCAAGCTAAGTTCAAAGTATAGTCCTTTTTCTAAACAGAAATAAATTTGGAGATTAAAAAAGTACATTGTTGCCAGATAAGTATGCAGGTATGATCTTGTATATAATAATAAAACTGATTTTCTGTCTGTTCGCTTTTTGAACTTGTTTGTCCGTCTGTCTATCTTTCTATTGCTGTTAAAATCACAATGCTATTCATGTGAGCGTTGGCCTGTCATTTTGTCCTTGAAAATGCGTGTAAAAGGTCGCTGTGTGTTCTTGTTTTCTGTCAATTTTTTGTTAATGTTTATCTAATCTGTGTGCCATTTTGTCTGTCTGTACACCTTAGTAAGATCGCATTATGTAATGGACACTATGTTTATTTAAGAAATTGTCACGTATTACTCTTAATTCTGCATCGTGCTATATGGTCTATATATATTCAGGGCCGTGGACAGGATTTGTGGATCCTAAAAAAAAAACTCAGGTAGGCCCCTATGAATTTTCGTATCTTTCAGCGTTGGAATCCCAGACGCGTTGTGGGCCACCGGAATTTTGTCCTAGTTGTCCTACCCTAAATGTGGCCCTACTAAAATTTAAACTGCATTTTCAAGAAACAAATTTTATTTCATTTTGATAGTGCTATGCCTTCCACAGCAAGCCCACTTGGCATATGGGGACACCGTTAGGCACATGGTTGTTATGTGGTCCACTATGCAGAACTGTTCCACTGAGGTCCGTTACGGTTCAGGTCCCTGGAATTTGGACTTGACTGCATCTGGGAAAAGTATATACTTTGCTGAAAACCAGATGGGATTACAGTATATCCACAGAGTCGTTTTGGAGGTAAGGCTTTTGGATTTAAATTTTAAGAACGATTAAAAGTTGAACCATTAATAATGAAAGTAATTTGTATCAGTGAAGTGATTTAAAGGATGCATGCTGTAGCTATTGTGTTCAAAAATAGTGAAATGAAATAGAAATAAAATTCAAAGAAAACTACTATACCACGTTATGCACTAGCTAATTTAGGTTGCCTGTTTATTTAAAAAAAAAACTAGAAAAAGATATGATTACAACATATACACCAGATTTTTTTTTACAAGTCTTTTGTCAATCTCGACGACATGTTCGTGTAGGGCTGGCTATTTTGTGTTATCTTGCTCAGATTTGTAGACAAATATTTGTTGTTGTTGTTGTGGGGCTTAATGCCATTTTCAGCACATGATAGGCTATACATGACGGCCAGTATTAATGGTGGAGGAAGAAACCGGGAAATCCGCGGAAAGAACCACCGATCCACGAGAAGCTACTGGCAAGCTTTCTCACATATCCACATTCGCCGAATCTTAGACCAATATTTGTAATTTCCTCACCGTTTGCTTGTTGTTCACTTTCTTGATTAATATTTTCCGGTTTGGACGTTGGTGTGATCTTTTAAAACTAATTTTCGACAAAAATTGATGCGTGATTTTGAGGCTCATTGTTCCATTTGAGATTTTTGTTCTACTGGTCAACCCAAAAATCTCATGTGATGACCAGTTGTCCGATGCCCATTAGCACAAGTTTGTCACCGTTAATCGTTCTAAGCTACTTAGAGGATTGTAATAAAACTATACACATACACACAGTCGTCCCAAGGTCTGGTTTACCTTAATCAAAAAGGTTCATCTGGCCATAGTACACAATTAATTTCACTATATTGTCTCTACATTTGTTTCTCAGTACTGAACTTTCTACTGTGTGACAATCAATACAAATCATATGTTAATCTAAAATACCTTCAAAGATGACTTTACGGTTTAGTTCTTGTCAAGGGTTGACCTGCATTTTTTTGAGAGGCTGAATTGTAAACAAAACACCAGGCAACGGAACACAGATTTCACTTCCGGATCATCACCATGACCTTATTACTCAATGTGCACTGTCGCCGAAATACACACAGACAACCACACCATAAGTTCACATTTTAAAGAATAAACAATTGCCTTTAAATCCTTACCAAGAATGCCAAAATCTGACTCTAGTATCACCACCAAACTTTGACAGGAAAAAGTGATCTAAAAATAGACTGGGACTACATTCGTGGGTACTGAACCGGATTTTATTAATTGTGTTCTGATTCCTGAAAGGGTCAACGTTTTTGTCAAACTTTTATATTTGCCTTTTTTTGCATGCCACTACTATTTCAACTTCATACATAAAGTCTTTAGAAATTTCCTTGCAAGCAAGACATGTGACAGCTGTCAGAAAGTGTGTAGTGCTGGTGTTCTATAGGGTGCAATTTGAGATCCAATTGTTCTTAAGAAGCCAAAACTAAATTTGCTTTATCTTCCTTAATTATAGGAATTTTTCAATGCAGTAAAAACCTAATTGTAATACTTGATAAGGCCTGTCTGAAAATATTCTTGAAATTAAAAAATAGTGATATATTAAATTTTAATGAAAATTTAAATAAATATATAAATTTTAAAAACTATTTATTTTACAAAAATTAAATTTTCATACAAGTTTTAACATTCAGTTTGACAAATTTAAGGCAGAAAAGTTGATTGATGAATGGTGTTTAAAACAAACGGTAGTTTAGGTCTCTACACCTGATAATATTAATCCCTGGGGTACTGAAGCAAGATAACTCACAATGATTTTGACAGCAAATTGCAACATGCCTATCCAGATGCATATAGGTGTACATACTAAAGAAACAATGACAGGTGCTATGTTCCACATTTATTGTTTTAGGCACTTGGGCAGTTGTTTGTATAACTAATAGCCCACTCAAATTTAAAGTTTTGATGGGACCACTACCATGTTTTATAGCAAATATGCATTCCATTTTAATGCCGATAACTACAAAAGTCAACAATGCAATATGAAAATACAGTTTCAGGGAAGTTCCACCTTACTGAAAAATGATGTGAATCTCTGTCATGAAGATCTAAGCCATGTCTTTGAGATGCTGTGTATCAGTGTACTGTTATGAACTTATCTTGGTCACTTATAGCAGCAGACTGCACATGTCCTTATGAGACCTTGCTATCACCATTGGACTACTGGAGAGCTTCCAAAATGATACAACTCTAATACTTTGTTCCAGATACCAGGCTAGACCTGAAAAGATATAACATGTTTAACTTAATTCTAAAAAAAACCCCAGAAAGATGTAGGCAAATAAAGTTAAAATGTGTTAGAAATGGTGATTTCAAAATAACATTCAGGTTGCAAATAGGGTTAAAAAAGGTAAACTTGATAGAGTGACACTCAAAGATGTGAAGCAATGGGCATGTATTAAAGTGACAAATGCATCTTTAAAATAGATGAAGTTTCTACAAGCATATTTAGCTATTTACAGGTTAAATAACTAATCAGGTAGAGTATGTATCATAAAGTTTAAGGCAATGTTGGAATGGTGAGGTTTGATCATTGGTGCAAACATTGATACATACCAGTATAGTGGAAAGTCAAATGACAATGTACCAAATTAAAATTTATTACTATATGCAATCCTATTCATGAATGAAAAACAATTTTAGATATTGCAAGTGAATATAGCAAAATGTGGCCACACAGATCAACTATAGGTACCAATAGACCCTATATCATCAACTAAATGTGAAATTTTCATCCCGAAAACTTTGTAAACAAGGATGGATATTTGCATGTGTGGGACATATGCAATGTACTTGGTAACATCACATGTGCAAACATGATTCAAATAATCTGTTTGAACATTTTTAGTATATTTTTAAGAGTCTTGGTTACCAAGTTATTAAGTTCAATGATTCAATGATTCAATGGAATCAGATATCAGCTTATGCTGCAATACCTCCCTCTGTCAAAGTACTAAATTGAAATTTGTTACCATACAGAGGCATATTCATGATGAAAATAACATCTTGGGATATTTTAAGTGCACACAGTCAAAACTGAGCCTTACAGATTCACTATAGGTACTATGTCAGCCTAACAATGTCAACTTTTGATTCCAAACATTACAAAATATATGCATTTTTGTTCATGTCAGCTATGTAACCATGTTAGGATCAGTTGTAGAAAGTTAAATTCAAATAATCTGTTTGAATATTACTTATGTAATCTTTAAAGTGTCAGATAACAAATATTATTAGTCATTAATAATGCATAAAGCAAAATGGATCATGAGAATTCCCATACTATCATCTGGGCCACAATGTCACACTACATCAATCAACATCTTAAAGAAACTGAACACTACAATGGAATGCATTCTGTGTTCAACTTACATCATTTTGCTGTTTTCTTACATGCAATGGTAAATATACCTGGGTAAAGTTTATTTTCCCCCCTCTGACCTGTATTTCATTCTCTGACAGCTTAATATGATTTTGTAGAGAACTTGAACAGGTTCTAGTATAAAGTCTTCATCTCTGTTCTCTCACTAAATAGCCTAAAAACTATGTTAATAAACAATTACTGATAGCTATACAAGCAGATATGTAATACTCAGGAAGTCACCCCATCATAAACACATAAATTAACTGTTTGGACCCCAAATAAATAGTTTCAATGACCTAAAGGTACAAAGCAAAGTAGAATTTTGTCTTCATGTATTTTAAATGAAGGTCTTATTTTGACTAATAAAGATATTTTCTCTGATCAAATTTGACAAATATACATCATTTGAGCTTGTATATGGTGTAGGAGTATATATATGCTGATATATTTTTCATATCATTCCAAATAAATATTATATATGTGTATACTTGGTGGAAAAATTTTATATTTTAATTGTTTTTTTTAAATTTCATTTAAATTTTTTAAATTAAAATTATTTTTTATTTTTAGTTTCATTTTTATATTTTTTAAGTCAATATACATAACCTATTAAAATTTCATGTGTATGTCATTAATAACAAATATTTTGTATCAGTTTCAAGTTTTTACAGTATACAATTAATTTCACTATATTGTCTCTACATTTGTTTCTCAGTACTGAACTTTCCACTGTGTGACAATCAATACAAATCATATGTTAATCTAAAATACCTTCAAAGATGACTTTACGGTTTAGTTCTTGTCAAGGGTTGACCTGCATTTTTTTGAGAGGCTGAATTGTAAACAAAACACCAGGCAACGGAACACAGATTTCACTTCCGGATCATCACCATGACCTTATTACTCAATGTGCACTGTCGCCGAAATACACATAGACAACCACACCATAAGCTTACATTTTAAAGAATAAACAATTGCCTTTAAATCCTTACCAAGAATGCCAAAATCTAACTCTAGTATCACCACCAAACTTTGACAGGAAAAAGTGATCTAAAAATAGACTGGGACTACATTCATGGGTACTGAACCGGATTTTATTGTGTTCTGATTCCATATATGAAAAAGGAAAAATGTCTGCTACACTGGCCTTCTAGAAAATCTTGTTATCTCTACTTCCCTGAATGATAGGCCATATCAGCATGAGGTTTTGCACAGAAAGACTTCTTATGTAGTTGGTCTTAATTGAAAATGGTACCGATTCCATATTTTATATGGCCACCACATCTGCCGTTTTAAGAATCTGTTTAACGCTACTTATCATGAACGGAAATTCACATCGATATGGATTTTTTTTCAATATGATTTCTAATTGGTTCGAAATAAAGGTGCTGCTAGAACATCCAGTTTAGCCGCCACATCTGCCATATTAAACAATATCGCTGTTGCTATTTCGCCTGAATGGATGGCTATATCAGCATGGGGTTTTCACTAAAAGATTTTAATATAGTTGGTCCTAAATAAAAACGGTACCGATTGGATACACATCTATCCGCCATAGCAGCCCTCTTGAAAATCTTGTTATTGTTGCTCTTCCTGAACGAAAAGGCATAACCGCATGGGGTTTTATATACAAAATGAAATGGTGTTGCCTGGAATTAAATATGGTCACTATGTATGGTGGCTAGTTTGTAAATATTTTTATCACTACTATTCGTGAATGTATAGGAGTTTCACTAAAAAAAAAATCTTATTATAATGATGTTCAGTTGAATCCCCCCAAAAAATGATACCAGTCTGATATCCTATATGTTCACCACAGTAGCCATCTTGAAAATCTACTGGTTAGTATGAATGGAAGTAATGTTAATATAGGGTTTTCATTTAAGACTTAAGGGTTCATTAAATTGTCAAGACCTTGAATGAGCTTGATTGTGACCAAGATTATTGCATATTAAATTAATCAGGTAATATTATCAATGATTAGCTGACCTTTCTAACACTGTGTATGTTTATTAATCAGGATTGGCTGACCTTTTCACCACTGCCTATGTATAAATCAGTTAACCTTGTATAGGATTGGCTATGCTTGTTACCACTCTGCAGACTTAATTCCAAATTTAATTTTGCACCACCTTGTTAAATATGCTTGCTATACATCAACATAAAAATATTTTCAGGCTCCGTCAATGTTGTTTGTAGCAAATACATTGCACTGAAATGTACAGATTTTTTTATGTATATACTTTCATGGTGAATACATACCCTATTATTGGATGAGGATTTGAATTCTCTGATTTATTTTGATACACAGAGTCAATGTTTGACATGATCTGTTAGTATTTTTTTCAGTATGTTTTGTCCTACTCTCCAGAGTGGATGTCTTACATGCACAATGAACAAAATGATGACATAATTATTAATCAGTGTCATTGCAAGCAAATGTGCACATGAAGTACATTGCCATTGCCTGCATATATGCATTCAGAGTACATTGTTATTGTCTGTAAATGAGCATTCAGAGCAGATTGCCATTGCCAGCAAATGTATGCTGCCATTACAAGCAGATAGAGCCCATTGCACTTATAGTACATTGCCATTTCCAGCAAATGTACAAACTACATTGTCAGCCAGTGTGCACTCAGTACTTTGCCATTACCAACAGATGTGCACTTGTCATGCTAGCAAATATGCAGAGCACATCATCATTGCCAGCAAATAAGGTCTCAGAGTACATTGCCATTGCCAGCAAATGTCCTTTTAGAGTACATTGCCATTGCCTGCAAATCTGCACTCATTTCATTACCATTACAAATGTGCACTCAGAGTACATTGCTAGCAAATGTGTACTTAGTGTTCATATTGGAAGGAAGATGTGTTGCTCACCAAAACTGGATTGCTGTAACCTATTATCTAAAGGTTTTTTGGTATGACTAAAACTATTATCAAGGCTCTTATTCTTGTATATGTTAACTTACTGACACCAAAGTTACATTGAAGGAAGATGTTTATATACAGAAACCAGGTTACTTTCACCAGCATTATAGGATTTCTTGAAAATTGCTTGAAAGACACTAACTTATACCACCAATGTTGGGGTGTCTTGCAAGTTTCTGCTCACTCACAACTCTTTATTTTTTTGAAAGGATTTATTTGTTTATTCGTTGGCTGTAAAATTATTAATTTTGGTTTTGTACTTGGACCTTGATTAGTGTCATGACCCAGTAGAATAAATATTGATTAAGTATGTTGTCATACTAGAAATCTTATATATTTTCACCTCTATACTTTGCAGAATCTTGAACCTGGAATAACATATTACTACACACCTGTCAGCAATTCAATATCAAGTGGACCATTTTACTTCAAAATGCCACCAAGTGGACAGGTAACAAAACATACAAAACTGCAGTTTTATCAGATAAATGATCAAATTTTTAAAAAGTATATCTTTAATAATAAAATGTTTGAACACTGGAAAAACAACCATTTATCAGTCATTCACTAATAAACTGTGAAAGCTTAGATTTTGAATTTTTCAATTTTAATTCAGAAATTTAGTTATGATGTTTAAGTATATTTAAGATATATGAATCCATCTGATCATACATGGTGTGTGTGTGTGTGTGTGTGTGTGTGTGTGTGTGTGCCTTTCTGATCATCTGGGTTTAACCACTTTTTCTTGCTTTTTATATCATATAGAAAGATAAGAGAAATCTTATTCAAAGAAAGCATATATTTTTGGAATTAAAAAAACAAAAATGAGAGTTTTAATGTAATTATGTTACTGAATACCAGCAAAGACTTTGTCATGTACATCAGTCCTTCGGAAATCTTCACATGATGTTTAATTGAAATTTCTAAGAATTTCTTTTAAAAATTCCAACAAGACTAGTTTCATCTTTTTAAAGAATAGCTTCAGGTTTCACATTGCAGTGATTCACTTCAGATTATAGATGTCCATGCGGAATTCCAGTGGAATCAGTGTCAGCCAGTATTTACATGAACCAAATGGCTTAAAATCATCATCATAGTTGTTTTATATATAAAACATGGTGGTGCATGTGTCATTACACATCCATTGAGCCAGTGGTGTATTATGGAAACAAGATGTGCAGCTCATTATTATTCTTGAAGGAAAACTGAGTACTAATTATAACTAACCATTAAAGTCTGGATATTGTTTATCTTATATCGTGAACTTTGCTTTGTACACAAAGTTTACACTTTGTATGCAAGTGTGCAGTCAATATTTCTGTGGGTACTACTTGCATCAGGCTCTGCAGGGAGCTAAATAATAATCAGTGTCTCACCAGAAGTTTAAAATGACCATGCAATTTCTCATTACTCAATGTTTTGTCTGGCAAATTAGATGTAATGTATATAATACTTTATGTATACCAGTATTGGTATGTATTTTTGCATGATTGGATGGAAGTCCGTCAGTCAGTTAGTCGGTCGGTCGGTCGGTCGGTCAGTCTGTCTGTCTGTCTGTCTGTCTGTCTGTCTGCCTGCATGCATGCATGCATGTATGTATGTATGTATAAATAATTTTCTTTTAGGACTGGAGTCCTGAGTTTATGTTGTATGGTGACTTGGGCTTGCATTCAGAAAGTATACCCAGATTGACAGCAGAGGCCCTCAAAGGAGAATACACTGCAGTGCTGCATGTTGGAGACTTTGCTTACAATCTACATGACAATATTAACATGGAAAATGTAAGTACTATTTATTTCCTCCCCAGTTTTAAAAATCTTGCTGATTTCAAGATATAATTGAGATACTCCTTGAAACCTAATTAAATGAAAACAGAACATAAACTTTATTTGCTCTGGTTGCATTAGAAACTCATATAGAATATATAATAATTATTATGAATAAAGTAGATGAGGAAACTTTAAGTTTACCAGCAGTGAGGAGAAATAAATTAATTAGCAATTATTTTGACCATTTTAATGGATTCTGTATATTATTGTCATAGTAATGTAATCTTTTTGTTTTAAGTAAAGTATAGCATTTTTATTAAATTATCTGTAATTTGCTAGGTATATTAAATGTATACCATAGTGGTTTGATGGCTTGGTCATGTTGAGTTGTCAGCATAAGAAAATCGGGATAATTACAAGACCTGAAACATTCTGATGGTGACAACAATAAAATTATATGTAACTGAAAAATAAGAAAGTGCTTTCCATATCAACCTTTTAACCTTGTTAATCATTCTAAATCATGAATGGAATTACATATTGATCAGCTGACATGCCCATTAATATTGCTATTCATGAATGCAAAGCATGTGAAGTCACTTATTTTTACTATGATGACTGTGAACATTAAGTCTTAGAGGTATGGGGACAGCATACCCATGTATGTAATATAGTTTTTCACCAGAATGTCTCTCAGCCTAGGCCTAAAGTAGCACGAGAGGTTCCAATGGGGACTTAGCATGGGAATGATAACATTATTTAGACAGCTTATTTACAATGGAATTGGTTACATTGTTGGAACTTGATGATATAGGATTGCCACAAAGAATGTTACTTAATTCCTTTCATATGTCAGGTTAGGATACCTTACAGTTGTTGACACTTGTTCAGTTGTAACTAGGAAATATTGAATTAATAGTATTTCCTCTGTTATTTGAATTATTTGATAGTGATATGAACAGTGTTATGGATATTGAGAGTATCCATAGTGACATGGACAATGGGAATATCCAGAATGATATAGACAATGGGAGTATCCATAGTGATATGTACAATTGGAGTGTCCATAGTGGTATGGACAATGGGAGGATCCATAGCAATATGGATAATGGGAGTATCATAGTGATATGGACAATGGGAGCATCTAGAGTGATATGGACAATGGGAGTATTCATAGTGATACGGATAATGGGAGTATCCATAGTGATATGGACAATGGAAGTATCCATAGTGATATGAACAATGGGAGTATCCATAGTGATATGAACAATGGGAGTATCCATAGTGATATGGACAATGGGAGTATCCATAGTGATATGGACAATGGGAGTATCCATAATGATATGGACAATGGGAGTATCCATAGTGATATGGACAATGGGAGTATCTATAGTGATATGGACAAAGGGAGTATCCATAGTGATATGGACAATGGGAGTATCTATAGTGATATGGACAAAGGGAGTATCCATAGTGATATGGACAATGAGAATATCCATAATGATATAGACAATGAGAGTATCCAAAGTGATATGGACAGTGGGAGTATCCATAGTGATATGGACAATGGGAGTATCCATAATGATATAGACAATGAGAGGATTCAAAGTGATATGGACAATGGGAGTTTCCATAGTTATATGGACAATGGGAATATCCAGTTATATGGACGATGGGAGTATCCATTGTGATATGGACAATGGAAGTATCATTTTCAGATAGTGATATGGACAATAGGAGTAGCATTTTCAGATTTCTGGAAAAGGACACAAAACTTCTGGCTCCTTTCTGAGTAAAAATGGATAGGTGTATTAAATGGTGAGTCAGCAGTACACATATGGGTTTTAAAATAAGTGATGATCACATAATTTGTTTATGTTGTATAAGTGCTCATTTACCCAGGTCATATTGAGCAAAACTTTACTGCCTGACTTCATCCTATATTTTTGCCTGATGTGACGATAAAAGTCACTGTTTCCTTGACTAATTAATGGAATCAATTTCATGTACTTGCTATTTGACAACACATAATTCACAAACTGTTTCAGAGACTTGTACGATTTCTCTCACCTTTCTCACTCCATTTGAGATATTTGGACAGTTTGTTTTGGATCAGAGGTTGGAGTGTATTTGAAATCAAAAACTTGAAATTTGCAGAAAACCATGCAATAGCAGCATATGGAATCACTTTAAACAGCAGCTATCCAAACGAGACATTGTATCAAACTCTACCTGCATGTTATTGATAAGTAGAATAAATGTCAAGTGAATATTATAAATAAATGATATAGTATTTATAAAGACACTCATTTTGCAGTTCGAGAAGGCATAGGGGTACTCACTGTTGTTGTTGTTGTTATAGAAGCCCTTCATGGGGATGTATTTTTAAGTGTGTTGTGAGTCGGCCTTTAATTTCATTCTAGCTATATGCATCCATGCATTTATATATAAGCAAAGTTGAAAAAAATGTGTGTAAGAAATTATTTGCAAATTCAAACAAAGTCTCTCCTGCAGTTAAGACTTCTCCCTGTTGTCTCTTGGAGAAACAAGTAACTTTTCCATAAAATTTAGAATCATCTTAAGCTTTGTTGATATGTTTTTGATTGTGCTTTTTCAAGAAACATGGGAGAAATATAACAGATTTGTTAAAAATGCTGAATATATATTCTTGTTACTTACTTACAAAACTCATTGCACACAACAGATAATGTCCCCTATACAGGAAAATAGGAGACATAGCATAGAATGGTTTAAAAAAAACTTAGTATCCCCCAGCAACACTCAACATCACTCAGATCTTTCATCACTCAGATCCCTCATCATCACTCAACATCACCCAGATCTCTCATCATCACTCAACATCACCCAGATCTCTCATTATCACTCAACATCACCCAGATCTCATCACTGAGATCCCTCATCATCACTCAACATCAGATTCCTCATCATCACTCAGATCCCTCATCATTGTTCATCATCACTCAGATTCCTTATTATCACTCAGATCCCTCACCATCACTCAGATCCCTCATTATCACTCATCATCACTCGGATCCCTCATCATACTTCATTATCACTCAGATCCCTCCTTATCGCTCATCATCACTCAGATCCCTCACCATCACTCAGATCCCTCAGCATAACTCAAATCCCTCATCATCCCTCAAATCCCTCATCATCCCTCAGATCCCTCATCATCACTCAGATTCCTCATGATCGCTCATCATCACTCAGATCCCTCATTATCCCTCATCATCACTCAGATCCCACATCATTGCTCATCATCACTCAGATCCCTCAACATCACTAAGATCCCTCATCATCACTCATCATCACTCAGATCCCTCATTATTGCTCATCATCACTCAGATCCCTCAACATCACTCAGATTCCCCCATCATCTCTCAGATTCCCCAGCATCACTCAGATTCCTCAGCATCCCTCATCATCACTCAGATACCTCAACATCACTCAGATGCCACATCATCACTCATCATTTTATATCCCTCATTATTGCTCATCATCACTCAAAACCCTCAACATCACTCAGATATCTTATCACTCAACATCACTCAGATCCTCAACATTCCTCAACATCACTCAGATCCCTCAACATCACTCAGATCCCTCAACATCACTCAGATCCCTCAACATCACTCAGCATTACTCATATCCTTCAGCATCATTCTGCATCACTCAGATCCCTCATTTACTCCCAGCAAATCATACTTGTCTTACCTGTAATGTCATTAAGCTTAAAACAACCAAAAATTAAAACTATATAAAAGTAGGCATATTTTACATACTTGTCACAGGCATCCGACTGCACCAAAACAACTCAGGTATGTATTATTCCATTTCAGAAAATCTCATGCTTTTTCCTGCCATTTTGTATTTGGTATGCATGCATTCCTTGCATGAACAATAATGTATATTGATTAATGTCATTTTCAGTTGAAATTTGTAAAATAAAATTTCAGTTGAAATTTGTAAAATAAAATTTCTTGGAAAAGTACAAGTTGTGTTTTGTCAAAACTGATGCATGGAATACATATTTAATATTGTCAATAATTTTGCAAAGTTGTAATATTCTAATTGTTTTCTTTTTTTTAAATTTTTTTTGTTTTGTATTCTGTGTAAAACAAATACTTTGCCACCAGTACTTTAAACATAATATTTCTTATGAGCTAGTTTGTGAGGAAAATATGTTGGAAAATTAAATAATCAAGATTGAAATACAAGTCGGATAACCAAATAGTTTGAAGTTGGGAAGTCCTACTTACACTGTACATATGTATAGAGTTTAGCAGCACATCAGCACAATTCTGGCTATACAGCATGAATTAAATGTTTTGTTTTTATAAGATAAAGAGACAAATTGTGAGAAACTTTATAAAGATAAACCCTTCCTTATAAATGTAACTACGATGTCCCTCAAGATAAAAGGTGGATACTTAGAAAGTAAATTTAAAAGTTTTCTGGAAATCTTGTCACATTTAATAGAGAGACACAAGTTAGTAAATGTCACTGATAAAAAACAAAAAGAAATCTCACATTCAGAGACTTGTACTTCCTGCATGAAGACCTCTTGAAGTTCATTACATGACATGATTTGCAGACACAGTAATAATATGAAATACTCACATTTTGTGTCAGTAGTTTATATTAATTTTTGTACATGTATGCCTGATTTAGTTTATGTTTAGGTGTTTGGATCAAACTAACTGCTGCTACCATCCCACCTACCTACCCACCCTCAACCCAATCGACTGTGCCTTGCTTGTACAATAGTATTGCTTTAGTTGTATTACACAGGTGTCAGAATAAAATGTGTTATTCCTGATGAAAAAAACAATGCAAATGTAATAAATTCACTTTTTCCACCCCAAAATAGTAAATTTACCATTCATATTGTGGGGAAACATTTTTAAATTTGCAATTCATGACAAACTGAGTTATGGTGAAAAAAGTTTCCTTTTAAATTTATATTGAGGAGGCTTCACCAATTACTGATAGTGTTACCAATAAGAAGTTTAAGTGAGTCTGAGATTGCTCATTGGACTGGCACATAGCTAATATCCCAATGCAAGAGCAGTTTTGCCAAGAAATCGGAGTTAGTGAGATGATATCTGTATAAATGCCTTCTAAATGTTGTTGATTGAATATGCTAAGAGAATATTTGTTTCAAGGCTTCAGTTTTATTTGTATCATCTTCTATTGTTATGGCATTCTATTATTTTCCTGTTTTAAAAGGCATTCATATGCCATGATGTTTTTCTTAGAGTTGGTCAAACGTTGTGGAATGGCTATCTTGAGAAAAAGGTGTTTAAATGTTATTTCAGTTTTTGTAATATTATTAATTACATTAAAGTCTTTCATGTAATGTCAGATTATCTTTTGTGGCATTTGGTACAAAATGTTCACAAGTTTTTCTAATGTTAGTAAAGTATCCATATATAATGGCAATCATTATTACTGAACTGAAAGTACTTGATGATTGGATGCATTTTGTCCGATTTGATCCAGGTTTATGAAGCAGTTTTTGAGGATGAAATGTTGAATTTATTTAGCTAACTGACCATAGGCTAAAAGAGCTTAGGTGATGGCCAGTTCATCATTGTTTGTTGTCTGATATCCGATTGTCGATTAGTTAGCACAAGTTTTCTTATAATATTATAATTATTTGTATATCTAGTAAATATATTTTAGCATTTGAATTTTTTTTAAAATCAAATGTTTACAAGACATTTGCATGTTTTTTACTGGAACAATTTCTGTTGGAATCTGAAGCTGAATATTCCATAGTAAGTTCAAATTTACTTTTAACCTATTTGTTGTCATCAGTCCATAATGCATACAAATTTACATGTGCAGAAAGTAAATTATATCTGCATGTAAGAACGGATATTCAGAATTATTTGCAGATCTCATTGCAGAATTTTGCATCAGTTAAGACTGAATTAACATGTTTCTGAAAGTATAGACATAAATGTTTTTCATATTCTTGTATTTCTATGTCAGTAATTTTTAGACCCACAGAAAAAATCTTTCATTATTAATACTAAATTAAAAATGCACCCACCTTAAAAGTATGCCATTCACATATATATGTCAAAAAATTTCCTGCTTAATAATATAAGCATGGTAGTCAGCTCTGAATATCATTAATGTTTCCATATCTTGTTTTCAATTTAGGTTGGTGATTCATTTATGCAAATGATTCAAGGTATGACCTCTCATGTTGCCTATATGACAAGCCCTGGAAACCATGGTAATTGTGCCGTAACAGCAGTAACATTCTTAATATTACTATAGCAAAGTATCTATAAGGCAGGGATATATAGGTATCCTCATGTCTGTCCATTCGTCTGTCTTTCCACTAGTTCCAATTTTTGATAGAGTGCCATGAACTTGGTAAATATTATGGCCATCATCTGAAGATGCATATGTTAACAAGTCACTTGACTCAGAGGATTTTATTATTGCCCTTTTTGACTTGCAATTTACTTTCCTCCCACATATTTATTAGAGTTATTATCTTTTTGACATGCATTTATTGTTCTCCCAAACATTTGTTTAGAGTTATTACCTTTTTGACTTGCAATTTACTTTCCTCCCATCACCTCTGTCTGCATGTGTTCGAGTCTAGGATTCGGCTAATGTAGATATGTGAGAAAGCTTGCCAGTAGCTTCTCGTGGGTCGGTGGTTCTTTCCGGTGATTTCCCGGTTTCTTCCTCCACCATTAATACTGGCCGCCATGAATAGCCTATCTTGTGCTGAAAAATGGCGTTAAGCCCAACAACAACAACAACTTTCCTCCCACATATTTGTTAGTCCTTGCCTTCTTGAAGTGCAATTTACTGTCCTCCCACATTTTATTTCCTTTTTGGTCTCTTGGTTTGACACAGATTCAATTATGTGAATTCAACTAGGTCAGCAGCTTTTGATGGATAACTGTGTTACATATTTTGGTCATTGTCTGAAGAAATGCATATTGACATATGACTTTTGTTAGAGTTGTTTTATTTTTAGCTTGTAGATGAATGCTGTGTATGACAGAATATTGTACATGTACCTAGTCTGAAAGTCTTTTTTGGATTGCCATGAAACTTTTTTTTTACATGTCACAGTCATCATTGGAAGATGTACATTTCAACAAATCACTGGTAGATTTTTTTATGGAGTTATTGCCTTTTTTTTCCTTACAGCTGAATGCAATGTAAGATTCTTGATAATGCACCTCTTGTATTGCAACTGGATACAGTGTAAGACAGATTCTTGTGAATGCAACTTGTCTTATGACTGAATGCATTGTAAGACAGATTCTTGTGAATGCAACTTGTCTTATGACTGAATGCATTGTAAGACAGATTCTTGTGAATGCAACTTGTCTTATGACTGAATGCATTGTAAGACAGATTCTTGTGAATGCAACTTGTCTTATGACTGAATGTATTGTAAGACAGATTCTTGTAAATGCAACTTGTTTCATGACTGATTGCAGTGTAAGACAGATTCTTCTGAATGCAACTAGTCTTGTAACTGAATGCAGTAAAAGACAAATTATTGTGAATGCAGCTTTTCTTGCAATTAAATGCAATGTAAGAAAGATTCTTGTGAATCTAACTTGATTTGAAACTAAATGCAGTGTAAGACAGATTTATATGTATGTAACATACCTTTCAACTGAATGCAATGTAAGGCAGATTTTTGTGAATGAATTTGACTTGCAGCTGAATGCAGTGTAAGACAGATTTTTGTGAATACAACTTGTTTTGTAACTGATTGCAATATAAGACAGATTCTAGTGAATGCAACTTGTCTCACAACTGAATGCAATTTAAGAAAGATTTTGTGAATGTAACTTGTCTTACAACTAAATGCAGTGTAAGGCAGATACTTATGTATATAACAGCTTGCAACTGAATGCAGTATAAGACAGATTCTTGTGAATGGAATATGATTTGCAAATAAATGCAATGTAAGAAAGATTTTTATGTATGTAACATAGATTGCAACTGAATGCAGTGTAGGGCAGATTCTTTTGAATGCAACTTGTTTTGCAACTGAATGCAATATAAGACAGATTCTTGTGGATGCAACTTGATTTGCAAATAAATGCAATGTAAGAAAGATTTTTATGTATGTAACATAGATTGCAACTGAATGCAGTGTAGGGCAGATTCTTTTGAATGCAACTTGTTTTGCAACTGAATGCAATATAAGACAGATTCTTGTGGATGCAACTTGATTTGCAAATAAATGCAATGTAAGAAAGATTTTTATGTATGTAACATAGATTGCAACTGAATGCAGTGTAGGGCAGATTCTTTTGAATGCAACTTGTTTTGCAACTGAATGCAATATAAGACAGATTCTTGTGGATGCAACTTGATTTGCAAATAAATGCATTGTAAGAAAGATCTTTATGTATGTAACATAGCTTGCAACTGAATGCAGTGTAGGGCAGATTCTTGTGAATGCAACTTGTTTTGCAACTGAATGCAATATAAGGCAGATTCCTGTGAATGAAACTTGACTTGCAGCTGAATGCAGGGTAAGACAGATTCTTGTGAATGGAACTTGTCTTGCAACTAAATGCAATGTAAGACAGATTTTTATGTATGAAAATTAGCTTGCAACTGAATGCAGTGTAAAACAGATTCTTGAGAATGCAACTTGTCTCACAACTGAATGCAATGTAAGGATTCCTGTGAATGTAACTTGACTTGAAACTAAATGCAATGTAAGACAGATTCTTATGTATATAATATAGCTTTCAACGGAATGCATTGTAAGACAGATTCTTGTGACTGTATCTTGACTTGCAATTAAATGCAGTGTAAGACAGATTCTTATGTATGTAACATAGCTTTCAACTGAATGCAATGTAAAACAGATTTTTGTGATTTAACTTGCAGTGTAAGACAGATTCTCGTGAATGTAACTTGTCTTATGACTGAATGCAGTGTAAGACAGATTCTTATGTATGTAACAGACTGCAACTGAATGCGTTGTAAGACAGATTCTTGTGAATGGAACTTGTCTTGCAACTAAATGCAGTGTAAGGCAGATTCTTATTAATGCAACTTGACTTGCAGCTGAATGCAGTGTAAGACAGATTCTCGTCTCCTGAATGTATGAATGTAACTTGTCCTGCAGCTAAATGCAATGTAAGACAGATTCTTATGTATGTAACATAGCTTGCAACTGAATGCAGTTTAAGACAGATTCTTTTGAATGCAACTTGTCTTGCAACTTTTATGGATTGCAGTAAAACTTGTGCACATATTGACATATCTTGTGTTGTAGTTTTGTAAGAGTTTTTGCTCTTTCTAAATCACAGCTGGATGAAATTTTTGACAGAATTTTTGAGTCCAAGTATTTGTGCA
This sequence comes from Potamilus streckersoni, assembly GCA_016746295.1. Classification (NCBI taxonomy): domain Eukaryota; kingdom Metazoa; phylum Mollusca; class Bivalvia; order Unionida; family Unionidae; genus Potamilus; species Potamilus streckersoni. The sequence goes on from JAEAOA010001605.1 coordinate 1,799,653, forward strand.
TTTTACAGTGGATTGCTGTTAAATGTAGCACTTATTATCTTGATTAGAAATAGTGATGTTGACCAACCATTGTTCTCATGTGTTTTGAGAATGTTTGTTTTTTTTGACAATTAACTTGACTCCAACATATGTGTGTGTATGTGTTGTGTGTGTGTGTGTGTGTGTGTGTGTGTGTGTGTGTGTGTGTGTGTGTGAGAGAGAGAGAGAGAGAGAGAGAGAGGGAGAATACATAACAAAATATAAAGACTAAATAGAAGTAAAATCCTTTAATATAAAATGCCAGATTCTTCATATAAGTGTTTTTTTTTTTTAAAAAAGTCCAAGACTTTCTCAACTACAACATCATGATGGGATGCCTATTTTACAATAAATGTAAGGATGTATCAGGCCTATTCTACCTCCCTGAGCCAGGAGGAGGAGAATATGAGAGGCATAGACATATTTATGTAAACAAAGTGATCACCATTCCTCTGTTGTTTTGTATCCTTTTAATATTTTCCTAGTAATTATACCCAAATCCCTATTCAAATATTTATTGTAAATCTTCCTTCAGGTAAAGGGCATAATGGAAGGACATAAATCTGATTTATCATGATGGATCTACTCAATACAATAGCGAAAATAATCTATGGTTAAATATTATATATGTTTGTATTATATTAATAATATTTGTTAATTTGTGTGTCCAAGTATTTAAAAATTTGGTCTTTCATTGGTAAATATTAGCATGTCATTATCTCTTTTTTTATACAAATTATTTACAAAATCCCCATAGTTTACATTATATTTTTTAAAAACTTAATGCCCTGTAAACCTGATATAATATGGAAAAATCTGGCTGAGGGCCTGGTGTTAATGTCATGGGATTAAATGCAGTACTGAGTTGTGCCAAGAGGGTATCAGCTGTAATTACCATATCAGATAATGTATAACTCATAAAACAGCTGTAATTACCATGCCAGATAATGTATAACTCATAAAACAGCTGTAATTACCATATCAGATAATGTATAACTTATAAAACTGGTGTAATTACCATATCACATAATGTATAACTCATAAAACAGCTGTAATTACCATGCCAGATAATGTATAACTCATAAAACAGCTGTAATTACCATATCAGATAATATATAACTCACACACAACTGTAAGTACCATATCAGTACTTGTATAACTCACACATAACTGTCAATAGTATAGACTCAAATCTGCCATTACATTATGGTATATTTCATGCAAAACAGTATAGATTGTTGATATTATCAGGAGTTAAAAGTTGTGTCTGATATCCACATTTTTTTAGCAATATCAATGAAATAATGAGCAATAAGTCATTCTATACAAAGCAACATATATCTGGTCAAATGCCAAGAGCAAGGTTAAACTTGTGGAAAATTGCCTTTTTCCATTGATCATTACCTGTGGACTGATGCCATTTATATCTCAGCTAATTATGTTAAATTTATTACTCTGTATTAATGTTCTGTATTGAATTTGGAAATAGATTTTCATGGGCAGAATGAGATCGGAAATTGGCATCTCAAATCTGTATGGTGTCACTGATCTGTCATTTTTTGCTAATATTGTCATTGTTGCACAAAATATGACAAAAACAAATGGTGATGGTGATATATGATAGCATCAAGCAATTACAGATCTGGATTTTACAGTTTTTAGGAAGATGCATGTTAAGTAATTATGATAATTAATTTGGTTTTACAGAAATAGATAATGATACATTTGCCCACTATAGAAACCGATTTTCCATGCCTCAGTCAGAATGGCCCATTCCTCTGCATCAAATGTGGTACAGCATTGATATTGGAATTGTCCACTTTCTTAGGTAAGAAACTTATGCCAATGTCTTTCATTATCTTAGCTTTGAAAGTCATACATCAGTGTCTTTAATTATTTTAGCTTTGACAGACTTACATCAGTGTCTTTAATTATCTTAGCTTTGACAGACTTACATCAGTGTTTTTCATTATCTTAGCTTTGACAGACTTACATCAGTGTTTTTCATTATCTTAGCTTTGACATATTTGTCCAATGTCTTTCATTATCTTAGCTTTGAAATATTTGTCCAATGTCTTTCATTATCTTAGCTTTGACAGACTTACATCAGTGTTTTTCATTATCTTAGCTTTGACAGACTTACATCAGTGTCTTTGATTATCTTAGCTTTGACAGACTTACATCAGTATCTTTAGTTATCTTAGCTTTGACATATTTGTCCAATGTCTTTCATTATCTTAGCTTTGACAGACTTACATCAGTGTTTTTCATTATCTTAGCTTCGACTGACTTATATCAGTGTTTTTCATTATCTTAGCTTTGACAGACTTACATCAGTGTTTTTAGTTATCTTAGCTTTGACATATTTGTCCAATATCTTTCATTATCTTAGCTTTGACAGACTTACATCAGTGTTTTTCATTATCTTAGCTTTGACAGACTTACATCATTGTCTTTAGTTATCTTAGCTTTGACATATTTGTCCAATGTCTTTCATTATCTTAGCTTTGACAGACTTACATCAGTGTTTTTAGTTATCTTAGATTTGACATATTTGTCCAATATCTTTCATTATCTTAGCTTTGACAGACTTACATCATTGTCTTTAGTTATCTTAGCTTTGACATATTTGTCCAATGTCTTGCGTTATCTTAGCTTTGACAGACTTACATCAGTGTTTTTCATTATCTTAGCTTTGACAGACTTACATCATTGTCTTTAGTTATCCTAGCTTTGACATATTTGTCCAGTGTCTTTCATTATCTTAGCTTTGACAGACTTTAGTCACTCTCTGTCATTATCTTAGTTTTGACTACAATACCGATAACAGACTTGAACAAATCAAGTAGGCTAGTAATTTTAAATGGAAATTTCTGAAAAATTTAAAATGACAGATTGTAGGCAAGTGGCTTATTACCTGGAGAAGGACAAAATATATTAAACTATTTGCTGCAGGATTTCTCTTTTCTCTTGTTTCAAGTAATTAATATTTATTCTTCTTTATAATATATTGGACAGTTGTATTGCATTTTAACATTTTATGGACTAATTGTGAATTTTCTTATGAAATTTCTACATCCCAAATTATATTGAAGAAATTTTTTAAAGAAACTGTACATTGAAGTATAAAATTTTAGTGAGGAGTTTTCTGTGTGTAAATGGGTTGACTGAAGAGTACTTCATTATTAATTAATTATTAATTTGACAGATTGTTACATATAATAAATGTATCTAATATGGAAAAAATAGAATTTATTCAAACACAAAATAAAGAGTTTGTTCAACTACAGATTGGTTAAAATTCGGGTGAGAGATAAAAAATGCTGATAATTTGTAAGAAAGACTAATATTTGTGGTTCATGTTTGGTAAAAAATGTTGGAGGTTCATTTGAAAATTCAGTAATTTTGTATGGAAGTCAATTGTGTTAGTGAATGTTATTTATAATGAATCTGTTATCCCTTCTGGATATGATGCCTGGATTCCACAGAAACAGAAATTTAAGCTGTAATTTATGATAAGCATGCTGATAATAGCATTTTTGTTAATGTAGTACCTCCAATATGGTGACCTGAATGATTAAATTATTGTTGCCCAAATCATGTAGTGCCTCAAATAAGGCTACCTGAATGAGTAACTTATTGCAGAGCCATAGTCATGTAGTACTAGTCCACTTAGGCTACCAGAATAATTAAGTCATGTAGTACCAGTCCACTTAGGCTACCAGAATAATTAAGTCATGTAGTACCAGTCCACTTAGGCTACCTACCAGAATAATTAAGTCGTGTAGTACCTCCACTAAGGCTATCTAAATGATTAACTTATTGTAGCCCAAATGATGTAGTACCTCCACTCAGGCATATTGAATGATTAATTTATTGTAGCCCAAATCATGTTAATATCCGATCATGATGAGGGTGATCATAGCAGATAAGAAAAGACTCTACAAATTCAAAATTTCATGTGCTAGCAGCTTTTTTTTTTATGGATTTAAGATATATATATACTTAATGAATAAAGAACAAATCGTATTTTAGAGTATTTTATCAACGTCATTATAACCATAATTCTGCAACAATTAACATTCAGATATTTTATTTTCACTGTAATTCAGCTATTCAAGCGAGACTTTCTTCACATCAAATGGAGCTTATGTAAATGCCCAGTATGAATGGATAAAACAAGACCTTCTTGTTGCTAATCAGAATAGAGATAAATGCCCATGGGTGATTGCTTTTGGACACAGGCCAATGTATTGCTCCAACAACGATGGGGATGACTGCACCAAGACAGATTCCAAAGTGAGAAAAGGGTAAGTTCAATACCATTATTATCAAATTTCATAAATCCATTTTATATTTTTAAGATTATGACTACATAGAGGTGTAAATATAACAATATAATGCATAATGGAATAATGGATCTAAATGTAACCAAGAATTTGCCTCTAAACAGTTTCAGTTATATATATATATATATATATATATATATATATATATATATATATATATATATATATATATATATATATATATATATATATATATATATATATATTATATAATATAATATAATATAATATAAGTCAAGTCCAATTAATAAATGCAGAGACCCAGATCTGCCATCTCATAATGCATAAGCAAATCTTTGTCTATGCATTTTGTTAGTAGTAATCAATAGAATGAAAACAATGACCCTTATTTGCTGGTGCACTATGCAGTAACAGATCAGGGTCAGTATTGTTTGCAGTTGAACTTGACTGATAAGGGAGTACACATAATCTTTAGGTTTTTGAGTGTGTGTGTGTGTGATTTGGAGTTTTTACATGACTGCAATTTGACAGTTTATAGTGATGTCTAGCACTGGGGCATTATGCTGAAGAAATGTATATCATGTCCCATCCAGTCACATTATCCTGACAGCAGGCCAACCTGTCCTAGCACTAACCTCTTATTGCTGAGTGTCAAGCGAGGCAGCTGCTTTTGCCATTTTTTTATATCTTTGGTATGATTCGGTCAGGGTATGTGACCTCTTGCATCTGAGGTGGAAGCTGTAACCACTAGACCATCAGAACAATCTTAAGTTGTTGATGCTCACAAAACAAATTATTCAGTGTTTTCGTAAACTTAATGTGAAATGACTAGTCAGGTGAGACACTTAACACAGATACACATTTATGCAGGAAGACACTGTTAAACTCATTATGGTTTAAAAGCCATTAAATTCATTAAATTCAATATTTATGGATGTTTACAACATTTTCTAATCATTATTTTTTTGTGTGCTGCACTTGTCATTTTTCATGCAAGTATGTTAAATTTGTAAGAAAATGCAACCAGTAGTTGAAATAGGCAAAATATAACATGTTATTCTATTTGTAAATAAACATGTCTGATTGAATATTAAATTGAAACATTCTCAAAAGTAAAAATATGTCTTTTACAGAGCCCAGTGTCACACATAAATCTGTACTCTGTTGATGAAGCTGCTTATATCAAGTTTGCAAAATGCCCTATCACTAGCAGGAGCAGATGAAACAATAAAAACACAATTATTCTTTATTTCCAGGTTTGAAGATCTATTCTATGAATATGGAGTGGATGTGGTCATCCAAGCACATGAACACTCCTATGAACGACTCTGGCCCATGTACAAAGGAGTTGTCTTGGCAAAAAACTACACCAACCCCATTGCTCCTGTACAGCTAATAACAGGGGCTGCAGGGAGTAAACATGGGATAGATGATTTCAATAATTCTAAAATAGGTAAGAAAGTCCTACAGGACATAAGGGAGAATATGGTAACTTCAAGTATATCTTTTGATAATGTAATCTAATGTTAAACATGTAACATATTTTGTAAGCAGAGATATGGACTATGTATTCTTTAAATTTCATTAAGTTCTGTTGAAAAAGTTCTTCTTACAGATCTGTGTGTACAAGTTTCTGCTTCCAGGACCCCCAGATGTTTATCATGGACTCCTAGTTCATTGAATTTGGCTTAGAGATTATAAACAATGCTCACATTCAGACCAGACTGAACTGAAAATTCTGGCACTAGATGTGTCAGTAATGTTACAATCTAACATCTGATTGGTCAGTAATTTGATATTTAATATCTGATTTGTCAACAGTTTGACATTCTAACACATGATTGATCAGTAATTTGACAGTCTAACATCTGATTGGTCAGTAGTTTGACAGTCTAACATCTGATTGGTCAGTAGTTTGACATAATTCTAACATGAGATTGTTAAGAAATTTGATATAATCAGCAGAGTTCTGAGTTTAAGTGTATAGTTCTTATATAATCTTCTGGCATGGCCACACATTCATGGAAGACTGAACACAAAAATTGAACTCTTAACACAGAATTCCAGCTATATAATTGATACATAAAGTCAATCAATGTCATTTAAATGGAGTCTGCATTTTAAAATATCAATTTTAAAACAATAATCATTAAAAATTTTAAGTATGATTTCAATGAGAGTAAAGTTATATCAGTGAAATTTATGAAAATTGAGAAAAAATTCAGATTTTATGCTGAGAAATTTTCATGACTACAAAGCCTGACCCCATAGTAAAGAATCTGTCTATGCTCTAAACTTGGACAGAAAGCTATAAAATATAAAAAACATACTTTGCATCCTTAAGTTTGAATTAAATTTTGACAATATGTAGAGCAGTGTTTTATCTACCCATGCATCAGGTGTCAAATATGCAGAATTTTCCGATTTGACACACAAAAGTCGACGATGGTACATAAATTGATGCACCCCAATGTTATCTTTTGCTGATTAAGGGAAGCAAAGATTTGGTCTAAAATTCGTAGCCGATATGCAAATTGACGTACCCAATTGTTATATTATGCTGATTAACACAAAATAAAGGTTTGGTCTATTTCATTTGCTAGATTACAACTCACTCAAACAAAAAAAAACCACCTGCACATGAGTTTCTTATGCTGATGTTCTCATAATACATAGGGTTACAACTGAGGTTGGAGCTTGGATCTGATCTTATGTGACCTATAACTGTCACATCATTTGTAGCTTTGTAGCAACAGGATGTTAGAACCATAAATCATCACAAATAACAAAAAGGCGAAAATAAAAAAAGTGATTTTACAGTGATCCTCACCGGAAAACATTATTTTATGCACATCCTTGTCTTGCAACGAAGCAACGAGTTCTATTTCCCTTATTTTATGCCTTGCGTTATTCCAAGATTCTATGAGCATTCGAAAGAAAATGGTGTCCAAGGTAAAAAAACAACAAAACTTAACAGATCCGAAACTAACAAAATTATCATTTTACAACCGACCGTCAATAACAGTATTACTATCAAACCAGTGGAGCCTTCATCATCTTAAGATGAGGTAATGGTTACATCTAAGATAAAACAATATTGTGAAAACAGTAGTTGAAACCATACAGCTGGATACGTTTTCAAAAAGAAGTTAAGTTGAGTGAAGAATGTTACAGTGAAGACGCCTTTATGTTTTGCCATATATGTACAGTGGCTAAAATAAACCTTGATGACCCAATGTGCAACAAAAAAACCCCAATAACTTTCATGCAGTAAACGGCAATGCATGCTGGGTTGACAGAAAACAAACTTGATTGAACTCCAAATACTATCCAAATTTGTGAATGGTATTTCATCCAAGTCTCAACATATCTTGATTTCCAGGTCATGTGCACTGCTTATTCCCCTACAATCTGAAATGAACACAATTACGTATCCTAAAATTGTTTACTTTATATACTCTTATAATCTCTGGGTCTATCTGCCTCTGAATTCAGTTATTTGTAAATATCAGTATATTTTCCTACCCAGCCGCCAGTTAAAGCCTTTGAATTTGCCACCCAGCTATTGCATCATGTTCTTTTGGACTCTTATAATGATCAAGGGGTTTTCCAGCCACTGAATTCTGTACTTCACAGGCACTTGAATCTTAGCACATCTAAGTGATCAACACATTTTCTCACTAAGTAGGTGGCTGAAGCAGTACAGTTAAGTCTTTGAATTTTGATGCCCACCTATTACATATGTATGGAGGTCTCTTGCCTAAGTAATTTACTGCATCCCAGATACAAAAAATATTGGCATCCAAATACGCATGATTAAGTGTTTCAGAGACATCTGGAAGGTTCACAACACCAGGCAAAGTTTAGTGCAGTTTTACAATCAAGACATAGCATTGAAAGTGCTACTTAAGTGTGACACTGGTTGAGTATAAAAGACATCCCTCTTTTAAAATACAAATCTCTTCCTAATTTAATACATGACTTAACAGTTAAAAGAAATTGATGCCATTGGCATTTTGAAGAATTCCGCCATTATGTATGACTTGGCTACTACCTGTTCATAGGTACTGGAGATCCTATCAAAACATTGTTGAGGATAATCTTCAACATGACCTGCAAAATCTGTCATTTGTGATAGCAATGGCAGATGAAAGTACTGACATTGCCAATAATAAATGCATTGTCATATATTCTGAGATTATTTCTGATGATATGAAATCATCAACAAGATGTTTAACAAATATAGAATGTTCAGATGCTTCAGGCAAAGGGATTGCCTTATTGGCTTTAGTCACGTTATATAATTAATATTTTTGTTGTGTATTTAAACAATATAATTATTTTTAAAAACTACTTTACCTTGATCATCGGCTTGAATAAGACTCATAGGTTTGGATTTTAACTCACTGTTTTGTGCCTTAATGAGTCAAATGACTTTTCATGAAGCCAAGAAATATGGTCATTCCAATTATTTTTTTCATTTTATTTTTGCACACAAATTCAATTTTTGTGCTTAGATAAATTTATGACCAAAGGACAAGGTCTACACTAATCTTTAAACTGATTTCCAAAGTTGAAGAAATGTTGCACTGAACCATTTTAAAAATCCAGTGAAGAGCTTTGATAAAATCTGCCAAAAATATGCAAATAAGAGTGCTGTGCAAGGTTCATTATATGTCTTCCCCATTTGTAACAGTCATCTGTCGAAGCACAAGCCATACACAAAGTTTAGAACCCAAGCTCTATAGGTTTCTTGGATCCTGGGTGTAAACCATGCACATTGTTCAGACCCCCAAATATATAGGTTTCTTTCTAACCCTAAGTGTTAGATATCCACAAAGTTTAGTCAAGGACCTTACTGTTGAGCACATAGTCTTCTGAAAAACTCCTTTTTCTATTAGTCACAATAACCTTTGACCTTTTGAAATAAAAAAAAAATCTATAGGTCTCTTCCTGATGATATTGAATGCCTGCAAACTTTGGTAAAAGTATGTTGTCTAGAACTAAAGTTATTATGCAATAACCAATTATTTTCTTTTGGTCACAGTGACCTTCACCATTGTCCTTTTAACACAAATTAGTAGGCTGTAAACAAACTTTGGTGAAGGCATATTTTGATAACTCAAATCTGTTGTTGTTGTTGTTGTTGTTGTTGTTGGGCTTAACGCCATTTTTCAGCACACGATAGGCTATTCATGGCGGCCAGTATTAATGGTGGAGGAAGAAACCGGGAAATCACTGGAAAGAACCACCGACCCACGAGAAGCTACTGGCAAGCTTTCTCACATATCTACATTAGCCGAATCCTAGACTCGAACACACGCAGACAGAGGTGAGATGGCAGTGATCCATAACGGACAGCGCTTTAGACCACTCGGCCACTCGGGGCCCCCTTAAATCTGTATGCATTGACCTTATTTCCTTTATAAAGTCACAATGACTGTCACTTTTTATTTGTTGACCCACAATCAGTAGACTTATTTCTTCCTCCAAGTGTAAGCCATCAACAAAGTTTAGCCCAGGTCTTTGCTGTAAAACTCAAGTTATTAAGCAAAAATCATTTTCAGCTCTAATAGTCAAAGACCAGAAAAGCTCATGCAATGATCTGTTGTCTGTCATCCATTTCCTTTAAACCCAAGTTTATTATTGTTTCTCCTCAAAAACTACTTGGAGGATTATCATGAAACTTTGCACACTCATTCATCTGAAGAGCTTGTTGGTTGTAAATGAAAATGATGCCACTCAGACATCCAATATGGCTGCCACAGCATAAGAGAAAATCTTGTTGTCACTCAACCCATTGGTCCTAAATGAATATGGTGCTGATTCGATATACAATATGACTACAATAATGGCAGCTATATTGAAATATTATCTATTCTTCTCCTGAATGGAAGGTCATATGACATGGGATTTTCAGTTTCTTTGATGTCTAATTGGTCCTAAATGAAAAAAAGCTATCTGACATCCAGCGTGCCACTATATTAGCCATCTTTAATATAAATTTTTTTGTTATTCCTTCTGAATGGATAGTCATATCAATGTTGGGTTTTCACCAAAAGATTTTGTATGATGTCTAGTCGGTTGTAAATAAAAATAGTACATGCTTTACATCCAGTATGGCCACCATGGTGAATATTTTGAAAATTTTGTTATCATACCAGAAGAATATCAGAGATATTTTCAGCTGTTAATGATATGTAGTTGGTCCTAAATAAAATTGGTGCTGATTTTACATGCAATATGGCCACTTCATTGGCCGTCTCAAAAACCTTATTTTATCTTTTCATTCTGAATCGATGGTTATATCAATATGGTGTTTTGTATAAATATATCATGTGTTAATTTTCATGATTATAAATTGTAAGGGTCATTTTTAATAGGTTACAGTTTTAGAATGCAATTTTAATCATAGATAGAAAGTAATGATGGACATTTGGTATTTCTTCTACAATTTAAATGTTTTTTTTTTTAATTTAACTTTTAATTTCCATTAATTCTTACTGCTTTTGTATTTCAGCTGATTGGTCAGCATTTCATATTGGCAACAAATCTTTCAATAGCTATGGCAGGATCGTAGTGACCAACAGAACTCACCTGTATTGGGAACAAATTTCTGTAGCAGGTGGACAGGTTCTTGATTCCATCTGGATAACACAGACCAATCATGGACCTTTTGATAAGGCAAAACTCACATCAGATGTAAAGGAGAAAATTGATGAAAGTATTAAGAATGAACAGATAATTACTCGAGCAAATTCAAAACCAAAGACAACTGACACATCAGTTGAGAAAGGAGATGAAGGTTCCATTTTTAATGATATCACAACAAGGATTGCAATGGGAGTAGGCTTTGGAGTTTTGTTTCTTGGTTTTTTTGCAACAGTGTGTATTGTCCATAGGTGTAAGAAGAAAAGGTCAAAAAGCTACAGGCGATGGGAGACATTAGATTATGGTAGAAAGTTTTACAACAATGTCAAAAACAGTGAAAAGGATGCAGATGATTTTGAGAGTGAAGTTTCAGATGGTACAACCAAGTTGCTTGATAAAGATTGATAAGATGCTGAGTGATGCAATGCTCCTATGAATTTCTTGGATTAAGTTGACTGGCTGTCTTCCAGAGTTATCATACTTGCCTTAGTTAATTTTGAGTGAATTTTTAGTCATTTTGTGCTTACTTGCAGCAGAAATCACATTTTATGCAGACATTTCTTCAAATGCAGAGACTACAGTTGTGCTTTGATGTGCATAAACATAACAGTGAGTTACCAGAATTTCACCAGCAAAACATTTTAATGCATTTAGTAAGAAAACTAATTTTTGTGAAAATAAGTTTCATAGTTAGGCTATGATTCAATCATCTATTTAAAGGCTGCTATTACTTTTGTGAAAGTTTTATGTCAAAAAATATCAAGAATGTTACAAAAGAACAGACAGATGTTATCATTCCCACACATCTGCAAAGAGATGGTGAGGGAAACTGTTGTTACCCATGTCCATCTGTCCACCAGTCTCAAACCTTGTCATTACTTCATTTTCTCATACTGCTTGGAGGATTTTAATGAAACTTTGTACACTAGATATCTGGTTGGTACAGATGCACAGTAAGATGTTACCTTTTTCTGTGGCACAATTTTGAAGAAATATTAAAAAACTTTCAAAAATGGATTTTATGAACACTCTAATTATTAGTGCTGTTTCTCTTACACTGGTTGGTGGATTTTATTGAAATTTTTTTTGGCTGTATATGTGGTTGCTTGGTTGGCGTGGATGTGCACTAAGTTTTAATGGTTTTCCTTCTGAAAACCTTTGCGGAAATTTATTTAAAAATTTTCAGAAAACTGATAATTTTATGAATTTCATTTGTTATCACTTATAATACATTGTTGGATAATTGTATCAAAACATTGTATACTGAGATTTCTTTAAATTTTTTTTATGAGAAATGGGAAATTTTGAGTATTCAGTTCAGGATAACTCCCACAGTGCTTGGAGGATTTTATAGAAACTTCAATGGCTAGATGTGTGGTTAGTGCAAATGTGCAATATAGTTTTCTTTTTATCCATTTTCTTGGGGATATTTCTTGAAAAACTGCAATTAGGGCTAATTTGGTAAATTCATATGTTCATCACATCCTTCACACAGCTTAGACGATTTTATAGAAGCTTTATAGGCAAGTTGTATGGTTGGTTTAGATGTGCAGTTAGTTTTTCTTTTTTCTTTTGGCTCAGTTTTGGGACATCTCTTGAAAATTTGTCCCAAAATGGGGAATGTAGATAATTCAGCTTATGTAACACTATACACTGTTACTGCTGGACATTTACATACGTGCTGCAAAGTTTTTGAAAGAGTGGGAATGTATGTTGTTTGCCATGCAAGAAAAAACACTGGAAAGGATATGCTTGTTATTTAGGTCTATGATTGCTGGTATATCTAGTAGTTTAGTTTATTCTTTTAGCATGGATATGTCTGGGTACATGTAGTACTTTACTTTAGCATGGATATGTCTGGGTATATGTAGTACTTTACTTTAGCATGGATATGTCTGGGTACATGTAGTACTTTACTTTAGCATGGATATGTCTGGGCACATGTAGTACTTTTCTTAGCATGGATATGTCTGGGTACATGTAGTACTTTACTTTAGCATGGATATGTCTGGGTACATGTAGTACTTTACTTTAGCATGGATATGTCTGGGTACATGTAGTACTTTACTTTAGCATGGATATGTCTGGGTACATGTAGTACTTTACTTTAGCATGGATATGTCTGGGTACACGAAGTACTTTACTTTAGCATGGATATGTCTGGGTACATGTAGTACTTTACATCAGCTTATTCCATTGATATAAATACATTTATGCATACATTATGACTAAATATTCAGAAGTAGAAAAAATGATTGAATACACTGTGTACACTTGAATACACTGTGTACACTTGAATACACTGGGTACACTTGAATTGTTAAAGTAGTATTCTTAGGGCTTTGTTTCACGACAATCGAGACTGAAAGGAAACCCGAAACCACAAAATTAAGGACCATGGTGATGGTACCATCATTTTTTCTGGCTTTTCATTACAGTTTTAAAGAGTATTACATTCATTTATACAGACTTTTTTTGTTCAGTATGCATTAGTTTTACTGTCAGCAAGAATAAAATTTAAACTTATCCTTAAAATGAGTCCATTTTCCACTGTTGAATGAAATTGTATTATATTTTTAAAAAATCTGTATTCTCTGCTTTAAAAGACGTGCTTTATGGTTATAAGCCAGTTTTTAAATTTATTTTGTACAGTAATAAAAGAATTAATTTCCTTATTTTTTAAAATTACATTAATAATTTTTCTTTCTTTATGAGATTGCCTTAAGCAAACCATGAAGGTTGTTTTGTACAGTATTAATAATGGTGCAAGATTTTTAAAAAATTGCATTAATTGATATGATTGCTTTTCTGTACATAATCTCTCTTATTTTTGTAGCTGTTGTAAACTGACTTACACACTGATCTGCTGTTTTGCCTCATGTACCATTTTAAAATGGTCTAATAGATAACACTTCCAGTTCAAGAAAAATAATTCAACAAATTAGCGATGGTAAATACAAACCATGGCAACATAAAAGGTACTACTTTTAGCAGGTAAAAGAATGTCCATTTCCATTAGAATTTATAGCATGCGATGGTAGAAATTCCAGTACAAATCAGCCATTTTTGCACAGTGTTGTGGGTAATTTTCTCTTAGGTATTGTGGGTATGGCTGTTGTTAGGATTTCCTTTCCAATTTTTTTTTTATTGTTAGTAAAAGTATTAAAATGCCTAGTTTTACCCATAACAGTGTGTATAAATGCCCAATTTATACATAATTTTACATATCTGAAATAATAACATATGGTCATATTGAAAATCTTGTTATTGCTTATCCTCAGAAAGGGATGTTTATTTGGTGCATAACATTCTTCTCTACATGCAGTGTGTCTGAAATTAAATGATGTTAGTGTTATCCCCACAAAATTGAAAAAAACTTGTAAAAGCTGCTTATCAAGATCAGATTGCTTTACAACATTTTGTTTTCTCTATGATGCAGATAAAAGTCCAAAATGGTTGCCTTGATGGCCATATAAATCAACATGGGTTTTCACTGCAACACTAGTCAGTTCTAGTGAAAATGGTGCTCATCTTACCTCCAAAATGGCACAATATCTGTCTTGAAAATCTTGTATCATTACATCTCTTGCATAAATTGTGGCTTTGACACGTATTTCATTAAAATACTTCTTGCAATATTGAAATGGTTCAGAATAAAGATGATACAGATCAGGCCACTGATATGTTTGCATTTTTGTCAAGTAGTTTGGAGAACCAGACCTGACTGACCCCTGGGGTCAAGTCAACAGTTATAGCTTGCAATTTTGTACTTAGTTGAATTGTGATGACAAAAATTGATAGTTTCAATTCTGACATGGACTTTAAGGTAATTGGTCTAGAGTTTTTAGCCATACTGGCTTGCTATTGTGATCAAAGAAAGAAAAGTATGAATGAATTTGATCTTTTAAGTTTATGGTTATATAAGGATTGCCTTGAATGATTCCATTAAGATAGCTATTTCTCAGGAAAAACACAGATGGCTTGTTAATTTAGATAACTGGAAGGATATAACTATTAAATTATGCTGAAATGGTCTTTAGCTTGAAACCATGAACAGAAAGTATTGTAGCCTGTTGGTATATAATATGCCACATGATCTGGGTCAATTCTCATAGCAGTCAAGTGGCAAGTATTTATTGTCCACTCAGTCATTGTAGATATCAGTTTAGGGATTATGAGTAGCAGTAAGTCAATAAAAAGTACATTTTCTTGTTGATTTGTTGAAATCAAGTGTATGTGTGTGTATATTTATATATATATATATAATGTCTCATCTTTTTGTTTGCGAATATTGAAATCGTTGAGATATACAATTTTCATGATGTACACAATAACATATAAAACTAATATACATAATATTCTTCGTAATTGATAAGAATTTTAATTTTGTTTACCTTAAAGATCTGAATTGGTATTTTTGTTTTTTTATTAATCTAATTTACACATTTTATATCTTACTGCACCATCTTGTGGTCAAAAATTAGTAGCACCTTATTTTCATTTCACTTTTTTTTCCCCGGGCACAGATCTGGCTTTTCATTTTAATAAGGATAATTGCCAGGTGACCCAGATTCTGCATAGATAAATATAGCACAGTTTCAAATTCCATGATGTGAAATGATTAATCATTAATCCTGATACATTCCAAAGAATTGGAGATAATACCTTTCAAATATAATGCTCAAGTGTTGTTCATATATATTTACATGTATTTTGATTTTGTTTCACATTGTCCAGTAAAGGAATATGTTTTTAAAGAATGTTAAAATTTAATGTTGTTGGGGTACAGGTATGTATAAAAAATTTATAGCAATGCGAGTTGCTGTTACATTTGTTTATATGTACGTATTTTAAATGTACCAGTATGTATTTTCATAAACATTTGGGGTATGGGTATGTTTATATGTATGTATTTTAAATGTATTTTCATCAACATTTGGGGTATGGATATATGTTCAAGTTAGTACTGCACTGGTGATCAGTTTCATTGAAAAATCAAAAAGTTTGCTCACATGCGTATCATAAGATTATGAAATCCTAAGATAGTTAATGTATAAAATAAATATTAATATAAAAAAAATGGAATAAAATGTTTCATGAAAAGAACATCATTGAATTTTAATAAAAATATTTAAAATATAAGATATAAAGATAACTGCAGTGTTTCTAATTTCTGTTCCTCCAGTCTCTTGACACCATTAGTTACTGCCAATAAATTTGAATGTACTGAATGATATGCTCTGTTTTAATTTTAATTTTCAAATTTGCCACCCTTACTATCCACCACCCTTACTATTCACCACCCTTACTATCCACTACTTGCCAAATATATCAATGTATAAATTACATATATACAATGATCATAGACCTTGAACATTCAAAGCAAGTTTGTCAGATAGTTCAATTAGTGACAAAATCAATCAACCACGTTCAATTAAGATGATTATCGGTATCTGAACAGTGCATGGTGCCATGCTTACTGCCAGCTATTGTCATGGCTGACAGTCATTAAGACTATCCAAGACAACAGCCAGTGTAACCTAATGCTAGCAACAGCAATCACTGTAATTGAAAGAAAGTCAATGTTATCTTGAGTAAAATCATTGTGTTATAATTTTAATTAAGTATATGAGAAACTTAATTTTATTAAAATACATTTTTAATTTTACTGCTCATTGACCAGGACAGCTTATGGGTTGGTCGTTTGTCTGTCCATCCATTAGTACAAGTTTGTTATTGCTCTTCTTATAGGATTGCCATGAAACTTTACACACATTCTCATCCCACAGTCTAGTTGGTCCTGAATCAAAATGGTACAGCTTGGAAGTTCAATATAGTCAATACAGAAGCCATCTTGAAAATCTTGTTATTGCTTCTTCTGACTTAAAGGTATTATTGACATGGAATTGACACTAAAAGACTTCTTATGATGTCTTGTTGATCCTAAGTGAAATTGGTACCAATTTGGTTTTCAATATGGCTGCCATAGTGGCTATCATATTACTTCGCTAGAGTGATGGTTATGTTACCATGTAGTTTTATAAAATACTTCATCCTGAAATGAAAAATTGTGTCAATCTGATGTCCAATATGGCCACCACTGCTAAGCAGCAATTTTTGTCTAGTTGGTCCTAATTGAAAATGATACTGCTCAGCCATCCAATATGGCCACTACAATGACTATCTCAAAAAACTTATTATTACTATTTCTCTTGAATGACTGTTCATGTTATTATTGGGTGGTCAGAAATAAAAATCCTGATCTGACTAAAATATTGCCACCACAATGCCATCTTAAAATCTTGTTAATTTTTCTAACTGATGGTTGGTCATATCAACATCATGCTAGTGCTTTCACTAAAAGACTCGAGGAGCTGTGGTGGATCAGTGGTTAGCATGACTGAAACGGTACAGGTTTGAAACCTACCATCACCTACTGTGATGTGTTTGCTAGATTCTTTAATCTAATTGCCTGAGCACCAAATAAACAATGTGTTGCTGTGCTAAACCAAAATACTTATCAGCCTAGTTGGTACAAAATGTATTTGGTTCTCTTACTGTTATCCTATATGACCACAATGGCAGACATCTTGAAAATCTTGCTAATTGTTACAATAATTTGAAATTCCAGTTGTTGCTGAGCATCCGACATGCTTTTGACACTCTGCAGTTAAATGAAATAAATGGTCTTGAATCCTAGAAATTCTTTCCAGTTAGCAAATCATCATATCCTGGCTGAATTGCCTATCAATCTGTATTGGATGAACCCTGATCATTAGCCACTCATGATCACCAGCCATTTTCATACGTAGATGGCCACTGCCTATACAATGTTACCTTTTTTTGTCCATAGGGTTAATAAAATTAATTCTTTTATGATAATAAATGTCTACTTTAAAGATGAAGAGGAAAGCTTAGAAATGTGTGTGTGTGTGTGTGTGTGTGTGTGATTTGGATTTTTAACATAGTTTTAAAATTATTCAGTCATATTGCTATGATGTCTGCATTGTGGCAGTTTATTGTGATGTCTAGAACTGGGGGATCATGCCACAGACATGTAGCATGATGTCCCACCCAGTCACATTATCCATTCACCAGGCCAACTAGTCTTAACACTAACCTCTTAATGCAAAGCTTGGAAATAAGAAATATGTAATATTAATAAATCATAGATCTTTTATTTTAAAACTGAAGAACCTTTTATTAGCTTAAAATGTGATGGAAATTCTGCAACAATAATGTGGCATCCTAAAAATTTGTTGCTGTTCTTATTTGGATTTTTTTACATAGCATTAAAAAATTTTCAGTCATATCACCACAATGTCTGCAGTGTGACAGTCTATAGTGATGTCTAGCAAAGAGGCATCATACTGCAGACATGTAGCATGATGTCCAACCCATTCACATTATCCTGACAGGCTGACCAGTCCTAACACTAACCTCTTAATGTTGAATACCAAGTGAGGCAGCTGTTAGTACCATTTTTTGTAAGACTTTGGTATGATTTAGCCGGGGATTTAACCCACGACCTCCCACGTCTGAGGCAGATGTTCTATCCATGAAGCCACCGGAACTGTCCATCCAGAAAAGTGATAACCTACCATATATACTGAGTTACAAGTCTATTCCGCTATAAACTGACCCTCCCACCTCACTTTAGGGCTGCACAATGAGAATTTCAGTTATCCTCCTCTAAATTGAGGTGTTTTTGCATATCAAATCCATCTGTACATGGAGATGTAGTCAGTGAGTAAGATTTGCACTTAGGCAAAAATAAACAAGTCAAACTGGATATATGAATAGGTACAAAGATAGGACAAATAAAAACAAAACCAATGTAGAATAAATAAATTTGTATTAAACTGTTGAATATGAAGAAATTAACAGACAAGTTAGCATTTCTCCATCATGTAATGAAATTCTTAACACTTAACATTTTTAATCCATTTATATAATAAATCAATGCATAGAAGTAAATATCATATGCAGTTATAAAAATTGTAATCCAGAATGATACACTTCACAGTATTACATATTACAGTAATTCCAAAAGTAATAAACAAAGAAAAGTCTACACTTTAGTTATTCAGAGTATCCTGTAAATGTCACTGTCTGATATCATCTGGTTAAAAGCCAAGAATTCATCTTTATTATAGGAGTTACCAAATAAAGTTTTGAATTCCTCCACTGTCATCCAGTCATCATAAACATCACAAGACTTGTACTCCTTATCTGATTTATCGCCCAATTCAGATTCATTATCTTTAATGTCATCTGTTGGTATTTCAGTGTTGGTCTCATCTCAAATGAAATCATTTAAGAGTTAGTAATCCTCTATCCCATCCATTGCATTGGAAATACCATATTTCATAAATGATCTGACCATCATATTTGTAATTTCCACCCACATATTACACACCTACTGAGTTACTAACTAAATCCCTGGATGCTTAATATGCCCTGCCATTGTAAATTCTTTGAGCCTATCTACAATCTACTTGTTCCACTGTTAACATATATGTGCCCTGAACAGCTTTTTAGGCAAACATCCAATGGTTGTAGCATTGACATGATGCCCCCAGGGACACAGCTTGGTATGTTTGATATAGCTGCTACGTTTGTTTCACAGACTGCATCAAATGCACCCAAAACACACTGCTCAAGAACCCACTAGTTCAAACCAAACTCCCAATTTGCATAAGGGCTTTCAATTATTTGAATTTTATTGAGATGTCCAACACTATCAACCGGACCTGTCTGTTGCACTAGTCACGCATCTATTTCTCCAACACATCAAATTCACATTCTGCAGCACTTGAGTTGATTTTCTCTACAAAGTCTATAACTTGTAACTTAAATGCTACACATTACACATTGTTCTCTTTTCCCATTATTCATGAAAATGCGTAAGTTTAGCAAATTTGAGATGAATGATAACATAAAGTACACTGTAATTGATAGAATATTTATAAACCTGGACCATTATTTATGTAGAGGTTGAGCTTGGAGTCTGTAAAAAACACTTTGATCATACAGTCTTGAAACCACATAAAAGTATTGCTGCAAATGAACCAATGTCAGTCTATCCTGGTTAGAAATGAGAGAAAAAGAAGTCATCATGTGATGGATTCTATTAACAATGCTATCTGATTAACTTCGGCTCAGCAACAAACAAATAAATGAATGAGTTACTATATATCAATAAAGCCAACTTTATCACATGTATGGATGTCACAAGTTTGAAGCCAGTAGTGAACAAACAAACAGATTTTTTAAAAAGTGCTGCATTTATTAAACATACTGCACATATCAAACATATCATACCATATGTTGGGGGTAGCCACAAGAAATGTAAAAGAATAAAATTTTATCATAAGTTCCTTTACAGTAAAATATGCTTGGGACCCAGATAAGGCACTCTTAATGTGGGTGCATAATTGCAATTTACAATTTGATTTTTATATAAACTGTAATGTGAGTACCTTGGCATATATTATTTTTTAAAAAGAGCCTTTCCTGTGTACTACATATGTTTAAAAGGAGCATTTTTATGCTTTTAATTGGGGAAAAAAATCAACAAAATATAATTGTATATTGGTTAAAAAACATGTACAAAGAATTACCTGGAGACTTGTTTAGTTCTTTTCTATGTAATTTCTGTAGAGTTGATACAAAAAAGCTTCAAAGAGAACAAAAATTATAACTGGTATATAAAAAAATCTTTACTATTTTTTTGTCTTTTTTCTTGTCTTATGAATTTGATGAGTCTGCAGTAAACACAACTATCATTCATCACAAATCTACCACATCCTTGCATTTAATATGATTTTAAGAACTTGTATAATCTGCTGAAGAAGTGCTTATAAGTTCAGTCCAGCTGCAAATAACACAGACCCATGCCAGCAGCTCTAGGTCTACAACTATTGATTGGAGTAATCAATAAAACAAACATCATTAAGTGATGACATTATGGGGTCAATGTTGTTTGCAGTTAAACTCAACTTATAAGTCAACAAATTAAGTACATTTCAAAGTGAATCATGCTACTTTTCGTTCAGAATATTAAGTAGTACAAAATGGAGTATGTATCATAAATAACAATTTTAAATTGTTGGAATTCTACTTCAAATTTGGCAAATTTATTTTTGTATCTAATTTAAAAATTAAACTGTAGTCCTGTTTCACTTTCTGAAAGGTAAAGTGATTTCTTTCATTTTTGATTTTTTTTACAGATATGACAAATGTAACACTGAGACTGAAACTCAGCAGAAAATTCAGTGCTAGTATGAGCTACACTTATAGATTTTTCCTAATATTTGGTTTATGACTATATCATTTTTGTGGTTTCATAGAATCTTAACATAATGAAATAAAATTTGTTTTGAAATAATTATAAGGAAAGATATTAACAGAAAACATTATAGTTAGTGTCAGTGTTTGTCTGTCCTTTGCAAATAAAAAAAGCAATTCTGAAGATATCGTCAAATTGTACCAGACCTCTGAAGATATTGTCAAATTGTACCAGACCCATTTACAATTTCCTTTCGAAATCCAAATCAGTAATGTTCACTTGAAGATAGTCAAATTTTACCAGACCCATTTTCAATTTTCTTTGGAAATCCAAATCAACATTGTTCAATTGAAGATGCAGTAAAATTTTAAGATGATGCATTGTACTTTATATACTGCGATGATGTCCCCTTCTCTGAAAGGATACAGAATCATTTCGTCTTTGAAAGGCTAGTAAAGTCAGATGAAAATGATAATCTCACATGCCAGATTTTGTAACAGATTTTCTCTGCATGGCATTTGTAGTTGTTGAAATCTGCTGATGATAATTTGTCTTGTAGGAAATAATAACATATTCCATATATCACCGGCATTAGAGACTAAGTCGGTGCCACACCAAAATAAATGTCCTGAAAGAAAACATAACCTACTGAAAAAAAATAAGAGATACTGAAAAGAAGGTGCATGATGCATTTATACAAGAGGAGGAAATTACAAAAAAATGATGCATTATGGGATTTGACAGTTCTCATAAAAAGTGGATGAACATTTTAAAATGATTGAATGATTCAGACAACAGGAATACACTAACAGCACAGACTATTTAGGAAAACAGAGTTAAGACAGATTCTTTCTAGGAAAACATTGTCAGGACAGATTCTGTTTAGGAAAACAATGTTAGGACAGCAATATTCTGACACAAATGAGTTTCAATTCACAGTAAAATGGGAAACAGTACCTGCTGCAGAAGTTAAACCTCAAAGAAAGTGACAGATGTCCCACAAAATGACCTTTTCTTAGATATATGGATCATGCATTACCAAATGCATAACAATGTAAAAACACATTACAAAGGAAGTGTGATATCATTTGTGCCAGTGTATTCACAATGGTATAATCATGTATAGGAAAATGACATGTTCATGTCAACAACTTGTAGAGGATTATGCATCTGGAGATTTAGAACTAGTTGTAGAAAATACACGTAAATCTCAGTCTGTGTTTCTCATAATGATTTTTCTTGTATGCCATTGTCAGACTGCAGTTTTTATTGTTTTCTAACATTTTTCAGCAAGCAACTTTTACTTAGGGGTACTCTAATATCTATCCCAATAAATGACCCCATTCATACTTCCACATGCCATCAATACTTGTTAGGTGTAAATGACATGCATATGTTGCAGCTTATACAAAATATATGTATAGAATAATAATAGTCCATCTATCATATTATAAACACAGACATAATACTATCTATTACTATAGTATTAACACATTTTTAATGTCTTTGTAAGTTTCATGAATCTTCTACAACTTACTGCATGCTAGACCACATATGGAATTAAACCTTGAAAGGCCTTAACAGACAGCATATGAAATTGAACTTTGATAGGTCTTAATTGACAACATATATAATTAAAACTTAAAAGGCCTTAACATACAGAATATGGAATTAAACTTTGATAGGCCTTAACAGACAGCATATGAAATTGAACTTTGATAGGTCTTAATAGACAGCATATATAATTAAAACTTGAAAGACCTTAACAGACAGAATATGGAATTAAACTTTGATAGGCCTTAAAAGACAGCATATGGAATTAAACTTTGATAGGTCTTAATAGACAGCATATATAATTAAAACTTGAAAGACCTTAACAGACAGAATATGGAATTAAACTTTGATAGGTCTTAATAGACAGCATGTGGAATTAAAACTTGAAAGACCTTAACAGACAGAATATGGAATTAAACTTTGAAAGGCCTTAACAGACAGCATATGAAATTAAACTGTGATAGGTCTTAATAGACAGCATATGGAATTAAAACTTGAAAGACCTTTACAGACAGCATATGGATTAAACCTTTATAAGCCATAACTTAATACTTTAATCATTGTTATAGCATTGAAAATTTATAACTAACATTCTTAGCTTTTCTTCATAGAGACTAAGAAGAGTTCTTCAGTGGCAGAAACATGCCAAGTTATAATGTATTTTCTGCTTGAATTTTATATAAATTAAAATTGTTTTAGTAGAAATCAGTGTGAAGCAAAATTCATTTTATCATCTCTCTATATCATAATTAATTTTGTGTCTTAAGCTCATCATCCTAACAAAAAGCATTAAACAACTGCTGTTTTTGAAACTCAAATGTAACAAATATTATTTTATAAACAGCTAAATTATTTGAGTGACCCAAATTTGGTTAAGATATCTCTACAAAAAAAATCTGGGTATGGTGTAACTTTTAGACTTAAATAAGTCATAACAAATACAATTTCTGACATATTTTAAATAAAAAAGAAATTTTATTCATCAAAGTATGTAAAAGCGCTACATGTGTGCAAATTGTGTTCAGTTATCTTTAAAAAAAATCATTGGTGTTACTGTAATTAGACACAGTATTTTAAACTTGATCTTTCAGGTACATTTCAATAAACTTTTACATGATCCAAGGATATAATGAAAATGATCAACCATCAACAACATTCATCGGTTTAAAATATGAACAACTCTGAATTTTAGTGCATTAATATATTTCCAATAAAGCATGATTCTAACACACCTGTGAATGTAACATGTTCTCTGATCAGTCAAAAGACCAAATTTCTGGCAGTAAAATTCACATTTAGTGTCAGAAATTTCTGAAACCACTATAGTACCATTACTTTCCAGAAATGTGATATGAAAGAAAATGACATTTTTTGCTATAATTTAATACAGCTGTCAAAATTGTGTTAGAATGGGGCCAAATCTTGAAGCTGAGAATTTTAATAGCTATTTTACTATTGCAAATATCCATTTTACCAACACTGCTGATGTACTGCCAAGACACTAAAACTGTGACAATAAAACCAACATTAACATCTTAAAATTCTCAAATCCTTGCTGCTTATCTGCTCAATATACAACATTATGTTTCTTCACTAGTATTTTTTTGGGAACACATCTTCCTAGACAACAAAATACTTTGAGTCTTACTAATAGCCCACAATCATATGATCACTTAAAACCTTTCTCTCCCTGCGCACCCTCTTTAGGTACAAGAGATTTCAGCATTATAGAAAATGATGCCAGTTTCCTGGCCAATGAAGTCATTGCAATGTTCTAACTCGTAGCCAGGTCTATCTGTATATGGCCCTTTAAGATCTGAATTCATTGACATCTCCCCACAACTTTACTGCACACTGTCTCTAAAGAGACCTATCCACTATACTCCCCTAATTAGTGTGTGAGCTTCTCACATAAAAGATTCTTGCAAGTGTTTGCATACATTCAGCTATTAATGTTGAAAAAAAACCCTGTAACTTTCCGATGATATGTCCATACCCTGATGATTTGATCTTGTTGTATTGCTACAAAACTTTTTGTAAATTTTTAAGTAAACATTTCTAATGATGAGAAATCCACTCCTCATTTTTCAAACATATTTATGATGCAAGGATCATAGGAGAAATATTGTACACAAAGATTAAACAAAAATTCACACAGGGGTCACAATATGACTGGCCCATTAAGATTAACTCAATTTAATTTTCTTTAGCTGAGGATAGGTATATTCCCTTCAAAAGTCATTCTGCAGTACACAACCAGTTCAACTCTTGCCATATCCATCTGTCTGTTTGTGCCATTTTCCAGAATCAGTCACTTTCTTCTGACTCCTCTTCATCTGTTGATAAATGGGTTTCTGGGCTCAGGAACCAGGCAATTACAAGGATTGTTAGAAACACTGCCACAGCATAGGAGAAAGTGTACAAATGGTTTGTATGCTTGTGTAAGGAGAAACCAATGTAACTGAAAGAAACAGAACATAGTTGTTTACTTTATGTCAGAGAAAAGAAACATTAAAATAAATTATGATTTATAATATTTACAGTAAACTTAAAAAAAAGTTTTCATTCAACAGCAAATTGAAACTTAATATATCCACATCTTGTAATGAAATCTGAATTGAATAAGCTTGACAAGACTTAGTCATATACCAAATTTTCAGAGTATTGTACAAGTCATTTGCCTTTCAATTATTTGGCATAGTATCTCAAAATTAGTTTGGGATTAAGTATACATCTTGCATATCTCCATGCAGGATTCTGAAAATGGAAGTCCTGGGTCTCATATCTCCAAAGATCAAGCATGCACTGTATGGAAACTGTAGATCAAATTTTAAAAATGGAGAGTCCAGAATCAGAAACTAAAAGTCCTGGAATCCAGAACTCTGACAACAGAGAGCTCTGAAAACTCTTAAATACAGAAAAGAGCACAAAGTTGTGTCATTTTGGAATCAGTTCAGAAATTTGGAAAAGTTATAAAAATTCATTTGCCCAGTCTGCAAGTACTTTTTTATTGTTCCAAAATAAACATGTACTCAACCAGCCATTATAGATATATAAATGTTAATGACCTAAATTTGACTATGTGAAAAGTTGTTTCACAAAATGTACTCTCCATCAATCACCAGCTGTAAGCATTTCTTCACATGGAGTGGAAAGTAATTGCATGTGTTTCATCAGAAAAAAAACTATATGTAGAAAGTATGGATTTTTAATAATCAGATAAGTGACTGGAAAATACATTCAACCAAAAGAAATTTTCATTTGCCATTTTGAGTTAGATGAGTGGATTTTCAACTCTGCAGTTTTAACCTACACTAAATTCTCCAAATCAGAGGCAGATACTGAATTATTTTGAATTGAGGGTAAATAATTGTTGGGGTGTGTGTGAAAGAAAAACATTTTCATTTGTAACTGATAAGTAATTGAAAGTCAATTAATAGTAATTTAGATTATTGAGTCTTCCTGTCACACCACTGATAAACTAAATAATAATGATTACAATTATCTAATTTAACAAGATTTTAGTTGCAGATTCATAAAATGGACCTCTAAGGCTCCATTCGAGGACTAATAACTATTTTTACACAGTATATAATGCTCAATTATTACATTAAGTAATTGAGTACAGCACATGCTCAATTATTACATTAAGTAATTGAGTACAGCACATGCTCAATTATTACATTAATTAATTAATACAGTATATCAGATATACTTAATAATAAAAAAAGTATAAAATATAAATTCTTCTTCCATGAAGAAACCAAGTACAGCATTTCATGCATTCTTATTCCATGAAGTAACTGAGTACAGCACTTCATGCATTCTTATTCCATGAAGTAACTGAGTACAGCACTTCATGCATTCTTCTTCCATGACGTAACCGAGTACAGCATTTAATGCATTCTTCTTCCATGAAGTAACTGAGTACAGCATTTCACGCTTTCTTTTTTCATTTATTAACTAAGTACAGCATTTCATGCATTCTTATTCCATGAAGTAACTGAGCACAGCATTTAAAGCATTCTTATTCCATGAAGTAACTGGCTTTGGACAAAGACATTTGAAGAAATTAATTCTAAATTAAAACAGGACAATACAAATTGTGATTCACAGTGAAAATTCTGGATGTCATCATCCGTCATCTTGGAACAGAACTGAGATTCAGACTACATCAATTTAGAACTGTTTGGTCAAAAAACTTGTGTTTTCACAATTTTAGGACAAATTTTTAGATCTACTTCATAAATCACAAGTTTTGTTTCATACTATTACCATTTCATCATGTTTTCTAAGGAAATAAATTGTTTTTGTTAAAATTTACAAAGCTTGTTGTAGTCACTCTTTTCTTTGTGCTACTTTAAACAAGCCAATATGTAAGAAAGATAAGATCATTTCTTCCTTTAAACTGTTGAGTGTTGAAACCATCTCTGATGTTCTTCAGTAATTGGAAGATTTTCATATGAGCTGCTATGGAACACATACCAGATGCCAGTAAAGCAACATTTACATTTAGAAAAAGTACACATCATTAGAAATTGTTTGGTAAAAACCCCCATGTCCTAATGATCAACCACTCCAGTAGCGAAAACAAGTTTTTTAATAGAGTTTTGCTTCGGTGGCCACATTGGATGTATGACTGGCAGTTTGCATTTAGGACCTGGTGAAAACAATAGTGATCATCCATTCTGGGAAAGTAATGACAAGTAGATTTTTAAGACAATCATCATGGCTGCTGTCTCTGATGTACATGTGGTACAATTTGCATTTAGGATTAACTGGGTATCATATAAAGTCTAAATGCCATGTTGATATAGCCATCCACTTGGAACAGGAGAGAGAAAATATATCCAGGAAGAGTGACAATAACAAGGTTTTCAAGATTTATGCAATGGTGGCCATGTTGGATGTCTGACTGGCACTATTTTTTTTTCAAAATGAAGGAAACATCATAAGAGGTCATTTAGTGAAAACCTTATTTTGATAACATGCTGTGCAGGATGTCAGTATGTTATAGTTATGCAGCAATGAATGAAAATGGGTAAATCACACTGTGTGTACTGTATTTCCTAGACTATGAGATGTTTATAGGAAACCATTAAAGTTTTAGTCTTTATTCATTAGATTACTAATTAACAAAGATTTGCATATTAGAAATTTCTGACTGAAAACTGATCTGACATTTAACAAAAGAAAAAAAAATCCAATGCACAAGATATCACTATTGTTATTTCTTCTTTGCTGAAGAACACTGAGTGGTCATTCCATTTATATGACTGGTCCTCCAATAGAGTCAGGAACCAAAAGATTACAGCTAGTATTTCCTCAAATTACTGATATAACAATGGTGACCTACTATACTTTGGATTTTAATCTGCTAAAAAGATGATATATCATAAATTTTCCTTGCAAACATAATACATGGAGTAATTTGTTTACTAAATAAAATAATTTTTTCAGTTGATTAAATTTTTTAAAAAAATCACAGAAAGTAATAGTTGAGTGACCACTTGGGTGGATTAGAAGCAAAAATGCAAAAGACTCTAATTTATAGCACTGGGGATAAATGTTTCCTTACTCACCCCATTTTGCATGTAAAAATGATGTCATTCAGTCCATCATTGTTGAAGTCTGCAATTACCAGGGGCCCAGTGGGTGGGGATGGAAGAGTGTGAACAGCCAGTAATCTTCCCTCCTTGAGGTCTACAACTGCAATATCTTTCCAACCATCAAGGACGAGGGCATCCTGAAATATGTACATAAAGGATTTTTTCCCTATGTATATATCCATAGTATGATTAAAAAAAATGTGATATTTTAACAAAAGAAAAGCCACGAGTTAAAATCTATCAGTGTTTTGTACAAAAAGATTAAAAATATTCATTAAAAACATTCAGTATATATGCAGGGAATGAAAATTTTCTTTTTAATATATACCAAACATCCTCCTGAATCACAGCTTAGAAGATCAAACTAAATTTCAGTACACCACCCACCACTAGCTGCAAACAACAAATAATTTAATAAATTTCATACTTAATTATTAGTACTATTATACATGTATATGCATAAGGCAGAAGATGCTTTGAATTTACTATTTTATGTGGGTGGATGGGTGGGTGGGTTACTTATTTTTGCTGATTTTATCATGTCTAAACAAAACTAAGAATTTAAACACCCAACTTGAAAAAGAATTCCAATTTATAACCAGCTTTTGCAGTTACTCAAGCTATGGCAAAGAAAGCTCTTTAGAATGATTTAGATAAGGAAAGTATTTCCTTTAGCTCACACATGTACTAATAAGGCTTTTGATGAGGTCACTTTTGCTCCTTTATTGGATCAATCAAAAGATATTGAACACATTGATCCTCTTTTAAATACTCATTATCTTTTTTCTAATCAGGGTGTCAGATGACAATCTCTTGATGTCAAACAGGAAGAAGATCCTGAGATCTCCTGTTTATTTCAGTTTGCCATTAGTGTTACTGGAGTACCTGTCTGTTATTTCATTAAAAATGGAACTATTATGAGAAAATGGAGACCTCCCAAGGTACCTGCTGGTCACGCGTGGTCAGTGAACTATCAAATTGTAGTTCCAAAATCTTACAGACAAAAAATGTAGTCTGGGCCATGAAACTCCTCTGGCTGGTCATTCAGAGATTAATAAGACTTATCACATGATCTTGACTCACTTTTATTTGTCAAATATCAAAACTGATGTTTGTAAATACTGTAGATCTTGTCATACTTGTTAAATGATAGGAAAACCCAATCAGAAGACACCTAAGGCTCATATACAACCTATTTCTGCATTTGACAAAACATTTTGCAGAATGTTAGACTGTGTTGGTCCCTTACAGAAAACCAAGTCAGGCAACCAATACTTGTTGACCATTTTGTGTGCATCAACAAGTTTCCCATGGGCAATTACTTTGAGGACTATTAAAACTAAAACTTTGATACGGTTTTTTTTAACTCAATTTGGCCTTCTCAAATCTGTCCAATCGGACAAAGGGTCAACTTTTATGTCTGGAATTTTCCAGATAGTTATGCTTGAATCTGGCACTCAGCAATTCAAGTCAAAAGTGAGATTCTGGTTTCACAAAACTTCAATGGAGAGAACTTTTGAGTCTGGTAATAAAGTTTTTTCTCTCTTGCCCATTCTTCAAAATTTTCTTTAAATTAGGTATTGCAGCCCTTACAAAGTTAAGAAGAAAATGAATAAGTTAAATTATAATATTAGTACTCTGATCTAATTAAATTAAATGAGTGCCACTATATTGAGAGAGATAGCCAGGTAAATCATACAATTAATTTAGTTGTACCTGTCTCACTTACTGAAGAAGCGAAGAAATTAAATTGGACTCTACTGATTTTGGTGAGACAAATCTTCAGAATTTAGAAATTATGAATAATCTGGACCAGAAATTTTCACATTTGCAACATAAAGAAAGGAATAACTTAAGCAGTCATCGTTTGAATATGAGCACTTATTTCCAGATGCTCCTACGAGGACAAACATAATTTTTCATGATGGTGATATTGTAAATTCTAAACCTATGAACAACACCCATACAGGATAGACCCTCTCAAACAGGAATACTTTTAAAAAGAAATTTAGTTTTGTTGGAGAATGATTTCAGAGCCCTGTAAAAGTGACTGGAGTTCACCTTTTATACTTGTTCCAAAACCAAATAAACTTTTCCATATGTGCACTGATTATATGAAGGTGAACAATGTGACTAAAACAGATTCATTTCCATTACCAAGAATCAATGACTCATTGATAAAATTGAATATGTCAAGTATGTCACCAAATCTGACCTTCTGAAAGGATTTTGGCAAATTCCACTAATGGAAAGGGCAATGGAAATTTTGGTATTCGTGACTCCAGATGGACTTTATCAATGCAAAGTCATGCCATTTGGAATGAAGGGTTTGCCAAGTACTTTTCAACATTTGATGAATATGATTACCTCTGGTCTGGATAACTGTAATGCTTACATCGATCATCTCTAATGACACCTAGGAAGAACATCCAGCAAAAATTCAGAAATTTTTTCAGACTCACTGATGCCAGTTTGACAATCAATTTATTCAAGTGAGTTCTGCCATGCCTGTGTAACATTTTTAAGATATATTATGGGACATGGACAAGTTAAATATTGATGCAAGGTCAAGGCTATCTTTGAATTCCTAGTGCCTGTCAGTAAAAAGCAACCGATGCAATTTTTAGATATGGCTGGATACTATTGGAAACTTTGTTCCAATTTTTCTAATATTGCTGAATTGCTGAACACTTGACAAATTTATTGAGCAAGAAAAACAAGTTTCTTTGGACTGAGAAATGTTTGGAGGCATTTGACAAGTTAAAGGCCATACTTAAAAGTTCACTAGATCTTACAGCTCCAAATTTCAGTCAATCTTTAAACTATCTGTTGATGCAAATGATGTTAGGGTTGGAGCAGTATTGATTCAAGAAGACAAAAATGGTGTTGATCAGCCAGTGTGCTATTTTCAAAGAAATTAAAGAAGCACCAAAGAAATTACTCAATAATCAAGAAGGAATGTTTGGATTCGAGATTGGCATTACAACATTTTGAAGTTCACCTTAGTTCAACTTCTCCGATTGTTGTGTTTAGTCATCACAACCCCCTTACTTTCATCGACAAGATGAAAATCAAAAATCAAAGATTAATAAGGTTGAGTTTATTGTTACATGAATATAATCTTGACATCAGGGAAAAGACAATAGCAGATGCATTGTCACATGTATAGAAATATTATTTAATAATTCTTATATAATTTTGTTACCTCATGTATAATTAACATATGGTAAAAAGAAAGCTTTATTATGTAAATCTTTATCTTATATTTTTAAATTTTAGCATTAATTTTGGATTATATTCACAAATCATAAGTCCTTTTTCATATTTTTATCTTGTTTTCTAGGGAAACAAGTTATTTTTTTTAAATTTTACACAGCTTGTTCGCTTCACCCTTTTCTTTGTTACTTTGTATGAGCCTAGACACATAACAAAATGTATGATTACCTGAATAGACTTGTAATAAAGACATTTTATAAAACATTCTCTTAAACCATGAGGATCATTCTGAACTAATTACGCAGCAAGAGTAAACAGTAAATGGTACATTTTCTGCTGATTTTTAATAGTCCTTTATGTAGGAGTTAGAAGGGCATAATTGACTTAGGCGATTACTGAACTGGTCTCAATGACCTTTGGTCAAAGCACACAGTCTTGAATTAAAATAATGTGCAGAAGCAATTAACTTATTATATTTACCATAACCATGACCTCTGACCTTAGACACCTGAAATTAATAGGTTTTGTCCTAGCCCTAAGTACAAGCAATGTACAAAGTTTAGTAAACAAACTTACTCTAGAACAAAAGTTATTATGCAAAACAAATTTTGTTTTAGTCACAATGACATTGCCTTTTGACTTTTGAACCTGAAATCAAAAGGCTTCTTTCATACCCTTCATGGAAGTCATCTATAAACTTTAGTGAATGTACATGGTCGCAAACTAAATTTTTGTGTGCAGAAACCATTATTTTTCCTTTAGTCACAGAGACCTTGAGCTCTGACATTTTGATCCCAAAACTGATAGGTTTCTTTCTTACCTCAAATGCAAGGTTGCTTGGCAACAGTAAAAGGTGGAGAACTCTAGCTGTTGTGTAAACAAAATTGGTAACTAATGGTAGGACAGAGAAAAATTCATTGAATAAATTACACTCTGCTTTTTGGTAGACATAAAAATAATTTTGTCTGCTTGTACATAAAGTACAAAACAAAACAAAAAACAACAAATCAAACAAGACAAAGAAAATCTGAAGGAAGTGTAATGTAACAATGTCTCTTGTCAAACTAACAGACCAACTGACCAATGAAAAATGAGAGATGGAGGATTAAAACAATTACATAGATGGAAGCAACTTATCAATATATAAAGAGGAAGCCAAAAAAGATACAGAACTACATTTTAAAACTGAGCATGGATGTGAAGAGTTCAATACACAGTTGACCATTGTCAATCTTAACCCCATTGGAACTGAATGCAGTATTTGTATGTCATATAAGTAATTTATACATGAACATTATGCATGCTGTATCACTGATATACCACTCATAAATTTTTCATTAACAGTAAACTTGGCAAACCTCATTTGCTTTTATTGAAAAATGTATACATCTCACAGTATATCAATTATACCATGGACAGTGTGTGTGTGTGTGTGTGTGTGCACATGCATGTGTGTGTGTTTATGTGTGTGTATGTATGTATGTATGTATGTATGTATGTATGTATGTATGTATGTATGTATGTATGTATGTATGTATGTATGTATGTATGTATGTATGTATGTATGTATGTATGTATGTATGTATGTATGTATGTATGTATGTATGCATGTATGTAATGTATTCTAAAACACATGTCTTTTTACAATCCAATTAAATTTACCAAGCTGAGAAATGTGAAATCATTAAAGTTATAAAAAAAACAGTATCACTCAGTTTTAAGTCTTTTTAAGTATCCTTGATTATTCTTGGTAGCAATGTATCCATAAAAATATTCAACAATATATGGATCAAGATGGCACTGAATTGTGTATGGTCGCACAAAGTTCAGTACCAAACAGAACCATGTGATAGAAATGATCACCGATTCAAGCACTGAATTCTATTGATCAGAAGCACTACTCTTTAATCCACTCAGTACAAAGAACACAGCATATTATTAAATTACTACTCATGGCTTCATATAAATAAATAAATAAATATATATTTCATACATATAAATAAACTAATTATGTTTCATACATATAATTAATAGCTGAAAAAACAATCAGGTTCCTCATTCTTGAAGCCCAATTTCATGGTGTCATCTGAAGTGAATTTTGTCATGTCTGGAGATAATATACCTTGTATTAACTGGCTAATGAGTTGATGTTTTATGGCCATCAAGACCTCATCTGATATTACATCTCAATTCACGAAAGTATGATTTGAGTTCCTCTGCGCATTTGTAGACAGATACATATTGGGGTTCTGCACAAGCACAATGCTCTGAAATCATCAAAGAACATTACCACCTTCTGTTCACACTAAAGGATAACATGTCATGCTTGGTCTGTTTATTTTTAGTTTAACCCCATTTTTAGATTTTTAGTACATGATAGGTAATACATAGTGGCCAGTATATGGAGCAAGAACAAAACAAAACTCAGGAAAGAACCACTGGCCCATGGCAAGCTACCAAGAATAGAACTCAAGCAGACAGGGGTATGAGTGATCTGCAAAGGCAAGTGCTTTGGACCACTTGGACACCTGGGGTACTAAGAAGTCCCCAGAAGTCTTTTACAGAATTCACATGGTATCAGAATACTGTGAACAAACTGAGGACTCATTGTAGGGCCAGGCAGGCTCACAATGGTAACATTTTTAAAAGTTTTCCACTCTTTGACAACTGGGTCATTGAGACTGCAATATTAGAGAGTGTACCTCAACTTTGACAGAACTGTCTATATATTGAATTGAAGAAAGCTTTTGAAAAAAAAGCCTGTTTTTTGTCACTGACTTTGTTTTAGCACCTAATCCCTAATGGCCAATTGTTCTGTTTTATGATCAGTCTTTAAAAATATTGAAAAAACTATTTCTTAATTACAGCATTGAAATTTAGCTTGTTTTCTTCTGCACATGTGAAAAAGGATGTTGGCATCTTCTTTGATTCAGATCTTTGCAGATATGCTAAGTGTTTGCAAAATATAACTTACATAATAAATCCAATTACTACTGTAGGGATTAGGCCTCCTTGCTTGGAAATGCATGGAAGTGAATGACAGAATAATCTTTTATGGAGACATATATTGCCACTCAATAGTTTAGCAATTTATTTTTT
Organism: Potamilus streckersoni; assembly: GCA_016746295.1. Taxonomy (NCBI): domain Eukaryota; kingdom Metazoa; phylum Mollusca; class Bivalvia; order Unionida; family Unionidae; genus Potamilus; species Potamilus streckersoni. The sequence continues at coordinate 1,834,401 of JAEAOA010001605.1, forward strand.
AAACATCTAATCTGCTAAATTAATTACCCATGAATATGTATATTTTAAGCAAACCATGAAATTTTATATCTATGAATTTAAAATGATTCACAATATTTCATGTCATGAAGTGCTTGCATTTGACAGTATTGTGTTATTTAACATGTTTATATAATGAGCTGCATGCATTTGGTGGAATGTTATTCAACAAGTTTCTTTAATTTAAAGTCAACACATTTGGGATTCTGCTTTTCATATGAAAGCCTTTGTATTATGTGGAACATTTAAGTGTTGTGACATATGTGTATTCGTTTTGTGCTTAATTTTGTCCATGATGCAGAATTGATGTCTGTCTGACTTCTGTCAGGATCTTAAGAAGAAAACATGTTTACTTAATTTGAGTTCAAGACCTGATGTTTAAAAAATCTATAACATCACATATCAAGTGATATTTATACATATATAACGGGAATTGGATAAACAATTATTCATTTTCAGTTTCATGATTAGTCTGCGGAATCACTTATAGCTGTGTTCAGATATAATTTGAAAAGATTTATTTAAATTATAGAGTACTCAATGGTCTATTGGATTAAAACACTAGTTTGAGATTCTTAAAATTTAACTCTGTAACTTAACAGAAATAAACTGTTAGTTGAATTTTACTCAAATTGTTGGTTTCCGTCCCTTTCTGGTATATAGTTTAAATGCAGAGATGCATAACAATGGTATAGTGTAAATCAAAAACATCATGTGTCACTGATAAATGTTATAGGACAGCATAAATTAAGATTGTTGTTGTTGTTGGGTTTAATGCCATTTTTCAGCACACGATAGGCTATTCATGGCAGCCAGTATTAATGGTGGAGGAAGAAACCAGGAAATCACTGGAAAGAACCACTGACCCACGACAAGACATGACACAAATAATGTAACATTGTTAAGTCTTATGGCACAGCATAACTTCTGGCATAATGACACTAATGTCTTGGGCATATGTTGGCTTAGTAATTTACAGAAACATCATATATTATGTTCAACAGAAATTTCTCTGCAAAACAGAAAATTTTGCAGATGTGCCAGAATAGAGATAAAAATTTTGAAGTTAAAAATTCAAGATATTAAAAGAAACTTTACTGTCACAAACATCTTGTCAAAGAAATCAATAACTTGCAACAGTAAGACTTCTACTAACTGCCTTAAGTTTTTAAATACAGGAAAGTTATCCCTCTATTTCCATGCTTTAACTTTTGATGATTGAAAGAAAACTTATTTTATTTCCCATTACCTTTTTTCCATACACTGGAAGTGATATCAGCTTTCTATCTGGTGCAAAGGATGTCAGAAATTCTTCTTCAAGAGCAACATCTTTCCTTTTGTCTCGCCTGAATGAGAGAGATATGTCTGCCCAGTTGACAGGGGTCTGAACCTGCAAAAAGATTAGTATTCATTCCAATCTAAGCAGTAATGTACTCTACTACTACTACTACTGCTAACACAACTGCTAATATTTTTATTACTTCTACAATAATTCTAATACTACTACTATTACTACTTTTACAATACTACTACTACTACTACTACTAGTGCTGCTACTACTACTGCAATTACTGTCACTGTTATTAATACTACAACAACTACCATTACCACTACAACTACTACAATTATCACTACTGCCACAACCAATGTAGTACTTCCTCATCCTAATGCTGTTCATGGCATAAACAGTCTTATCGTGAAAATGCCTTGTAATTTACTAATGCTGTCCATGGCATATACTGTCTTATAGTGAAAATGCCTTACAACATACTGTCTTAAAGTGAAAATGCCTTATAATTTACTAATGCTCTTAATGGCATATACTGTCTTATAGTAAAAATGCCTTGTAATTTACTAATGCTGTCCATGGCATATACTGTCTTATAGTGAAAATGCCTTACAACATACTGTCTTATAGTGAAAATGCCTTATAATTTACTAATGCTCTTAATGGCATATACTGTCTTATACTGTAAATGCTTTATAATTTACTAATGCATAATAAAGTGGGATCCATCAGTAAACCACATCTTACAAAAGGAATCATGTTATATTAAAAGAGTGTTATAATAATGATGAATGCATTATAAATTATTTTTGTAGAGGGTAATCCAATTAGTGTAAATCATTATGTCCCTTGAAGCCTTCTGTTACAACCTGACAATTAAAAAATACAGGTACAAAAAAACAAAGTTAGAAAATTTATCTACTGACACTACTATCTTTAAGAAAACCAAAGCTACTGATAACCACAACACTCATTTTACTATCTGTATGACATGAACATAACCACAACACTCATTTTACTATCGGCTAAAACATGGCATTGATGCTGATAAAGGAATTTTCATGTTATATGCATGAAATAGAAAAATTAAACAAGATATGAACCAATTTTAAGATTGGTAAGCCTGGCATTTACCTCTCTTACTTTCCTGAAAATTTCAAGAGGTTAGTGTAACCCATTGTTGAGATATGCATGGAAACAAGCTCTAAAAATGGCCATTTTTTAGCGTCATGTAGTCTCACTCAAAAAAAGCTTGAATATAAAATAGAGAATTCTCTAAATATCATACTGAAATTATGCATTTATTGGTCTGGTTTTATGCGGAATTCTATCCTGCAAATATTGCTTCTTGAATTAAAGAAATCGGTAAAATATTATGGATTTTATAAGCAAAATACCGTCAGTAGAAGTTTTGTTTCAACACTGAAATTCAAACACTAATCTGTTGTTATATGCCAACATTTTCTACAAAATAACATTCATTATAACTTTTATTGACATCTAGAAATCGACTTTATATTATAATAAGTAGTAAAACCATTTAAATCACATGGCTAGCCAAGATATTCGAATGAGAGCTTGTTCTTTGTCAAACTTTCCAGTTCTAAATTTTGTAGTGTTACAAGTTTATATGGCAATAATTTTGTTGTTTCATTATAGAAAAGTATAAATCCTACAAAGGCTCATGTGTATCCATGTGATGTCCAAGTTGGCCAAAATTGGTGGTGCTGTATTGTACCATTAAAAAACAGCAACTCAATAAAAAAAAGTTACAGACACTACACAAACAGGTATAAAAATGAAAGATAAAAGTATTGTTCTACTTGTCATTAAAACATTGTTTTTCTCAATAGAAAGTTTCATCTTATGTGATGTAATGTTGCATCATCTATTTACCTCTGCAGCCAAGAGCAAAAAAGTGATGCAATAACTCTCTTGATTGAATATTGCATCATTCTTGCAGTACTGTCTGTTTGAGTAATTACTACAAGACGATGTAACCTGAATTTCTTATCCTAGAAGAAGCTTCCTAATTACTTTTTCTGTTCTTTACTATGGTACATCCCTAAGACATGGGAAGACGACAAAAGCAAACCTCTGGAAACAACTCTGGTAAGTTTGTATTGAATTGGTAAAACACACTCTTAAATTGTAGTGTCTGTAACCAATATCCCCTTTTTATACTGTCTATGACTTTATCCTTTTTTTTTTTTAAAAATGAAGCCAAATTATGTTTTCTATTACAGTATTTATGATGTAAGGCTAAATTTTGACATATTGTCTGTCTGCAATTTGTAATATTTTGGTATATTTATAGTTTCTTTCATCTAGATTTCTGATAACAGGCAACATTTTCAGTGATTTCTTATAATATGCAATTGAAACTGAGTATTTTTGCATTCCATATCATTAGACTAGTAAATTCAAACAGAAATATGAGAATTCAATGAGCTCAGACTTAGTATTGGATACATTACTGATATTGTCAAATGGTTACAGACACTATTAGACATGTGAATTGACCTGACTGTTGTTTACATTATTAAGGAAAGTGTGCAATCATAAACTCAGCAACAAGCGAAAAGCCTAATAAGAAACGGAAGTCAACAGAAAGACAAAACATTTGACAAAGAAGATCAAAGTTGACAAAAAAGCACCAACCAACACAGAGAAACCAATAGAGAAATACCACCCTGGAGAATTTGTTGCTGTAGGACTTAAGCCAAAGAAGGGACCTGTAGATATATACTTAGCAGAAGTAATAGACATTCTTCATAATGAGAAAGTCTGGCAACATGTATGTTTGGCCTGAAAAAGATGATTATTCACAAGAGGCTCTAGATGCTATCTTGTACAGGGTAAAAGCTCCACAAATAGTCAATGAAAGGGGTTATTTCAAGTTTAATGCAGCTGAATTGTCTAAGCTCAAGTCAAATCTGGAAAAAAATCATAAGCACTTCTATTTGAAATGACAATATAAAGTAGAGGTTTAATGTGTAGTGTCTGTAACCTTAGGATCAATCACATATGGGTCTGTGTTTGAGTCAGCACCTTGGGTTGAAAAATACTTTAGTGACTATGATTTATTGAACATTCATTATACTTCAATATTTTACTCTTACAAACACTATTTAGTATTCAAGTGCTATTTACCAGTTCATAATTTTAACACAATTATTGGACATATACCTGTTACAATGTGGTTTTATCATTTTATTAACTAATCAACATTCATTTAATGAATAATTCTAGTCAATGTGTTCATGTTGAATTATTTTTTAAGTGAATTTTATGGAGATATGTATGGTTCTGCAGCTGTATTGAAATGCTATAGTTTTGTAGTGTCTAACCAATTTTATGGACAATGTACTTCTGACACTTATGGAAGTTTGCAATACTTTTGGCCAGTATTAATGATTTTGTTTGTTTAAATATTCTTTTTGGTGTTAGATAAATGCCTAAATAAGATTATTCTATGTCTTTTATGTTTGTTATGCAAAAGTTTCATGGTTAGGTTTTTTTTCTAAGTGATACCTTTGTCATAGATGTTTTGATTTTGTTATTAAGTTGTTTACCACTTCCAGTTATGTTGTTTACTTTAAATGTTGATATCCTGTTACTGATGTTACTGTGAAAAAAAAATAAAGTTTTAAAGTTTTCATGCTGTTTTTCTTGCATGTTATACACCAAGTGTAGTGTCTGTAACTGTTGTTATACCACAGAATTGAAATAATGGTTAAACAAAATCGCATGCATGTTCAAGCTAAATCTAACTTGATCTGACTAGGGGACACCCTAGGGTATATAATGAGCTTAATTGAAATGTTCTATCAAACATTTCAATTTTTCAAGTGAGTGAGACTACTCTCAGCACCAATACCGTGTTTTAGCTCTATCTGTATGACATTAACACATCCACAACACTCATTTTACTATCTGTATGACATGACCATATCAACAACACTAATTTTACTATCTGTATGACATGAACATAACCACAACACTGATTTTATTATCTGTATAACATGAACACATCCACAACACTCATTTTACTATCTGTTTGATATGACCATATCCACAACACTCCTTTTATGGTCTGTATGACATGACTATATCAACAACACTCATTTTATGGTCTGTATGGCATGAACATAACCACAACACTGATTTTACTATATATATAACATGAACACATCCACAACACTCATTTTACTATCTGCATGTCATGACCATATTTACAACACTCATTTTACATGCTGCCATGCCTATCCACATTCATGCTCACTTGCATAAATAACTTAAAAATATACTGCTTCCATTTTCAGTGTAGGTATACACTAATACAATCTTTTAACAAGAAAGCCCAATTTTTGCAAATGCAAAAATTAATTTTACTCTAAGGATACTTACCCAATCACATCAATGTTAGAAAAAAAGCTCCACTATTTCTTGAATCCAGCAATCCTGGTAAGACAGCAATGCAATCTGTCCTGTCTAAATATCAGTGAGGATGCTCACATTTGCAGGGAGATGCAAAAGGGTTTAAAAGTAATATCAACAAGTGAGTATTTGGAGTCACTGAACTACAAAAAATTACTTTCTCCATTATTAAACTTCCTTCCAAACTGAAAAGTGTTTTGCTTTTTGAAACTGGGTTGTGACTGAATCTGATGTTGAATGAGATTTGGCTGCCTATGATCCTCTTTCCCTTGTGGCAGGAAATGCTGCAGTTGAATAGATTGAGGAGGTGATAAGAAGAACTCAGAGGTTTCTTCATTCACACTTCCTCTTGATATTGTTCAAAACAACAGTGGTGAATGAAATGGCATAGAGCACAACATCAAAGAGTGGTGAGGTTTCAGAGATGACAAATAAGAAATGTGTCTCATGGATCAAGATTTATAGCTGTAATGACACAGGGCATGGAATGGTGCACTGCTAATTCCCATGCACTTTCATTGGCAACTTCTAGAATTGACAACGCAAACACTATATTCTGCACAGGCTTTGAACCTACATTAAACATCTTGCCATTAACCTTTTTGAACAGCAAAGAAGACATTTATGCTGCTGTAATGTTCCTATTGACTCTGGCACTGTCCAAATGTTTGCCGAATATGCCAGTAACAGGATTTCCAAACAAAGGCCAAATTATTACCTGGGTTCTGGAATCTGCCAAAGAGATAACCATATATCTCACTAATTGTTACCAGCTGTGGTATGAAGAAAAGGACAGATGTCTTCCCCATCATCAATGCCTTGACTTTAAAGTTCTGACTCATACATTGAAGTTGTGGGCACTGAGATCCAATAAATTTCCTTAACAGCAGACTTGAAACTGAATTGTAACCTCCCCATGGTAGGTAGCACATCAATGTTTTTTTCTGCACCAGAGTTTACATGCTTTCAACTCCAAAAAGAACAGAACAGAAAGTGGATAATACAGCCATAATACATAATAAACATAATATGATACACATCCACCATAATCAGTATAGTAAAATACACTTGTTTAGGTGTTGATACTTTTTAACAGCTCCACTGAGTCTTAGTTTAAAAGAAAAAAAACAAAATTTTGGAAACATCAGCAATAAGGTTTTTTTTCTGAGTGGACATTAAATTTGTAATTTATTTACTGAATGGTTGATAACATACATCTCACTGAGATATTTCCATCTTCAATTGGAATATAAGTACATGTACACACCAAATGATACTCTTCAACACACTTCATGTTTTCCTCAAGATTTTCAACCTGTTTAACCTCTTTATATTTTAGAGTCTTCATGTTCAATCATTAAAACTTGAAAAGATGCAAATGCTTTGCAAAAAATGAAAGGTAGATCTAATATTAAATATTTTTTCATTAAAAATAATGACTTGCACTGATTATAATAAACATATTGTGTAGAATAGCCTATCTTACTTCACCAAATCTGTAATAAGGAATCAAACATACATCGTTGGAAGATAAAATGTCACCCATTTCTTGAGCTAGTCCTCTATAACCAAAACCATGAGAGAATTAAACATTTTTAACTTCATTGGCCAATGTGCTCTTGCCTGCCTCATCCACTTTTTTTTAATATAACATGGAGTATATGAGTTTGTCAGCTAGGTTTAATTTTAGTCCAGTATTTTACACATATAAGTTGTACTCAAAGGGTATCATCCACATTTCCCCAAGACTGACATAACTATTCATAGTATTTAGTATGTTAAGATATCTTTTACAAAATCTGTGCTGAATTGTTTCTATTTCAGGTTAATATTTGTACACCAACTCAAGTGAAATTCAAGGACTTTTCCAGGACCTCAAAACTAAATTTCCAGGACCGCAGATGTGGTAAAATGAAAATCAATATGGAAGATGAGCAGTACAAACCAAAAAGCTGAAACACTGGAGACTGAGCAAGATAATCACTGAATGGACAATACAATGGTTCCATATATAATGGGATAGATAGCTAGTATGTAGCATAGCCTACTGAAAGGACCAATTTCTGATTGAATGGTATGCACAGCCTGCCAGAATGATGGAATGGAAGAATAACTACTGGGATGGCAGTGTGAGGCAATGACAGTTGGTAAGAAAAATTGGCTAGATTGTCTCTGTGCCCCATGTGCCTAACTGGTAAATGCTCTCCCAGCCAATTCAAAGCACTATGAAATGGGCCCAATATCAGGTAGGCAATAAAATCTATTCAGCAAAATCAACTGCACTGTTACCTCTTAAATCAACCTCCTGACTGGCAACTCCTGGAAGAGAGGTGTATCGCATATGCATCAAGTATCACTGAGTTGCCCAACTCTATCTGGCTGGATGTGATGACAGCTGATGGCCATTTCCAAAGAATTTTGGTGGGTGAGACATCCCAGCTACCCATAATAGAAAATGATTTCCAGTGAGGCTTAAGATGTCACCCTCTGATGATTTTGATTTCATCTTTCTGTCTCTAGAATTCAGACTTTTTCTCATGACATAAAACAACGTCCCCTCTGGCTGTTGGCTATATCATATCAGCACCATTTTAATAAGATTCTCCAGATGGCCATTGTGGTGGCCATATTGGAGGTCAGATTTTTACTGTTTGCAGTTATGATCCAAAATTTAAACTAGGTTTCACAGTGATCATTAAAATAGTGTGGTTGTAGTACTAGTTGCATTTGCAACATTCTGTTATGCACTTCATTTGGTTTTCACAACAAAATGGGTAATTATTAGAGGTTTTTTCATTGTGATCCACTAAAAACATGATTCTGTGATATTGAGCTCCAAGTCAAATGGGCAATAATAACAAAATAAATCAGAGAAACACAGTGACAGTGATTTATCAATATGACAGGTTCATATTATCATGACAACATTTCACAAATTATTTATGAATTCACTGAAAAAAGTTGCATTCACATGACTCTGTCACTACATCTAGCTGCTGATCAAATAAGCAAAAACTCAACAATACTTGCAGAAGCAAAATGATTTCACAAAATTAATTTTCACAGTGACTCATCCAAAGCTGCAGGACATGTTGCATTCACAATATTCTCTCATACACTACATTCATCTGCACAACAAAATTGGTAATATTTTTAACAAAATTGTGTGAAGACAGTAACTTGTTGATATACACATCTTCTTGTTTAAATTTTTAAGATTCTGTCATACACTACATAAATTTCACAATTTAAAAGATAAATAATAAAAACGATTACAGGAGCACAAATTTGCCAACATGCACATCTTTAGATGATCATCGTAACATTTTCCAATCAAGTCTAATAGGGACTCAGCCAAACATTATAAGAGCATACAGAGTTGTAAAAATGCACATCTTCAGATGATGACCCAGCCTGAGAATAATATATCAAAAACTCTAAGTTTGGTTGCATGCACAAGATTCTACGCTACAACAAAAAAGGGAAATAACTCTTTTAAAAACTTGCAGGAGCAAAGCGATTTGTCAAAGCTTCATCGCAATCCAATGAAACTGTTGCATTCACAAGGATGGATCAATGGAAGATAGAGGGACAACATGAAGATGCCTGTGTATATAGAAACACTGCATGTGAAGAAATGAAAGTTACATTTGATTCTATGTATTTCTGTTCTATGTATTATACCAAGAATTTGCTGATACTATTTTCTTACAATTTAGCGAGTAATGTAATCATGAGCCTAAAAATGTATGCCAAACTTTGTTTTATTTTTAAGCAATTATAAACTAAGTAGGAAATAGGAGTTCTTGCATGGAAAACACTGCTGGAAATATCTAATGTACAAACCTGCCAGTTGATATTTCCATCCTTGTCAAATGAAGAAACTCTCCCCATACTTCCTGCCACAATGAAATCATAAGTTGTCTCTTCCTGAGTAAGGTGATGGCCCAGAAGATGTCGCACAATCCCTGATTTCTTCGCAATACTGAAACATACACATACCATACATAAACCATAACCATCTTTGGTCAAAGATAAAAGTATTGTAGGTATCCTGCATTCCATAAGACATAAAATTGTTGTTTAAACATGCTCAAATATAATGTTCAAAACACTTTAGCTTCTTAAACTACTGCTGTAACTCAGACCAGCTCCTAAGACTGTATTTATATACATATTGATAAACAAAATTGTATTTAGTCTACCCTTCAATGTTGTACATCACAATATAAGACTGCTTTATCCTTTTAAATGCTGGAGTGTGAAACTATCTCTGATATTGTTGAGTGATAACAAGATTAAAAGGTGATAGGCACCCTGCTAACCAAATGGATTTCAGATCAGCATCATTTTCATTTCAGACAAAGTAGATATCGTAAGGATCTTTTGGTAAAAATTAATATGACCATCCATTAGAAAGAGTAGTGATAACATTTTCTAATGGTCATTACAGTAGCCATATTGACTATTAGAATGGCATCATTTTAATTGTGACCGACTAGATACCATAATAGGTCCTTGGGTGAAAATCCAATGTCAACGTGACTTTCAATTCAGACAGAGTAGTGATAACAATATTTTCAAGATGGAGGCCATGGTAGCGATATTATATGTCAGATCAGTACCATTTTTAATTAAGATCGACTAGATATCATAAAAAAAAATCTTGGTGAAAATCCTACATCAATATAACCAAGAATAGTAGAGATAACAAGATTTATTATTGTTATATTGTATATCAGATGTATATACTGTATCTTGTATATTGCTGTTGTATTTGTATATCAGATGTAACATTAACACCATTTTCATTAGGACCAACTGGATATCATAAGCCGTCTTCTAGTGAAATTCCTGTGTATTTATGACCAACTGTTCAGGAGGAGTAAGTAGTGATAACAAGATTTGATAAGTAAGATTGGCAGTGTTAGTCATAGTGGATTGAAGAGCAACACCATTTCATTTAGGGCCACTAGACACTGGGATGAATGTGTATATAATGTTTTATGGCAATCCTTCAATATTGTTTAGGAGGGTTCATGACAGCAAACATGACAGATGACAGATGATAAACAACAGGCTCATAAGCCTATCTTGCCTATGTTCAGTAGAGCTACAAAGCATTAAAGATCAATTACGGCCTGAGAAAATTAGCATTCATCTTTACACACTGTCTGACTTATAAAAAATTCTAATGTTTTTATTTCAATTGAGTTTAAGTTCATCTGTTCATGTATTCATTAATATAAATAGAGCTGCACACATGTATCAATGGGGTAAGAACTGAGATGGTTATAATACCTTTCGAGTACAACCACTATCTAACAAATCCTTCCCTCCCAGCTAACATTTTAAGCTCTAGGAGCAAAATGTTATGGTGGCACTCTACAGTTTTCTATTTTGCATAGGTTAGAATTTGAAAGAAAAAAGAATTTCCTTGGGTTTCCTCACTGGTTATACTGGGTTTTTACAAAATACCATGTATATCTTAGGTATCGTTCAAAGAGCCAAATTTTCCCTTTATTTTGGTTTATGATTGATGGGTGAAATATGGGTTATATAGTATACAGTTTGGCATTACTTCAGATGTACACCTTTCAAAAAAGTGCTTGCTCCACTTGGTCATTTTCACTTCCTGAACTTCAGAGGTTAATTGTAAAAAAAAAGGGTAATAACATTTTTACATTTTATATATTTGGTAATTCATTCACTGCACTTTCAGAAACTGGTATTGTCTAGTCTGGCAAAATTCATTTTCCCTATATTAATAGGTGCTAAGGATAGTGTACTTAAGACAATTTCAGGCTGATTTTTAGAGCACAAGGGAGCAGTCATTTTAGTTAGCAGTCTGCTAAGATCATTTAAAATTTCCAAAAGTACAATATCCAAAGAAATGTCAACCACCTTACATCAAAGTAGCATAGATTTATGCCAACATTCTCTCCAGTGTGCATGTTTTAAATGCAAACAACTTCACCTTTCATACATCACTATCTCAAAAGTAAATAATAACTGGTGTGTGCCCCTAATCTGGCCACAGGTCAAGCAGATTGACCTCACCCTGACACAGGGATTAGTTCAAAATTCTGTTTACCTCTATTTCTGCTGGAGTGGAATGCATGTCAGATGTAACTAAGTATCCAAGTGCTTATAGTAGATGTACCCATATTAAGATTGGGTAGGTATTAATGAAGAAAAATATTTTACTATAAAAATTGGTTTCTTCTTCAAATTTGTTAACCAATCATAATATCTTAAGAGAACAGGTAAGAGGTAGATGGAATAGAATCCCCTTATCTCAAAGTGATCATCTCTGGACCCCTAAGGTACCTGAGACAGCTTCTAGATTGAAAACACAGCTTAAACTTTTACTTAATATGCTGATACATGGCTTCTGGAAAATGGAAATCTCTGGCTCTTACAAACCTAGCAGAAGTCATCAGCACATCCTTAAGAAGCTGCAAATGTCGAAACCTACTGCACAAGAGACTCCATTATGTCTAACTGAACCTTTTGGAATGAAAGATTCCAGAAGTAAAAGCCTGCAAAGCTGATTCTGACAGCCATTGCGTAGCTGGTACAATTTTAGCTAGGGAAGTTTCACTTAAATGTATGACTTGTTGAGACTGCCCTAACTTCATGAGCCAAAATGGATAAGAAGTTTATTTTTTTTACTTTGGTTATATTTTCTATATGCTGAATATAGGACTAAACAGCCTATGCTGAGATATCATCCTTTCCTTCTTTTAGAGTTAAGAGATCTTCCTCTTCAGACTGGCTTAGTTCTTTTCAAGCACCATTCTCTCACCGAGTCCTGCAGACGACCTTGAGTTTAAGAGTCCAGGCTTTACATACAAGTTTTTATCACAAACACTGAAAGTGGAAGCCTGTTCTTTACAATGAAACAGCGAAAATTGATGACACAACCTTAGAAAATTCCAAAGACAGACGCTGAGGATTAAAGATTTGGTTCTCCTTGTCTTCTCATATAATTCATCACAGTGGATCTGTCAAACATAATAAGAAAACTCTTTTCTTTCAGTCTTTTCTAACCTCAATGAAAGCTTTTAGTATGATTTTCATTTTTAGGATATGCTATATATAGTACAGAGTGGGACTGACTCCTACATCTTCCTTGGAATGATGGAAGATGTACACCCTATCAGGCTGTGCTTGTATACATAGAAACCAGTGTCTTTGGAACACCCAATATAAACAAAGTTAGCTTATCCCATTTTCTGGGATGGCGCCTCATATGAATGGAGATTGATATTCTTTGTTCCAACAGCCACATTTCAGCCTCCACTGGGACAACAGTCCCATTAGAATGGTCTCATAAATAGGTGACCCAGAACAATTAAGTTCACAGCTGTGCTGAGTAGGTAAAGGTCAAGCTGAATGAGGATTCATTGTAAGAACTGAAGGCTCCACTTAAAGGATTTCAATGCATATTCATGTGAGAAACATACTCTGCTCAAGAAGAATTCTCATGCTGACATATAATTCTTGCCACAAAAAAAACTTTTGGAATGTTTGGCACTTAGATACTGTTGGATACTTGAACATGGGTTCTATATTGTGCAGAGACCATCTGATAAAAAGTGCATAAGTCCATATTATTGTAGCAGAAAGGGATACTGAATCCCTGTCCCTCATCCCCTTCGGCATAAGAAAAAGACATATCAGAATATAGGATGACCATACACAATCCACATCCAAGGGCATAATTCTATCTTTCCTTCTTTTAGTACCCTGTTCCTTAGAGCTGGGCACGCCGAAAACATACTGTGTAAAACTGAATTACTGAATGTACCGCAATACAAACCACAGTATAACACATTAATATTAGGGACCAACTCTTCTAGGTAGGGCCTGACACTTATTTAATTTTTATGTCAACAGCTGGAAAAATATCATGCTCTAATTTATAGCCCACTAACACCATATTTATAGCCATGATTTAATTTGGAAAAGTATTATCTTGAGATAAATGAAAAAAAAATATTTCAGCTCAAAAGAAAATAGAGACCCCCTCCTTACCAAAACAATCACATGATAGTACTTAATAGTACACAAACTGTAAAATAGGATGGTCAAGCTTATATACTACAGCTGATAGTATACAATATCTGACATTATAGAGCCTATTGATAAAAATAGGAAATGTTGATGCTAATGCCTAGAATTTTTTACCAACATAATGATATAATAGGAAAAATCTGAGTTGCAGGATATTTATCAGACATAAAGCACACTTAGTCAACAAAAGAGAATATTTACTGGACTTGAGAAATTATGCAAAGTTCAAAAAGAAAACAATTGCATTCTTGAAAATCACAGGATCACTCAGCCTTAAACATGATAGCAAATAACTAAAACATAACATGTTTTTTTAAAATACATTTTATTAATCCAAAAGTTTTCAAACATTTGGATTGGTCCAAATGTTTCACAAGATTCAATTTGGGTTGAAACATGTGATTAAAGGGTCATGATGTACAGGTATAGTGAAAATGTACCATGGTATGTACCACCAGAAAAAATACTATGGTAAACCAGTACACCAGTAACTGTGGTCCTCTAATATTCACAACACGTAAAGGTAACTGTAATTCAGGGTCCAGGCTTCTGCAACAACAATGTCCTGTAGCTGCTACATAAAATAAATCATGCTGGAGAGTCGTGTAGCAGTTCCACACTGGTAAGTGATCACACAGAATTGATAAGGATCCATTAGGTACCAGACCTGCAAGGATCCATAATAAATTCTGACATAATATGACAATGGGACTGCCTTGGGTCCATAACAGCAACTGGGCAGTCCATATCAACTGGGTAGTATGTCTCTAAATTACCATCAAGTAACCTGGATGCAATGCAGCACTGTAATTGGTACATCAATCTCTTTAAGTGTTAGTGCTTTGATATCCAGCAGTATCCAAAAATATTCATAAATGTAAATGAACCCATCATTCAATGTTACAGGCAAGATTGAGCTAATGCAATCTGATAGCAGTCTGATTGTGATGAAAGAGGTACATTTTATTCTCCATAATGTTATCAACTGTAGAACTGTCATGGACAAGTTGTTCCCAGAGAACAATTGATTCCATATTACCTATTACTCAGGCAATGAACTGCATGTAGAATCCTTTTTTCTTTTGGGCATATGCTGATTCATGTGAGTGCTTGTATTTTGGCATTGGGTAGGCATGATGGACATACACATTGTCTCCTCCGACATCAGGTGGCACTCACCAGTTATTATGTACTTTTGAGATAGTGATGTAAGGTGAAGTTGTTTGCATTCAAAACATGCATAGTGGTGAAAATGTTGGCATGCCTATATGCTACTTTCATGTAATGTGCCTGACATTTCTTTGGATATTGTACTTTTGGAAATTTTAAATGATCTTTGCACACTGCTAACTAAAATGACTGCTTCCTTGTGCTCCAAAAATCAACCTGAATTTGTCTAAAGTATGCTATCATTGACAGCTATTGAAACAGGGAAAATTAATTTTGCCAGACTAGACAATACTAGCTTCTAAAAGTGCAATGAAAGAATTATCAAATACATAAAATGTAAAAAAAAGTTATTGGCTCTTTTTTTTACAATTTACCACTGAAGTTCACGAAGTGAAAAGGACCAAGTGGAGCTAGCACTTTTTTGAAATGTGCACATCTGGAGTTATGCCAAACTGTATACTCTATAACCCATAATACACCCATCAATCATACACCAAAATAAAGGGAATTAAAGGTTCTTTGAACAATACCTAATATATACAAAGTCCTTTTTAAAAAGCCAGTAGTGAGGAAATCTGGTGAAATTATTTTTCTTTAAAATTCTAACCCTATGCAAAATAAGAAACTGTAGAGTGCCACCTCAAGCATAAGATCAACTGTAAAACAGATTTGTTGTGATCTGAAACAGATGAGTACTTGTATTTTTGCATTGTATGCTGAACATACAGACTGCCTCCTTTGACATCAAGCATAAGGTCAACTGTAGGGCTGATTTGTTGTGATCTGATACAGATGAGGCCTAATTTGGTGGAAGAGTTTCTTACTTTGATCCTGTAATACAGTATCTGGGTTTGCTTGTTTTAATCTTGACCTCTCTTATGTGCAGCTGGTAAAGAAACCTAGCTGCCAAAGTCTATGTGCTAAAAGGCCTGTTGGTTCTAACTAAAATGGTCTGTCAAATTGAGGCTGCAAGGGTATAGATAGGGCTTTAGCTGTTGCCAAAAAGGATCTCCTGGATTGCTTACTGAGTGGTAATCTCTTTGTGATATTCATTTAACAGGAAATTATTGCCAGAGATTATGTAGTGCATTTCTGTGCTTTCCGTTTTCTTTAGCTTGTGCTCCCAGTACTGAAGCCAACTGACCTGCAGTCAAAACAGTGCATCCCCTGATTCATAACCCACACATGCTAGACATTGTAAAACAGTTATCCTCCACAACCTTTAAGTGTACACTGTTTGTACTAAGTCATACCCATATTCTAGAGTCTGTAACAGAAATAGAACAAATATTTTATCCTAGTGTAGACAGCAACATGTATTACTTTATGAACTCTAAGAATGTACATTAGTGGGCTACTAGAACATTATCTGTAAGAAAGAGATCATATGGCAGCTTGTGCAGTTCAAGGGTCCACATGGCAGCCTGTGCAGTTCAAAGGCCCACATGGCAGCCTGTGCAGTTCAAAGGCCCACATGGCAGCCTATGTAGTTCAAAGGCCCACATGGCAGCCTGTACAGTTCAAAGGCCCACATGGCAGCCTGTACAGTTCAAGGGCCCACATGGCAGCCTGTGCAGTTCAAAGGCCCACATGGTAGCCTGTACAGTTCAAGGGCCCACATGGCAGCCTGTGCAGTTCAAAGGCCCACATGGCAGCCTGTACAGTTCAAGGGCCCACATGGCAGCCTGTGCAGTTCAAAGGCCCACATGGCAGCCTGTGTGGTTCAAGGGCCCACATGGCAGCCTGTGCAGTTCAAGGGCCCACATGGCAGCCTGTGTGGTTCAAGGGTCCACATGGAAGCCTGTGCAGTTTAAAGGCCCACATGTCAAGATTTTGAAGCATCACTTTCAATAATAAAAAAGTGGACAGTATTAAACTTACCTGCAAGAGCATTGCTTTTGATGTGGACTTTATGACTATGAATTATCTAGAAAAAACCTCTAAGCAAGGGCCCAGTGACAGCCTTAACAAACAAAATCAATGAAGTGTCATTTTAAATAATTATAAAGTAGACGTTGTGATTATAAATTATCGGTAGAAAATATACCTGTGTATGTCCAACTGAAGCAAAATTTATACAAACATACATGCTACATCATCTAAACATCATAAAGGAGATGCTGTAGCATCAATAGTTTTCTACAGAAAATAGAAATGGAGTATACTATCCTTAAATGAGAAACTTCTCCAATTCATGCTGAATTCTGCTTGTGAGGTCTCTCATGAAATAGAACAAACTACCCAGCACAATCAGAAATAGTAACTGAGGTACACATGTGATTTGGCATAAATCCCTATATCGAGGGGATGTAAATCTGACTACCACATATGACCAGGCACCATTTAACTCACATAGCTAACAATTTTAGCTGGAAGGGCTGGATTTGTGAGGTAGCTGTACTACTCCCATGTTATTCTGAACTGGTAAATTATCTAAAAAAAAGAAATTGTATGGCCGAATAACTCAGTAAGTTACCTTTTTATCAAAATAGGGGGGAACTTCTTGAACATATCTTCATCATAAACCCAAGACGTTGTGAAGAACATCCTCTGTGTATAACAAACAGGAAATCTTTCTAAGCTTTCTTTCATTGGAAAAATTCTAAAGATATCAATAAAACAAGGGCTGTAGTGTTCCTCCTCACCCCATTTTACCATTTTTACATCACTATCTGTGTCGATTGGCCCATAAATTGCTCCACCGCCTTGCATTTGAAGTCTTGTGAGTGGCCGTCCTGTCAAAAGGTTTAATACTTCAAGTCCATTCTGATTACGAATAACAACTACATTTGGATTTTCAATATGTTCACTTGCACTATGTGGTCTCTGGCCCCCATATGCATAGCCTATAATATGCTCAGGATGAAGGGCAGATTTTGATCTAGGTGTCATTGTTGCATCATCCTCATCACCTGACAGAATCTCCACTGACTTTTTCTGAAATCTTCCTAGTGTGAATTCAGTATCTTGGTTAGACATCCACATGTGGGGCTGCATAAGAACAACATGAATTACATACATGAGGTATATTTACTTAAAATATTTACACCATTATTTCTCCAAATATTACAAAGTTATATTTTTTTAAAGTCACTGAAAATGGTTTTATTGCTCTTTAAACACATTATATCAAGAAAATGGGAGTCAAGTGCCTTTCCCAGTGACATAATAAGGCAACCAACCAAGGCTGGCATGGGTGAGTATCAGACTGACAAGCCTGACACTCTACCAGCTAATCTACTACAAGGTTGTCTCAGTTCTTGATAACAGAAAAAAGTTTTCATAGTTATAATACTGATTGTAATTTTGTACCCTTTCATTTTTTTGTACAGTCAACAAATAATCAGTGCAGAAGTTTACCACCAGTGAAGCTCCAATTCAGATGATCAGCATGTTTAAAAAAATATGTATGAAAATATAAACACGTAAGGTAAACAGATAATCTTTATTGATAATGTTTTTTATATTTCATTCTTTTGATGCTGGTTTTATTCTGCTTTTTCATTGTAAGAATTTATTTGAAAACAAGAGTATAACAAAATCTAGCCAGTCAGCTTTGTGTATATTTAATGAAAATACAAGAACTCTGGTCATTTTGTAAATTTAAATCAACAGCTATGTTTACAATGATGATAAAATAATTATACAATTAGCATCATTCACATTGTACTTCTAAATCAATAGCCATCTGTATTTTCAAAGATGTTAAAATAATTATACAACCAACATTTTTCACAATGAGTAAAAAGTGGGTGAAATGGAAACAACTTTTTACGGCAATATTCCATTTAGCAACTCGTAATGCACAGATATAGTTTCCAATTATTATATGTGAGTCAAAGTGTGCGTTTTTCACCATAAAATGATAGACATGATCAAAATTTTTGAGAGATATATATAATAATATTGTACACATCATTAATGCATCAAAGAAATCAAAACTAGATATAATGTAAACAATTTGGCCTTAATCAACTTCATTCTTTCTCAGCCAGGTTCTCATTAAAAGGTGATTACAGAGTACAAATACATGTTGTTTTTGCATGGTAAAACACCATTTTTCAGCACATGATAAGCTATACATAGTTATCAGTTATATTGGTGGTGGAATAACCCAGGAAAACTCTGGCATGAACCACTGACCCACATGAAGCTAGTGGCAAGCTTTCTCATATAACTACTCGAACCCACAAAGACTGAGCTGAGATGGCAGTGAACTGTAACAGAGAATGCTTTAGACCACTCAGCTTCTCATGGCCCTTACAAATACATGTAACTTGTGGTGAAGAAAGTGTAAATTTATGGCAACATAATATGGTATTCTCTCATAAAGAGGGCACTCTCTAAAGAGACTTTCTGACACTTATTATGCTGTGACAGGCAAAAATTTTCCAGCCTTGATTAATTCGCTGGTCACAAACCCAACATGTGGCCTTGGCTAATGGTCTGGCTACATTGCCTTGACTGGTCTGGACATAAACCCAACATGTGGCCTTGGCTAATGGTCTGGCTACATTGCCTTGTCTGGTTTGGACACAAACCCAGCACAAAGTGTTAGCTAATGGTCTGTAGATAAATACAGTGCACTGCTTTGACTAACAGTTTGTAGAAAAAAAACCATCACATGGCCTTGACTAATGGTCTGGCTACATTGCCTTGACTGGTCTGGACACAAACCCAACATGTGGCCTTGGCTAATGGTCTGGCTACATTGCCTTGACTGGTCTGGACACAAACCCAACATTTGGCCTTAGCTAATGGTCTGGCTACATTGCCTTGACTGGTCTGGACACAAACCCAACATGTGGCCTTGGCTAATGTTCTGGCTACATTGCCTTGACTGGTTTGGACACAAACCCAGCACAAAGTGTTGACTAATGGTCTGGAGATAAATACAGTGCACTGCTTTGACTAACAGTTTGTAGAAAAAAAACCTATCACATGGCCTTGACTAATGGTCTGGCTACATTGCCTTAACTGGTCTGGACACAAACCCAACATGTGGCCTTGGCTAATGGTCTGGCTACATTGCCTTGACTGGTTTGGACACAAATCCAACATGTGGCCTTGGCTAATGGTCTGGCTACATTGCCTTAACTGGTCTGGGCACAAACCCAACATGTAGCCTTGGTTAATGGTCTGGCTACATTGCCTTGACTGGTCTGGACACAAATCCAACATGTGGCCTTGGCTAATGTTCTGGCTACATTGCCTTGACTGGTCTGGACACAAACCCAACATGTGGCCTTGGCTAATGGTCTGGCTACATTGCCTTGACTGGTCTGGACACAAACCCAACATTTGGCCTTGGCTAATGGTCTGGCTACATTGCCTTGACTGGTCTGGACACAAATCCAACATGTGGCCTTGGCTAATGGTCTGGCTACATTGCCTTAACTGGTCTAGGCACAAACCCAACATGTAGCCTTGGCTAATGGTCTGGCTACATTGCCTTGACTGGTCTGGACACAAACCCAGCACAAAGTGTTGACTAATGGTCTGGAGATAAATTGAGTGCACTGCTTTGACTAATAGTTTGTAGAAAGAAAACCTATCACTTGGCCTTGACTAATGGTCTGGAGAAAACTCCAGCACATTGCTATGGCTAATAGTCTGGTGATAAAGTCAGTACATTTCGATGACTAATGGCCTAGTGATAAAGTCAATACATTGCTATGACTAATGGCCTTAGTGATAAAGTCAATACATTGCTATGACTAATGACCTAGTGATAAAGTCAATACATTGCAATGACTAATGGCCTAGTGATAAAGTCAATACATTGCTATGACTAATGGCCTAGTGATAAAGTCAATACATTGCTATGACTAATGGCTTAGTGATAAAGTCAATACATTGCTATGACTAATGACCTAGTGATTAAGTCATTACATTGCTATGACTAATGGCTTAGTGATAAAGTCAATACATTGCTATGACTAATGGCCTACTGATAAAGTCAATACATTGCTATGACTAATGGCCTAGTGATTAAGTCAATACATTGCTATGACTAATGGCTTAGTGATAAAGTCAATACATTGATATGACTAATGACCTAGTGATAAAGTCAATACATTGCAATGACTAATGGCCTAGTGATTAAGTCAATACATTGCTATGACTAATGGCTTAGTGATAAAGTCAATACATTGCAATGACTAATGACCTAGTGATTAAGTCAATACATTGCTATGACTAATGGCTTAGTGATAAAGTCAATACATTGCTATGACTAATGGCCTAGTGATAAAGTCAATACATTGCTATGACTAATGGCGTTAGTGATAAAGTCAATACATTGCTATGACTAATGGCTTAGTGATAAAGTCAATACATTGATATGACTAATGACCTAGTGATAAAGTCAATACATTGCAATGACTAATGGCCTAGTGATAAAGTCAATACATTGCTATGACTAATGGCCTAGTGATTAAGTCAATACATTGCTATGACTAATGGCTTAGTGATAAAGTCAATACATTGCTATGACTAATGACCTAGTGATTAAGTCAATACATTGCTATGACTAATGGCTTAGTGATAAAGTCAATACATTGCTATGACTAATGGCCTACTGATAAAGTCAATACATTGCTATGACTAATGGCCTAGTGATTAAGTCAATACATTGCTATGACTAATGGCTTAGTGATAAAGTCAATACATTGATATGACTAATGACCTAGTGATAAAGTCAATACATTGCAATGACTAATGGCCTAGTGATTAAGTCAATACATTGCTATGACTAATGGCTTAGTGATAAAGTCAATACATTGCAATGACTAATGACCTAGTGATTAAGTCAATACATTGCTATGACTAATGGCTTAGTGATAAAGTCAATACATTGCTATGACTAATGGCCTAGTGATTAAGTCAATACATTGCTATGACTAATGGCTTAGTGATAAAGTCAATACATTGCTATGACTAATGACCTGGTGATTAAGTCAATACATTGCAATGACTAATGGCTTAGTGATTAAGTCAATACATTGCTATGACTAATGGCCTAGTGATAAAGTCAATACATTGCTATGACTAATGGCCTAGTGATAAAGTCAATACATTGCTATGACTAATGGCGTTAGTGATAAAGTCAATACATTGCTATGACTAATGGCCTAGTGATAAAGTCAATACATTGCTATGACTAATGGTCTAGTGATAAAGTCAATACATTGCTATGACTAATGGCTTAGTGATAAAGTCAATACATTGCTATGACTAATGGCCTAGTGATAAAGTCAATACATTGCTATGACTAGTGGTCTGGAGAAAAAACCCAACAAAATGACTGAATTAATTGTTTGGATATAAAGCCAACACAATGCTTTGACAATGGTATCAGAACAAACCCAACATCCTGTCTTGACTGTCTGGAGACCAATTGTCTGGAGACAACAGAGAGAGAGACAGACAGACAAAGTTAAATATGCATTCAGCAGTGCCCTCATGGAAAAAAGTCAATCCAGCTACTTAACACAAATCAACTTTAAATGTAGGTTCAACAATAAAAGTTAGTTTTTAAACAAATATCATACATCAAATACTAATAACAATTAATGTTATTATTGTTGCTGTTTTTAATGTTGTTACTATTACTTTAATAAATTTTATTATAAATCTTTAATCCATTTTTATACAATTTTCAGATTTCCTTTATATTCTTGCAGTGGGACATTTTGCAGGCAAGTGACATCTTTTCCTGGTCATCAACAAATTCACTCTGTATATGTATCATCCAGAAATTATTGTGGGAAAGGGTTTTATTCATTGATTTTTTTTCATAAAGAGGCAGCTAGAATGATCTATCTCAAAAAAAACCCAGGCAAAATATAGAAAGTGTCAAACCTACTGACAGGCCACTTTGTGTAAATGACTGGAGTAATCACATTATAGAAATTTGAGATTTCTATTAACAATTATTATTAACTTCTTCACTATCCCTCTCTTTTACCCTGCAGCAAACACATATGTACCACAATAAATACCCATCAACAACAAAACAAGAGATCTGAAGTTGAGTCGAGCAGTGAGCCTTGTACAAGAAAGCCCTAGTAACATTATGGTTCCAATCATAACTTTTCACCACTAGGGCTTTTTCATACATGTGGGCACCCATAAATGTAACATGCATGAGACCCAGCAAGTTTCCTTAGAGCGGTCCACAAACTCACTGGAAGATAGCTGTATCACTGTTATTATTGATCTATTGCTATCTGCCTGCAGTATATGGTCTCTTGTATGTACAAGTCATGCAAAGGAGGATTCTGCATCTCTAAAATTCTAAAAGCGGAGCCAAGCATGTCTTGACTTTCATATTTATACAAGAGACTGACCATATCTGATGTGTGAAACTGTTATGAATATCCTAAATCATATTTGCTTACATTATGTGTTTGCCCTAGTTTCTCAACCAATTTTTAAATGTGGCATCTGATTTGCCAACCATTCAGATCTGTCCCGAAGCATTATCATGATTACTAGTGAAGATGTGCCAACACCAACATGGAATATATCATCAAGGAAAAGTCCAACATTGTTGTTGAGGAAAATGATAATGAAGTCAATGAAATAATATCCAGGTTTGAAGTTATTGCAGTTTCTTATCCTTGTAATGTAAATAGACTAAAAAGTATTGCTGGAATAAGCAATTAGATAATGTTTTTTCCTTTATGTACAGGCATGTTGAATGTGAATCAGCTTAAGCAATTCATGTGGGAGCATGGAGTAGAAATACCATGTGGTACAACAAAGGCAGGTTTATTTGCAGTTGAAGGAATCGCAGATGAGCCATGTCCAACCAAGATACAATGTTATGAAACAGTAGCATTGTTACATATCAAGATTCCACATGGGATAGGTGAGCTGAAATTGCATGTGCAGTCACTGATGAACAAGACCAACAAAATATCACAGCTGTTATCACCGCTGAAGCTGTCATGTATTTACAAGAATGTACCCATGTACTAGGGCTTAAAGCTGCACAAGCAAGTTGGTGAGGGCCCCAAGTGGCTGAGTGGTCTAAAGTGCTCTCCGTTACGGATCACTGCCATCTCACTGCTGTCTGCATGGATTCAAGTCTAGGATTCAGCAAATGTGGATATGTGAGAAAGCTTGCCAGTAGCTGCTCGTGGGTCAGTGGTTCTTTCTGTGGATTTCCCAGTTTCTTCCTCCACCATTAATACTGGCTGCCATGTATAGCTTATTGTGTGCTGAAAAATGGTGTTAAGCCCCAGAACAACAACAAAGCAAGTTGGTGATTTAGAAGATTACCTGGCAAACATTCCACACACATACAAACTAAGCAAAGATACTCTGAAGCTTCTCTCCAACAAGCATTTGGGAATCATATCAACAGTAACTAAGCACAGTAACTTTATTTACAGCATACCTAACCAGCAGAGAAGGGAAAATACTGACAGCATACTAACAAATGATTTATTTATTTTTAATGACATGAATGGCATTGATAAACCCAAACTTAACCCTCAGATCATAATGTTGCACAAGTTTATGTATCATATCTGGGTATTTTAGTGGGTGTGTTCAATTCACAGCATTGATAAACAATCAACGAGGTACTCAAGCAACAATATGTAACAAATTAATCCTGATGAACTTCTAGAATCTTTGGCATGTACAATATCAGTAGCATTGGTGATCAGAGATGAGATTCAATTTGAAACATTCCATATCTACGCATGTGGGTACTTAATGTCTTTGGTGTTCCCCAAGAGTCAAATAGAAATCCACTGTTGGGACCACCAACCAGATGTATCAATACCAGCTTAAGGCCAGTTTCAAATAATTGCATTTGAAAGTGAAACCACCTGTTAACAGACTAGACTGCCAGTCATGAAAACACCTTGGGACAACAGGGAGATGAATTCACTGACAATTACATACAAGTTACATCCCTCACTGATTAAGTTAAACCAGCAAGAACTCATCTAAGAAAAGAAAGATCTCAAATGTTATTAAACAATGATGAACTTATCTGCAGAACAGTTCTAAAATGAAAATCATTTCAAGCACCATATAATGGCATACTCAGTATGGTTGTGTATAAATATGGTGCCAGGTCCTCAGAAAATGCAACCACTGAAGGCTTAATTTTTCCCCAAGCAGATATTTTCTATGATTGTAAAGTACAGTTGTATCAGTAAAAAAAGGGAAATTGGATAAAAGTACATGTGCTTGCTGCATGTGGGCAAGGACAGCCTGTTACACTCTGCAATCAACTTATTAACAGAAGAATTGTGATAGACCCTCAAAGCAACTAATGGAAAAAATAATGGAAGTCTTATAACAACTGTAAGATGAAACTACCTAGAAAACCATTTGATTCAAAAAATACAAATTTGTGAGTGTGGTCATGAATGCTATTCACAGAATCACTGCCAGAACTACCAATGGCCTTGGTTTTTCAAGAATTGTGACTACAGCAACCATCATTGGTACATCAGTGGATTTGATGTTGGGGCTATGTTGACAGAAACCGGAGTCACAGGCAGTCATGGGAAAATAATTTTGCTACACTTATATTACTGAATATATGTCTTTTCTTAATATTTTTCAGAGGCACAAGACTGTCTTAGCTCAACTGTGAATCTGTACTTATAGGTCAATACAGATAAAAAAATTAGCATGGTGGAGTTCAAAATGGTGTTACTCAAAATGGCAAACCACCAAAGACTTTGTGCACAGATATATAACCAGGTACTTAGTGACAAAACTGGTTAGTGATTTACAGGCAGCAAAAATCTAGTTACTATTTGTCATCACATTAATCTGCCTGCAAACTCAAAATGGCTGCATTGATCTGAATAGGGCACCTTGTGGAAACAAACCCTGATGCACAAGTCAGGAAAATTAACAGGTGGAAACATAATGTGATAAAACCTCAACAAGCAACTCCACTTCAGACCTCATGCTTTGATACCCACTGGTATTTATCATGGCATATATACATTTGCTGCAGGGTAAAGTTGGGGGGGGGGGAAATGGGGTTAACCCCAATTGGTAACAGGAATCACAAACCACCATAGTGCTAATAGTACTGCACTTGTGATCCTCTGAAGTTGAAATACTGTTCCCATCATGTAGTTTTACTATCCAATGTTCACAATGATATTATTTGATACCTTATTTTGATCTGTGACTGTCAGTCAATTGCCATAGCACTCTAGATGAGTGGTGGAAAAATGTCCCATTTTAATACTGAATGTCTAGTGTATAAATTTCCACCACTGCTACAACTGTTAGACATGCTGGTACATAATATGCTTGTAGATCAGGATCTTTCCTGCTTTTTGATCCTTTTTTAATTCTGATGATTTGAAATGATCTGCATAGGCCATCAGCAGTACATACTGCACTGCCAGATAAAACTCTATATCATTGATAATGATTTGTATTTTGCTGCCTTCAGTGGAAAAAGGTAATGTGTAACTGTACTTTAAACACCAGTACAGCTACAACATTTAAAGTGCATGTGTTTAATTCTGCAATTAAAAACTGTCTTTGATCAATTCACTTGCAGTACCACAGGACCTTTCAGGCTGTGATACCTGGTGGCACACTCTGGGCTACAGCTCTGGGCTACAAGAAGGCTTTTTGGGGGTCTGAACCAGGAAGACATATGGGATTAAGAAAACAAAAGACTTGGTAAAAATTAAGCTGGATTTCAATATAGTCAATAAACACAAACAAAAGAAAAAAAAGAGAATTTGTAATGACATATATATTTTCTTCTTATGAAAAGATATTAAATTGTTGATGTGTTTACAAAACCTTTGTTTATATACCTTAATAATGGATGATCTTTTCACCTCATCCCACATGCAGGTAATAGAGAATGTTTCTGTTTATTGTTCATGCATATAAGTGAGTATATATGGTATTTGATTCAGACATCCCTTACCTGAAACCTTGCTTACCATGTACTTGTAAAGTTCCTGTTTGTAATATGTCCAAGGAGATTCCCCAACATGAAATCTATGTTGCTTCAAACTAAGTTTCCAATGATGATCAGAGTAATCCTGTAAAATATAATCAAGCATTACCATCTAGTATTGGGTTATAAGCAAGCATGATTGGCTATAATCACCTATTACCCTCTATGACTGGTTATAATCAAGCATTACCCTCTATGACTGGCTATAATCAAGTATTACCATCTATGACTTGCTATAATCAAGTATTACCCTCCATGACTGACTATAATCACATATTACCCTCTATAATTGGCTTTAATCACCTATTATCCTCTATGACTGGCTATAATCAAGTATTACCCTCTATGACTGGCTATAATCAAGTATTACCCTCTATGACTGGCTAAAATCACCTATTACCCTCTATGACTGGCTATAATCAAGCATTACATCTATGATTGGCTATAATCAAGTATTACCCTCTATGACTGGCTAAAATCACCTATTACCCTCTATGACTGGCTATAATCAAGCATTACCATCTATGATTGGCTATAATCAAGTAATACCCTCTATGTTTGGCTATAATCAAGTATTACCCTCTATGATTGGCTATAATCACGTATTACCCTCTATGTTTGGCTATAATCAAGTATTACCCTCTATGTTTGGTTATAATCAAGCATTACCTTCTATGATTGGCTATAATCAAGCATTACCATCTATGACTGGCTATAATCAAGTATTACCCTCTATGACTGACTATAATCAGTATTACCCTCTATGACTGGTTATAATCAAGCATTACCCTCTATGACTGGCTATAATCATGCATTATCCTCTATACCTGGCTATAATCAAGCATTACCCTCTATGACTGGCTATAATCACATATTACCCTCTATGAATGGCTATAATCACGTATTATCCTCTATGACTGGCTATAATCACCTATTACCCTCTATGACTGGCTATAATCATCTATTACCCTCTATGACTGTCTATAATCAAGCATTACCCTCTATGACTGGCAATAATCACCTATTACCCTCTATGACTTGTTAGGCTATAATCAAGCATTACCATCTATGATTGGCTATAATCAAGTATTACCCTCTATGACTGGCTAAAATCACCTATTACCCTCTATGACTGGCTATAATCAAGCATTACCATCTATGATTGGCTATAATCAAGTAAAACCCTCTATGTTTGGCTATAATCAAGTATTACCCTCTATGATTGGCTATAATCACATATTACCCTCTATATTTGGCTATAATCAAGTATTACCCTCTATGTTTGGTTATAATCAAGCATTACCTTCTATGATTGGCTATAATCAAGCATTACCATCTATGACTGGCTATAATCAAGTATTACCCTCTATGACTGACTATAATCACGTATTACCCTCTATGACTGGCTATAATCAAGCATTATCTTTTATGACTGGCTATAATCAAGTATTACCCTCTATGACTGGCTATAATCAAGAATTACCATCTATGATTGGCTATAATCAAGTATTACCCTCTATGACTGGCTATAATCAAGCATTACCATCTATGATTGGCTATAATCACGCATTACCCTCTATGACTGGCTATAATCATGCATTATCCTCTATACCTGGCTATAATCAAGTATTACCCTCTATGACTGGCTATAATCAAGAATTACCATCTATGATTGGCTATAATCAAGTATTACCCTCTATGACTGGCTATAATCAAGCATTACCATCTATGATTGGCTATAATCACATATTACCCTCTATATTTGGCTATAATCAAGTATTACCCTCTATGTTTGGTTATAATCAAGCATTACCTTCTATGATTGGCTATAATCAAGCATTACCATCTATGACTGGCTATAATCAAGTATTACCCTCTATGACTGACTATAATCACGTATTACCCTCTATGACTGGCTATAATCAAGAATTACCATCTATGATTGGCTATAATCAAGTATTACCCTCTATGACTGGCTATAATCAAGCATTACCATCTATGATTGGCTATAATCAAGTATTACCCTCTATGACTGGCTATAATCAAACATTACCCTCTAAGAATGGCTATAATCACATATTACCCTCTATGAATGGCTATAATCACGTATTATCCTCTATGACTGGCTATAATCACCTATTACCCTCTATGACTGGCTATAATCATCTATTACCCTCTATGACTGTCTATAATCAAGCATTACCCTCTATGACTGGCAATAATCACCTATTACCCTCTATGACTTGTTAGGCTATAATCAAGCATTACCATCTATGATTGGCTATAATCAAGTATTACCCTCTATGACTGGCTATAATCACATATTACCCTCTATGACTGGCTATAATCACATATTACCCTCTATGAATGGCTATAATCACGTATTATCCTCTATGACTGGCTATAATCACCTATTACCTTTTATGACTGGCTATAATCATCTATTACCCTCTATGACTGGCTATAATCAAGCATTACCCTCTATGACTGGCTATAATCACCTATTACCCTCTATGACTTGTTATAATCAAGCATTACCCTCTACACGTGTTATAATCACCTATTACCCTCTATGACTGGTTATAATCAAGCATTACCCTCTATGACTGGTTATAATCACCTATTACCCTCTATGACTGGCTATAATCACCTATTACCCTCTATGATGCTATAATTACCTATTAACCTCTATGACTGGTTATAATCACCTATTACCTATTACCCTCTATGACTGGTTATAATCTCTCATTACCCTTTATGCTGGTTATAATCACTATTACCCTCTCTGACTGGCTATAATCAAGTATTACCCTCTATGACTGGCTATAATCAAGCATTTACCATCTATGACTGGCTATAATCAAGCATTACCCTCTATGTTTGGCTATAATGGCTATACTTGATCATTACCCTCTATGTTTGGCTATAATGGCTATACTTGATCATTATCCTCTATGTTTGGCTATAATGGCTATACTTGATCATTACCCTCTATGTTTGGCTATAATGGCTATACTTGATTATTACCCTCTATGTTTGGCTATAATGGCTATACTTGATCATTACCCTCTATGTTTGGCTATAATGGCTATACTTGATCATTACCCTCTATGTTTGGCTATAATGGCTATACTTGATCATTACCCTCTATGTTTGGCTATAATGGCTATACTTGATCATTACCCTCTATGTTTGGCTATAATGGCTATACTTGATCATTACCCTCTATGTTTGGCTATAATGGCTATACTTGATCATTACCCTCTATGTTTGGCTATAATGGCTATAATCAATCATTAACCTCTATGGTTGGCTACAATCAATCATTACCCTCTATGGCCAGCTACAATCAAACTTTAACCTCTATGGTTGGATTATAATCAAGCATTACCCTCTATGACTGGCTACCATGTATAGCCCATCTTGTGCTGAAAAATGGCATCAAACCCTACAACAACAACAAGTATGACTCTATCTCACAAAACATGTTTTAGCAGATCACTAACATTTCACCTCTCTTTGAATGGGTTCAAGTCTTGGCCTCAGCATGTAAGAAAGCTTGCCAATAGATTCTCATGGGTTGGTTATTCTTCCTGGGGTTTTTCCAGGTTATTCCTCAAGCAAATATATTAGCTGCCATGTATAGCCAACTATGTGCTGAAAAATGGCATTTAACACACAACAAAAACAACTTTAATGAATAAATATATTATACACTGTTAAATATCCTGCCCTAAAGCCACTTTTACCTGAGACAGGAAAGGACATGGTTGTATAATTTTCAGGTAAATTTGGATCTCCTTTCTGATTATTTTCCCACAGAACTTAATGTAATTATATAAAAAAAAGTGAAAATTAGTTCATCATTAGACTAGCATACAAGCCATACATGCTTCCATGCACTAGTGTTAAAGAATTTATTTAAGCCTTGAAAAACTGGTGTTCTGCTGCACTTTCAAGAGTTTTGTGCTGCTAAACATAGGTGCTCTCTCATCAGCAGCTAATCATATATCCTCACACTAAGAATCAAAATGTCATTTTTTTCAGAAGGAAATGAAATACTGGATATCAAAATAAAAATAAATATTTTGTTGTCAACAAAAATACACTTATTGAAATTTATTTCAATGTATAATGGAAAAACTTAAATCCATTAACTAGTGAATGGGTGCATATCAAAATATTTAGTACCCAATTTTTTATTCCCCCAACAAAAGACTGGTTCTCGGGCTGCAAAATAATTAGCAGGCTGATACCTGTAAGGAAGTTATGATGGCAGTTTTCAAATAATTTTATTAAAACTTGAAGTTAAAGTTGTTATTGTTCTGCCACCTGTTATATTAAAGAAAAATTACTACAAAGTTCATAAATTCCCCAGGCTTAATCAAATTAATATTCTGCATAACTCATTCTGTCTCATCTTCAGTCACCATACTACAATGCATTACATGAAACTGACCTGTTATCGGACCTCCAAGGTATTTGGTTTATTTTAGTTGATAAACTTAACACCTCAGACAAAACGAATGTTTCACTAAATTATGTTTCTCCAAGAACACTTACCCAATCACATTACTAAGGAATAAAAGCCTGCTACCGCACAAATCCAATCTTTCTAAAAGACAAAATTCATCTTTTCCTGTCTACCTCATGTAGACAAATGGTAATTACTCTTGCCTATAACCTCCCCTTGCCACCGCCAGATGTCAATAGTTTTTAGTTGTGCAATATACAATCAAAGATGCTCCCATGGCAGGGTGGTTGAGCAGCTTTTTAAGTAATGTTATTGTGGAAGTATACTCAGAGAAACAAAACACTGGTCAACAATTTTTTAGAAGTCATCTTCTTCAGAGATAAAATGTGCTATTTATTATGGATTCTGATGTGCTGAATTCAAATATGATAAAAATAAACAACTGATTGGCTCCTGTGTCTAAGATATTTAAGTTTTAAGATACTTTGTCCATGTATATTGTAGATAGACAAGTTTTAATCATAAATTGTAAACCTAGGTCTTCTGTGTTTATGGTTGATTTACATGATAATACTTCACCTGTCCTGTTTATGTAACACTTTGAACAACAGTTTAGGGTTATATAAATAAAATTTATTATGAAACAAATGGCAAAAAACTATTATGTATATATAAGTACATAGTCTAGTCCTTATTCAGTGTCTTCTCTGCACTTCTTGGCTTGTCTATTGTATTTATTAAATGATTCATCTCTTTTCACTGTCCAGTAATGGTCTGCAAGCATTTATGGGCTCCATTTGCCCTGATCATGCTTCTCCATTGTCACAATATCCTGGTGAAGTTCGGTGAAAAAAGATAACTAGATGAGAATGAAAAAAATACCTTTAATGAATTGTTGCAACCAAGGCTTTTGTATGCCTTGAAGAGGATTTTTTCCACCAATTCCTTGTAGTTGTCTGCCTTGTTGTTCCTGAGAAATTTTTTGCCACTAACTGTAAAGCTTTCAATGCCATCTTTTTTTGCCATGCAGTACACAGTCAAATGCATCATATTAAAAAAGTTAATGAATCTAAGGACCAACAAAGTCACCTTTCTTTATCTTAGCTTCACTTAACCTTAAAAATGTTCCTTCGAAAAGCTGCTTGTATGTTGTCCATGGCCTTGACAAGGTTCTTCATCAGATCCAGCTTGATGTGCATGGGTGGTAACAAAACCTTTCTTGATTCAACAAGTGGTGGTTGCTGTACACTTTTCTTTCCAGGCTCCAATGACTGTCAGAGTGGCCAATCTAACTTAATGTAGTTGGAATCTCTCACATGACTATCTCATTTGCAGAGAAAACAGCAGTACTTTGTGTATCCAATTAAATTTGCTGACGAAGCAAGAGAGCAAGAACCTTGAAATTGCCACAAAGCTGCCACTGATGTTGGTCATAGTTTACACAACTCAAAAGTTGTTTCATGTTTTCATAGGTTTCTTTCATATGGACTGCATGAACAACTGGAATTGAAACATTGCCATTATGTAGTAAAACAGATTTAAGACTTGTCGTTGATGAATCACTGAACAGTCTCCACTCATCTGCATCATGAATGATGTTGAGGGCTGCCATCACACTAATGATGTTATTGCAGGCTACAAGATCACCTTCCATGAAGAAGAATGGGACAAGATCCTTTTGATGATCACAGAACATGGAAACCGTAACATTACTTGCCAGGAGATTCCACTGCTGCAGTATGGAGCCTAATAGCTCTGTCTTATTCTTGGATAGTTCTAAATCCCTGACGAGGTCATTCAGTTCACCTTGTGTTATGAGGTGTGGTTCAGAGAAGGAGGATGGTAGAAAACATGGTTCATGTGACACATATGGTTCAGGACTAAAAGTTTTATCCCCTTCCTCATCTGACTCAAGTGAGAAATGATGGTGCATTAGGATCTGGCAGTCCTTCTCCATAGGGCATATAGCTGATGGAATGTTTGGATAATGCACAGTCCACTTTTTCTTCTTTGACACACCTTTCCCATCTGGAGGCACCATGCAGAAGTACCAACTACTGATATGATCTCTTGGCTCTCTCCATATCATTAGCACTGCAAAAGGCATAGATTTCCTTTTCCTGTTCAACCACTGGCAAAGATTTGTTGCACAAGTGTTGTATGTGTGGGGCCCGCCTCTTGTCCTGATTTCCAATTTTGTAGCCAAAATAAAGGTGATAGGCTTTCTTAACCACAGTGGTTATACTGCATTTTTGTGATGTAAAAATCATTTCAGCACAAACAGCAGAAGTTATCTGCATTGTTCACACAAGTACAAGGCATCTCTGTTCACTTTGGCTAAATAGAAATATGTCCCTTTGCAAAATCAAACACTGACAAATATGAGAGCACTATATAATTTCTAGAGCTGATATAGGGCAATTTGTTCATCAGAGTGATGTAAGCTTAGGTAAGATTGTATCATCTAGGAATAACATGATGTAATTCATACCATGTATGATGCAATACCAGCTTCTGATTGCATCATTCATTCTTTGGCCTAAAAATCAAGTATTGTCCAAAACCAATCATAAATTTATTCATAGATCCAGTTAATGATTTATTAAGAAGAAAAATAATGAAATCTTCTGACCTACAAAATTTCACTGGCAAATCTAATGAAGCTGTGTTGATTGTTTTAATTGGGTCTGGTGGCTGTCTATTCTGCTGCCACGTTACCTAGCATGTTCAAGGTTTTCCTCTACAAAGCTAATCTCTCAGACAAAAACTTGAGAAGGTGGATTCTAAATGCAGCCAACAGTGTCTGTTATATCTCAGATCATAAATGTCATGTTCAAATGTTAGACTCGCCGAGATGGATCAAATCTCATGAGCCATTATCTTCATGAAGCAACTCTGATCTTGTGAGACCTCAGAATATGCCAAACAGCCACAAAGCACAATGTTCAGGGTAGTATCATTTTTCTTTCAATGGAATAAAAGAGGAGTTTGTGCATCTCATGACATGTTTCTGCATGTTTCAAATAGTGAACTTGATCTTGCCTGGCTGCTGTTCTTGACCTGTCCAAAGTAGAGAGTGAATGAATGATGCCACTTTGATTATCAATGCATGATAATCCATTTTGGATACAAAGTCGGGTTGTGTCAAAAGGACCAATGAATCATTCAATCTGAACTAATGATAGTTCAAATCAACATAAAGGGCATGCAGCAAGCTTACCCTACATGCAGAGGCTAATATTATCAGGAAACATGTCTTGTATGAGACTAAATTTAGCAAAGTTGTGGCTAGAAGCTTGAATTATTCAAATTGTGCCATGTTGAAACTCAGGACAGGTTCCATTTTGGAAGTGAGATTTTGGTCTATAGAGATCAAAATTGGCTAAAAGATCTGATAGGTCTTATCATGCCCAATGTCATGTCTACCATAATGTCAGAAAGTGTCCAAAATCATGTCTACCATAATGTCAGAAAGTGTCCAATATAATGTCTACCATATTGTCACAAAGTGTCCAAAATAATGTCTACCATAATGTCAGAAAGTGTCCAATATCATGTCTACCATGTCAGAAAGTATCCACTATCATGTCTACCATAATGTCAGAAAGTGTCCAATATCATGTCTACCATAATGTCAGAAAGTGTCCAATATCATGTAGCATAAGCCATTGATAGTAATTGGGGCCAACTGTTTCTCCTCAAAGAAAGGCAACCAGAGGGACAGTGTTATCGGTACATTACCAGTCCCTGAAAACATGTCACTTTTCCTCATAATTCATACATGCCAACCCCTGGTGAGGAAAATGCGTAATCCATATGGAGAAAAAGAGTAATATGATCAAAAAAAGGATTAACCCACATAAAATAAAATTCAATGCTCATATGTACAAAATGATTTAATTACTCTTCTAGCCTTTTAATATCAATTACTACTTTAAGTTTTCATACACAGCACTTTGAGCTTTAAAAAGCAGCAGACTCTCATATAGCATTTCAAAATACTTTGTACCAGCTGAGTCTATAAATGATTTGCACACTAGCAGAGCAATAAGTGCTGGGTTACAGAACCTGGATCTGAATTTTCGCTAACAATACTGAACAATCTCTCAGTGACCATTATAACCGTAAAGAAGCAATATTCCTTTCATAACCTGACAAAGAAGAGAAAATTTTTATCTTCTAGTTATTGGGTCTTTTAGTTAGGAAATAAGGTACCATTGCACAACAAATCTGTCCGCATGAAGTACATTGTCAGGTAGAATGCCAACCTGATACTTTAGGAGTTCTCTTAATTTATAAGCAGCCTTTCTTCCAGCAGCATGCATCATATGACTAAGACAACCAGATATGTACAATGATGGAGACATTTTTCAAAATATAAAATGCAACTTTTTTTTATGAATTCCAGTCATCACTGATGCATTATCAGCTGGAAACCCTAGACAGTTCTGCCAACTTGTGTTTATTCAAAGCATTATCAAAAAAATCAGAAAATGTTTTATCCTGTGCAATCTGCTGTTAATTTTGGTAATGAAAGAAGAGCAATCTGACCTTGCCCTTTTTGTTGTCTTACACAGACTGGGTACAACTTATTGTCATCATAATCACTGTCCGTTGCAATAATAAAGGGTCCAATCTTCATGGCAATTTTAGGTGATGTATCTTCTGCTAAACACCTAACAATATTAGATGGTTTTCTTCTTGCACATGCATATTTACTGCAAGTCTGGCATCTGGAAGCATCCATTTGAACAAAGGACCAATGTTGTCTTCTTCTGCTAGGGGTAGTTCGTGTTCTATTAAAAAATCTGTAAATCATGCACCTGCATTTATAAAATTCATGTCCACAATTTAGTTCTGTAAAAATAGAGGTTACCTTAGCATTGGAGTTAGTAAAATGAGCCAATTCAAGGCTCCTTTGTTTTACCCTTCTGACCAATATTAAAATCCTTTCCACACAGCTTACAATGGGCACGAAGCAGCTCTAGAATGGAATGCTGTATTGTGCAATTCGTGTATTTATCTTTGAATCAGCTTTTCAGCTTTTTCTAATCCATCTGTAAAATCATTTGAGAAACATTTTTGCTGTAATATACGTATTGACTAGAGTAAATCCGACTTGACTTTTTGCGCCAAATACCTGCATAATGGTTCTTTAAATCATATTATTTGTAACAAAGAATCTCTGAGCACAGTTTAAAATTTAGAAAACCAGTCTGTTCTCTCGTAACTAAGCTAGATAGCTGCTATAAATAGAAAACAAGATCAAAAGTTTGAAAGTACAAATCAGCATGTTTCTTTGAAATAGGGCAGCTACTATAAATAGAACATGATACTGTTAAAGAAAGTGCACGCTTGTCTACGCACAACTGTACTTTTATGTCATAGTTTTACAGAAGCTGTCTTTTCTGGAATAAGTTCTTTTGGAGGGAGATTTACCAAAAAGCGTAATCCAAATACATTTACACATATGGCATAATTTAGTGAAAAAAAGCATAATGATTACGCCAAAAGCATAATGGTTGGCATGTATGGTAATTCTTCAGGTCTTCTTGCGCTCAAGAATCTCTCCACAACTGAAGGTTTAAATTATTTGTCTTGCAAGGATGCCAAGCATGGAGTAGAAGACAGTCCAGGCAGGGAAGGAACACCCATGACTATGGTTACCTGAGAAGATTTGGGTTGGCTGAAATCTTCCTAGGCAGATCTAGTGCTAGACTGAGTAGATCAGTGACCAAAGACTTATCTCATTTGAGAGGGCTATGACAATCATCTTGAATTTCTGACCACATAATTTCTGGATTATTTTGGTATCAGGACCAAAGGATGGTAGACAAATGACCACAACCCCTCCCAACTGACTGACAGTGCAACCTTGGCCCAAGCTTCTGGGTCTTGGATTGGAGAGACAAAGGTGGGTAACTTGTGATTCTACCTTGTCACAAAAAGATCAATCATCAAACACCCCAAAATACACAGATCCAAATGAAGACTGAAGGATGGAGAGACTATTTGATGTGAACGACTTGACCATTGCTGGCTAAAATGTTGAGTCTACTTGAAATGCACCTGATTTGTAAGTTGATATGGAGATTGTTGTACCAAATCAGAACACATGGGTTAGGTTATTGAGTACCCCCCTGTTTGAGGATATTGGTGACCACCACAGAATTTTCCAGAGTTTTCCAACATAATGAAGACCATTTTTACCTGAGAATAGACCTTTACAGAAGTGAATGGCATTGATGACTGCCTTCATTTCTAGAAGGCTGATGTGTAGAGGCCACTCCTCTGGCTCCCAAGTGTCAATGACTGTAGTGAAATGCAGCAACAGGAGGGCACCCCAACTGTACGCACTGGAGTCGGTACATACCATAATTTCTGTTTAGTGCTTATCCAGCAGGATCTCCATGGTCAGAATGTTGATCAAGGGGATTTGGGAATGGACAATAAACACTTAGCTTATAAAAAAAATAAAAGTTATGGTAGACTTCTATGCTTTGAAGTTGCATTTATTGCATTTAGTAAACATTTCTACTGAAATGATACAAGAGAAAACATGGCATAAATTGGTAATTCAGCATGTTACTGATTCACTAATATATTCTCTGTTATTGATGGAGTAATCAAATACAGTGTCACATTTGATGCTTTCTAAGCTATGCTTGGAAATTATATTTCATGCTTTTCGTTGACATTTCTACTGCAAGGACATAAGTAGGTAGTAAAACCAACTCTGGCACTAATGGAGCAAGCAAAATTAGTGTCATATTAACTGGTAAATGACATGAGGTCAATGATAGCATGGTGTAATTTGGTCTTAAATAGAAGAAGTCCATAAAAGTGATAAAGTTACTCAAATCTGGCTGAAATTGTAAAAATAATGTATACAGCCTGCAGGAAAATGATTGTCCCATGCAAAATCCAAAACGAAAGTTGGATGCTGCAATTTTAACACTAAAATGACTTGGATTGTTGGATGTGAAATGGATAATCGTATTAGTACAGCAATTAAACTAAAAACTGGTGACACCTTGTGGTGGCAAGGGTAAGTAATGGGCAAGAGTTATTGCCCATTTGTCTATATGAGATAGGAAAAGACGATTTTCATCTGGTACTAGGGCTGGATTCAGGACATGGCAGGTTAATATTTCTAATGCAATGTGATTGGGAATGTATTTGAAGGAGAAATATCTGTACTTTGATGAAGGAGTCATATTTATATTAACTGTGAGAGATAAATCTTTTAAATTTTTCCAAAAGAATAATGGATCTTGAAAAGATAAGGTGGTGGTTACGTTTTCAAGTAATTTTTTTTTTAACTAGTTCCTCTAACTTATACAGATTTAATTAGAATCAGCTTTCTAAATGCACATAATGCTTGCTGTTTGACCATTTTACAACCAAACTCAAACAGAAAGATTGTTTTGTCAGATAAACTAATATTACTGAAAAAATAATTTTTATATTGGCTATTAAGTAAAACAGGTTATTAAAGTTGTCAAAAGAATTCAACAGGTATTTAAAAGAAATTCAACCTGTCAGTACATGTGAAGCCTCATCAGAAAATGACATTTTAAATACACTCAGCCAGAACATGTGAAGTCTCATCAGATAACATGACATTTTAAAGCCAACATGTGGATTACCAGTATACAACCTTTACAAGAGCTATGTAGTACAGGCTATGCCATTAACTTCATGCTATTAATAGTAATACTGTGTGTGTATGTGTGTCACTGAAGGCAAACCCAAGACAGTGAATATATTCAAATTAGGTCAGCATCTCTGCAGTACCGAGGCCATCAGATACATGCATGAAATTTTGCACATATATTGATACCTCAGGCAGAGTTATCTACATATCAAGATCTAAGCTAAATATTCCAAAGGCAATTTAGATAAAACATACTTCTACTGAAATAACATTGAAAATGATGATGATAATTATATCATTATTATTACACACTTTTTTGATGGATACTAAACTGACAGATTACCTCAAACTCATTTCCCTATGAAACATACTTCTACTGAAATAACACTGAAAATGATAATGATAATTATATCATTATTATTACACACTTTTTTGATGGATACTAAACTGACAGATTACCTCAAACTCATTTCCCTATGAAACATACTTCTACTGTAATAACATTGATAATGATAATGATAACTATATTATTATTATTACATCATTTCTTAATAAATAATAAACAGATACATTTACCTCAAACTCATTTAGCCTTTCTTCAAATTCACCTGGTAGGTGATGCCAGCGTACTGTCCCATCCATAGCATTTAGGGCAAATGTGGAGAAATGGGTCATATTACTTTCCTCTGCTGTATTGCTTTTCTCAATATCACTGTCAAAAAATGAAGACAAAAGATAGCAACCACATAATATCATTAAATATTACTGAATTTCATTTTTATTTCTTTTATAGTCATAAAACTCCTCTCTGCTGGCAAAAGTGCTTTTGAATTTTTTTATCAAAGTTAACTGCTGCACTGTGTACTAAAATTTGAAAGAAAATATATTGCCCAGTAGATGATAAATCTTTTGTCTCTTGATTATAAATATGGTTCCAGAAACCAATTTTGGAGTATACTGTGTTTCATCAATAATGCTTAACTAATCATACTGGATTATACTGTGTTTCATAAATAATGCTTATCTAATCAGACTGGAGTATACTGTGTTTCATAAATAATGCTTATCTAATCATACTGGAGCATACTGTGTTTCATTAATAATGCTTACCTAATCAGACTGGAGTATACTGTGTTTCATCAATAATGCTTACCTAATCATACTGGAGTATGTGTTTCATCAATAATGCTTACCTAATCATACTGGATTATACTGTGGTGTGGTTCATCAATAATGCTTACCTAATCATACTGGAGTATACTGTGTTTCATCAATAATGTTTAACTACTGATACTGGATTATACTGTGTTTCATCAACAATGCTTACCTAATTATACTGGAGTATACTGTGTTTCATCAATAATGCTTACCTAATCATACTGCAGTATACTGTGTTTCATCAATAATGCTTACCTAATCATACTGGAGTATACTGTGTTTCATTAATAATGCTTACCTAATCCTACTGCAGTATACTGTGTTTCATCAATAATGCTTACCTAATCATACTGGATTATACTGTGTTTCATTAATAATGCTTACCTAATCATACTGGAGTATACTGTGTTTCATCAATAATGCTTACCTAATCATACTGGAGTATACTGTGTTTCATTAATAATGCTTACCTAATCATACTGGAGTATACTATGATTCATCCATAATGCTTACCTAATCATAATGGATCATACTGTGGTTCATCAATAATGCTTACCTAATCATCCTGGATTATACTGTATTTCATCCATAATGCTTACCTAATCATATTGCAATATACAGTGTTTCATCAATAATGCATATCTAATCATACTGGAGTATACTGTGTTTCATCAATAATGTTTATCTGATCATACTGGATTATACTGTGTTTCATCAATAATGCTTACCTAATCATACTGGAGTAAACTGTGTTTCATCAATAATGCTTACCTAATCAGACTGGATTATACTGTGTTTCATCAATAATGCTTATATAATCATACTGGATTTTACTGTGTTTCATCAATAATGCTTACATAATCATACTGGAGTATACTGTGTCACATTAACAATGCTTACCTAATCATGCTGGATTATACTGTGTTTCATCAATAATGCTTACCTAATCATACTGGATTATACTGTGTTTCATCAATAATGCTTACATAATCATACTGGATTTTACTGTGTTTCATCAATAATGCTTACATAATCATACTGGAGTATACTGTGTTACATTAACAATGCTTACCTAATCATGCTGGATTATACTGTGTTTCATCAATAATGTTTATCTAATCATACTGGAGTATACTGTGTTTTATCAAAAATGCTTACCTAATCATACCACAGTATACTGTGTTTCATCAAAAATGCTTACCTAATCATACTGGAGTATACCATGTTTCATCAATAATGTTTATCTGATCATAATGGAGTATACTGTGTTTCATCAATAATGCTTACCTAATCATACTGCAGGTTATTGTGTTTCATCAAAAATGCTTACCTAATCATACTGGAGTATACCGTGTTTCATCAATAATGTTTATCTGATCATAATGGAGTATACTGTGTTTCATCAATAATGCTTACCTAATCATACTGCAGGTTATTGTGTTTCATCAAAAATGCTTACCTAATCATAATACCATAGGAATACCACTATTAACTTGCAAACTCTGATTTCTCCAAAAAAGTCTCTGCTATACTAAAAAAAAAACATGTCTGCCCAATTAGGTTATAGTCAGGCTCCACTTGGGTATAAGCACTGGTGCTTAATCCTGTCCATATTTCGGTTATACTGCAGGGAATGCATGTTTTGCCACCAGTAAATAACTCCAGTGAGCTTGACAGAGTGTATTCATATAATAATCAAGCAAATATTGTCCAAGAAACACATTTTACTCCAAAAGTTCTTTTTGTTATTTAAATGAATTACCTGACGATAATACATTAAGAAAAAAAAAATGAAGTTGGGTATTACACCACCTTACCCTGGAAAAGACCCATTTCTGGTCCCCTAAGGTATGGAGACAATGTCCAACTAAAAAAGAAATATACTGGCTGTTGGAATAGTGATTACATATACCCAGCCAAGTTTTACTAGGACCTATCCACCCCAGCAAATCCAGCACAAGTTAACAGGCTGCATCACAAAGACATTGGGAAGGTAGCCTGTTGTGCTATTGCTACAGATTCCACCAGGTTTTTGGAATGAAAGATCTCATAGTTAAACATTAAAGAAAGTCATCTCTGCACATAGTTAAACATTAAAGAAAGTCATCTCTGCACTCATCTCATAGTTTGTATAATTTCTGAGGAACAATTGAACACAAATGCTATGCTCATGGTGACCTAAAAAGCCAATATACACAATAAATTTAATTGATCTTTGGTTAGTTCTATATATGCTGAGCAAAGAAACGATTATATTCAGGACAGAGAGTGACCTCAGATATCAACCTTTCATTCTTTCAAAGGTATGAATAAGCAAAACCTATCTTATTCATAGAGGCTTGGCTCATTTCAGATGCCACTTCAAAGCCCTCACAGGGACAAAGGATCTAACAATGACAGATGTTTACTACAAATGACTTATTGCCCCTGACAAGGAAACAGGGATTATATGAGAGATGAGCCTTGATGCTCTACATAGTGGTTTAAATGAGGCTTTGTTCAACCATGTCAGAACCCATTGCAGATTACATTTGGGACACAGCCAAAGTCTTTGAAGGTGATAGGTGAAAATTTGCCAGAAGGTAGTAGAGGCCTTTGTTTGTCCTACATCCTTCCTTCTAAAATTAAAATGTGTCTGAGATTGTGGAACCATAACCTGTTACTGTGATAGCTTCTTTACCTTAAAAAGCCACTGAATAATGTAATGGGGGTAAGGATGCTTTATGAGGCATGTGTTCCTTCTCACATCACTTTGAGAAAATGCTACATTTCCACTCATACACTTTTAGAGAGGTAGGCCTTCTCACCCAAGTGATTCTATTCACCATTTGTTTTTGAGAAATGTTTTGTTTTTTGGTATTGTTTGATATATTTGATATGCAGTTAAGAGATCTGGATTCTAATGAGATGCCCCATCTTATGTTGTTGGGGTTGTTTCAGTAAGAAGAAAAACTTTAGAATTCCTTGGAATTTGAGCTGTCAGATTTTGCAAGTCATTTATCCAGGATTTATCCAACCACAAGGGAGGGGGTCAATTAGAATAAGGCAGTATTCTGATTCCCACTACAGAATCTTGGGGATCAGATGTCTTAGAGAATAGTCATTTGCATCAATATTGTATCAATCTATAGAAGGAGGGCCCTGGACAATAGGGGTAGGGTACTAAGTGTCATTTAAAGCCCCTCTGAGAAAACCTGCAGGTTCATGAATCATCAGGGCCAAGTCTTTCCCATTCCACAGCAAAGTGACTGAGTCTCCCCAATTTCTGGATATGTGATAATTGCAACAGCAACATATCATCTTTAAGGGCATAGAGGCTGACATTGCAAGGAGCTTGCTTAGAAAATGATCCAGATCTGTTATGTCTTGTCAACGACTCTTCAAAACTGTGCTTTATATTGTGGAGTGCCACAGATAGGTCCTTCCTGTTTTTCAGCTTCTTGTTCTGGAAAGATTGCTGAGGTCTCTGTTGCTAGGCCTTTGCAAAATTGGTTTCATTGGAGATTTACTTACAGACTTCTTCCACCTGAACAGTGAAGAGTTGGTCTGACAAGAATGGCTGGGATCTGAGAGTTACCTTGTGAGAGCAATGCATCTCTTTCTAAAAGTATAGATGCACAGCTGCTGT
Organism: Potamilus streckersoni; assembly: GCA_016746295.1. Lineage (NCBI taxonomy): Eukaryota > Metazoa > Mollusca > Bivalvia > Unionida > Unionidae > Potamilus > Potamilus streckersoni. Next base: position 1,878,284 of record JAEAOA010001605.1, read on the forward strand.
CAGTACATTGGCAAATGTGTGCTGTGTAATCATGTGTCATATTCCAAACTAATGCCCAAGTGGAGCCAGCAGGCACAACAGTAGATGAAGCTGGCCATTTTTTGCTTGCTGGAAGACTGACATGAATATCAGGTCACAAAATTGCCTTTTGTAACAATGTTCTGGATTAAATGTTCAGTGTCAACGAAGTGTTCTGGGTCCATCTGTACTATAAAAAGGTCATGACTTCCCAAGATTGCTATGTCTTTCTCAATGGGTGAAATGTCTGCATAAAACACAGGCACGTCTTCAGTATGCTTTGTAAAAACTGGATGACTGATGTTATTGTGAAAAAAAGGTTCTGTTGACAGTTGGGCCTTGTAATTGTTCTCCAAACAAAGCAGTAACCTACAGACCATTGTAATTGCTTAAACATGAGCTGATCGTTTTACAACCAACAGATCAACTGATGTATCTTTATACACATCTGATGACAGAACTACTACAATAACTGAGACAGAGCTGATGAAGCTTGTGGAGACTGTCTTAGAATCACCCAACATGAAGATGACCATGTCATCCATAGTCCAGGTGTGGTTTTGGACATCTGATTTTGAAACATTGCTGTAGCACAAGTACCATAAGTCATGATGGGCTGCTCTGTAACTATTCAATATTGGTCAGTTATAGCAGTAGGTTGAGCTTGATCCATAAAGGTACCAGGCCTATCTGAATCTGCCATAGGTATTGACCTCTTCATAGCTACAGACTGCTCTGGATCCATAACAGAAAAGGCCATATGGCACTAAACTGGCCAGAGTAACATCAATCCATCAGGACACTATACTATGTGCATTGGAGTTCTGCTGCCGAGATGAGACATGTGATATTGGATCACCATGAGTAGTCCCTTGATGTAAATACAGATGTGATTGCATTCTGTTTTGACCATGAGTAATCTATATCTGACTGCAGAGTATAGTCTTGGCAAGACATTTCCTCTTTTCTGTGATGGGTTCATGATGTTGGGTGCAAACTGGATCCATCTAACCAGTACATCAGGTAAGCTGAACTGCTGCTGACCATTGCAAATCTACTTGCGATGTGATAAAGTTTAGTAGGATTGTTATACCTATTCAATATTTGACCTAATAGTACCACTGAACATATCTTTTGCCAGGATGAGGTGAATGTGCATCTTCCATCTGTATCTGCATTCTAGTACTTTCTAATCTACATATCTATCTAAATGTATTATTTACATATAAAATTTTGGACATTTTTAATTAATGGCATATGGTTTTAAGGTGCCAATGAAGATACCAAGGAAATAAAAGTGGACAATTTTCTGTATATCATATTTTATTTTATTGTTTTACTCATGATAGGATCTTATGTTTAGGGCAATCTCAAATTTTCCAATGACAAGGTTAATTTTCCAGTCAGCTTGCACCAGAAAGCTGACTTTTATACATTTTCAAATCCCTGCTTTACGGCTAACATTTCTCTTGTATTGGTCTAGGATCTAGCTTCAAAAGGCAAGGTTCTATATCTATTCTTCAAATATACTTTATCTTGCAGGCAAGACCAAAAGCTAAATCTTTTTAAAAGCACATGACTGCTGGATTCACAATTTCTCAAAAAACTCTGATGAAATATGAATCGGATGTGCAAAAAGAGCACAACACATTTTTCGAACCCAAACAATTTTTCTTTGTTAGAAACCTCCTATATTTAAACATTTCCCCATTCTGGCAAATGAAGGAAAATTTTATCACCTATAATTTCAGTTCCAGAAAAGATCCTGCAAAAATTGATGCTACCTTTATGTACCCAAACAATGAGTAGCTTCTTTCATCCATTCTAGCTTAAGAAAAATTGACATGACATATTTATGCTATAACAAACCCTGGTGGCCATCCTTGCAATGTTTCTGAAAGTGTGGGGTGAGCTTATCACTTGTCAAACAATGTTCTAGCATGAAAATATTTGTATTAACATGTAACTGGCTTATCATGGAAAAAACAGTACATGCCTTTGTCATTATTTCTAGAAAACAAAGGCAGCTACCATAATTAAAGCATGTTCAGAATCAACACTTATTGAACATTTTTAACGATACAAACTAACAATGATTCTTTTATTTTTTCTATTCAATTACAATACCTAATTCAAGAAAATTCTTATGGGAATATGTGACTTTATCAGTTGACAGGATTACAGAAATAAAATGCACGGTATGTGTATATGTTTTAGCAAGCCAATATATTTACAATCATAACCATACAAATCTAAAGATATTTGTTGTTTGTCCATTAAACCTGTAATGTAGTACCTTGTGCCATTTATTTCCTGTGTTTTTGCTTTTTGCTCATGCTTGTGTCCATAGCTTCCACCCACTATAACTAAACCCTCATCATTCTTTCTGACAGAATGGGAAGTGATCAAAGCTCCCATGGATTTAATGTAGTAAGTTGTTAGATTGTGTCCAAGGTTCATCAGCTGCTGTCTCCAAAGTAACTGAAGGTCAGAGGTAAAGGCCATGACCCACCAATCATCTGTCACTATTACAACAATCTGCAAACATGAAACTGACATTCTTTATTACATCTGAGAAATAGGTTTAATTTTGTATCTGTTGCAAATTGATGTTAACTTCACTAACATTAACTTCATTCATACAAATAAGTTGTTAATATTTCAGATGATTTTAAAATCAATCCTTTTATGCAAAGAAGTCTTCTGGTGGAAATTAAATATTCCCCATGAGCTGTAAATGGTAGGGCTGCCTAGTTTATTCAAAGAAGAGAAACAAGTAAATGCAAAAATAGTAGTGTTCCAAAACAATGTTCTTCAAATTTTAGATTAGACCCCTCATATATACTAAAGAAGTTGCCCATCAGACTTGTTAAACAAAACTCTCTCAAAGAGTCAGATGCTCCAATAGCTGAAATAAATTCTGATTCAAGATAAGACTATTTCCTCATAATAACTACCATGTGCTAAAACCATCTCTGGTGCTCTTCAGCAATAACAAGATTTTCAAATTAGCTGCTGTGGTGGACATATTGGATTCCGATTTGTACCATTTTCATTTAGGACTAGCAAGAAATGATAGGAGGTCTTATGGCGGAAATCATGTGCTGATTTGATGTTTCATTTGTCTCATATAATGTCTGCACATATCTAGATGCTAAGTCTGGTTAAGTCTGTATTTGGTGGTGGGTGGGTTAAAAGAAACTCTACTACTGAACTGGCATTGTTTAATGTTTTCTTCAGATACTTCCACAAACTGACTGATTAAAATATCCATGCCTATTTAATTGTATTACCATTCTCATGAGCCACAACAGTCAAATAACTGACTCAAAACATTGACCGTAATACAAATGTTAGAAAATTAACTATCAACTTGTTTATTGAAATGTAATATAATACAAAGTCTGGTCAGAATTAATGTACAAGTCAATGTATTTATAAGCTCAATAAAGTACAACTATAAAATGCCAGGGATAAGCCTTCATTTGACCCCAAGGTCAATTAGATACAGATTTTAAACCATGTCACAAAAGAGCAGGTATTTTGGTGGTTTAATATGCACCATTTTCATTCAAGACTATTTTATGTGACAATTTATTTAGTGAAAGCCCCATGTCAATGCTACCATTGTTTCAATAAGCTGAGATAACAAGATGTCTGAGATGGCCACTATGGTGCCATTCTGGAACCAGATGAGACGAGAATCAAGCTACATGTTGCAATAGTGGGGGACTTTGTTGAAACCCCATGTTGATACAACTATCCATTCAGTAGTCACATGAAGATTTTCAAGTTGAAAATAAAGACAGTTATTTTAGAGGCTGGATAAAGTTAATATAGGAACAACTGCATGCTGCAACAAAGAAGTGTTTTAAAAATAAAAAAAATGCTGGTACAACTATGAGTTTAGGGTCGGCAGCTGTAACAAGGTGCAATCCTGCAAAACCTTCATACTGATATAACCATTTGTTGAGGCAGAATAATCGTCATCATATGTCCATAATGATGGTTATGTAGACTGGCACGATTTTCATTTAAGACCACTACATATAATGTCTTTGAGCAAAATTCCCATGTCACTATAATAACCCATTTCTTGAGGTATAACAATATTTTCTGTAGGGAAGCCATTGTGGCTATACTAGAGAGGTCCAACTTGCACTAGTTTCATTTAGGATCTATTGCATATTTGAGGAAATCTATTAGTGCAAATTCTGTGTTGATATGACTATCACTTCTTACAAAATAGCCATAAAAATGTTTCCAGATGTTTGCAGAGATCTAGGAAACGCCTAATTATGTGTATTTGGATGCAAATTTTTTATTTGGAATGCAGAAAATCACCCACACAGAAGTCCTCCGTAAGCATGTTTTTGTTGCAAGGAGGAAACTTTTGCGGCAACAAAATATGTTCTAATCATTATGAAAACTGTAGCAATGCTTTTATTTTAGTTTGTTGCTGACTTCTTTCATTAAAGGTCACCTTCTTGCTTTGATAAAGGTGTATGTGTTATTGAAGGCACAGCTAAAGACTCTCTTTGACGGAAAAAACAAACACCCATTTGCAGCAACATCAAATGAATTGTAGACCATTGACACAATTTTTAAAAAATTACCTTAGTATATATCGGTGTTTCAGAGGTAATAAGTTTTCATTGAAGTTGCAGCAAAACTATTTTTCTGGGACTTTTTTTTTTTAATTGCTGTCATGTGGTCGACTGTAGTCATTTCACATTTCCGCCCTCAGAGTCAGTTGCATTATTAGTTTGATTATATTACAGCATACAAGTATCAAGGCCAGATATCAGCATAAGCGGATTATGACATAACAATTAACTGTTAGGGTGGCTCTCAAAATGAAATAAGGATTTGTTTATGTAAGAAATGATTCCAGTGCATTTTTATTTCCAAGTTTGCGGTTTCCTGTCATGGTGCCTTTGAATTTCTCCACTCCAAACTCAAGACTGTATATACTGTTTTATCACCAAAAAATGTAGCCAAAAAATGTCTAGCAGGTATATTTGGTCTTTAATATGTAAAACATAATTGCAATTTGCGACATTGGCGAAGCCCGGCGCAATCACTTTTATTGATTTCATTTCCATTTGTTACCGTATAAATATTACCTGCGAACTTGAAATCAAGAGACTTGGACAAAGTGCTGTTTGCGAATTTAGACAAGTGTTTTGTAATTAAATGGAAAAATGATGAAGATTTCCATAAGATTCAGAACTGTACTAAAGATGCTATAATTGATAGTTCAGATGTGACCGTAGCCAAGTGTAAGAAAGTATGTGATTTCTGGCTTAGTTTTGACTGCATTTTTTGCTGGTGGGACTGCAACTTTTGCTGGTAGGACTCTTTTTTTTACCAAATTAGGAGTCCTGGACTCCTAGTTTTAAAATCCTAGCGAGACCTCTGGTTTGCCATGGGTGTTGTTTAGTGAAAAACCTATGTTGATGAGACCATCCATTCAAGCAATAAGTCTTTCAAGCTCATGACCTTACAACCATATCCATGGGACGCAATTTTCACTTAGAACCAACTAGACCCTGGTATTGATGAGTGTTTGTAGAGTTTCATTGCAATCTCAAAGCAATTAAGGAGAAGTAGTGTTAACAAAGTTGTGCCAATCAATGGACTAATAGAAATATCTGCATAGGTAGCTATTGTATCTACCCATGTATCATGTACACTGTATTTGTTGTGACTAGTGTTGATCTGAGTCATACCAAAGACTTTCAAAAATGGAACTAACAGCTGCCTCGCATGGCACTCAGCATTAGAGGTTAGTGTTAGGGCTGGTTGGACTGGTGTCAGGATAATGTGACTGAGTGGAACATTATGCCACATGTCTGCCGCATGATGCCCCAGTGATAGACATCACTATAAACTGTCACACTGCAGACATCATAGAGATATGATAAAAAATTATTAAAAGCTATGTTAAAAATCTAAATCACACACACACCAGAACATAATGCAAATGAAGATGAGGGTCTACATTATATTAGTACAAGTTGGTATTAGAGTCTATGCATAAATTATAAAACATAAATGATCTGTATAGACCCTGACCTTCCTGTGAAAAACTGAATAACATATTATGGTCTACTGGTAATGCTGCTTGCTCTTAAATGTTAAAATACATATTAAGACATGGTTCTTTTACCTGCTTTCTGACTTGAATCATTGACAAATATGGTGTAATATATCCTGTTATAAGGACAACAGGCCAACTGAGTCTCCCAGTGCTTGACTTCTCATCTTGTGGAATGACAACCTTGTGTTTCACTTCAATATGGGGTAGTGTTTTGTCATCTTCATCCTTCCTAGTAGAATTAGGCAATGCAAGGATGCTCAGTTTCAGATCATTTGATATAAGAACAATCTCATTTATTCCATCACTGTCAAGGTCTGTCACTACTGGATGGGGAAGCTGCTCATCTAAAGTTGGATATTTCTTGTTTTGGAAATGATGATATTCAGCACGTTTTCTCCATACTGGACGCAGTTCATATGATTCTTTTGCACGTAAAAGATAACCAATCACTGCACACAAACCAATAAGAATTAAGTGATGTCTGGAGATCCTCCTGAGCTTGGTCAGGATCTGATCCATTATGTATGCTGAAAACCAATATAAACCTTGTTCATCCTCTCCAGTTTCTTAAGTCTGAAATTAAACAGAAGCCATGTTACATGTACATTATACTTTTGCAGAATGAAATATCAAATTAATCTTTACTTGTAATCTTGTAGATTGAAACATAAATTATTTACAGAAATTGTTGTTAAAAACAAGGCAAAAGTTGATTTAAAAAAAGGGCATAAAATATAACCATATATTGAAAATATGAAATCATGGCAGATGACCTTGACCCAAACTCTTATGGCAACATGTGGTACCTGCATTATAGTTTACATAAAGAGCCACCACCATTTTAAGTATACAAATGACTAAAGCTGTGCATTTTATTTCCAAATATTTAAGGCTTTGTTATTTCTAATTACATGGATGTGTTATGAACTGTGTACATATCTTCTGCCTACAAATATTTGCAAGGCCCACCCATATCATGTATTTCTACAATGCTGTCTAAAATATTGGAAAGGCCTACCCATATAACATATACTTCCACAATGCTGCCTTTGATGGATAGAGGAGTCATATGAAAGTTATAGCTGTATATTATCACATTCTGAATCATTTTAGATATTTATACATCTTTTTTTAAAAAAATATGTTTATCTTTTACATCCACTATACTTAGTACATCTTGGGATAATATAAAGACTGATATCCTTAATTGTATCCAAACAAAATTAAAGTAATTTTTAATTACTATGTTTGGTAGACTTTGAGAACTTTCAATACCCACCTGCCAATCAGTGGTTTATTCATACCATTATTAAAAAGATTTTTAAAAACTGACTCTGCGGTTGTTAAGGGACTACTATATTAATTTTTAGAATGGATTGTTAGATTGATACTTTGCTAGAGAAATCAATAAATGTTTAATTTTACTGTTTTCTTCCTACACTATTTAAAATCTGTATGATTTCCTTTGGCAATTACAAGCATTTAGCATTACCACAATACTAAACAATAATTTCCCCCTTTTTTCCAATAGTTTATATTCACATTATTGCAATAAAACTGTCAAAAGTCACTAGTAATTAGAATGTTTTTTGAAAATTTAAATAACTACTTTTATAGTGCCCAGATACAATTATTGGTCACAATCTTGTTTCCTTCATGGCATCACTGCATGCATATAAACAAAGTAAAAGTACATCTCTTGGCTTCTAAACTGGCACAACTGAGCTAAAAATAATAACTGCCCAAAAATTTTTTATAAAGTTACAGAACTAACCTTTTAAATATATTTACAATCAAATAATGCAGGGATAGAAGGTTTTCATGCTAGTGACTATAAGTAGGTACATGTTTATCTGGCCACAGTAATCATGCTAATATTACTGAGCAAGTGGCCAGAATACAATGTAGAGTAAAACCTGTCTTGAGAGAATACTGCTATGAGCAACCACTTGTCCTGAGAGAACATGTTCTCCATGTAGATTTATTGATTATAGTGTTATGACCCATTATGAGAGACCACCTGTCTTGAGAAAAAATACTTTTTGAGCAAAAGGTATAGTCTTTCATGAAAGGTTCCACAGTAATACTACACCAGTTATGGATACAGATTCCATATATAATGATGGACTTATACATGTATGTACAAGTCACTAATCAAAAAGAATATATTGAATGATGAAAATAAAGAATAAGTTTTCATGTTGGTGTAATATAATGTGTATTATTTCCATTTCCATATGTGTTAATGACAGCTGTAACAAGAGAGAGAGAGAGAGAGAGAGAGAGAGAGAGAGAGAGAGAGAGAGAGAGAGAGAGAGAGAGAGAGAGAGAGAGAGAGATAGAGAGGGAGGGTAGGAAGTCTAAATTATAAGCTAATTGTTTTGGAATAATGTTAGAGAACAAACGGGATATTACCAAATGACACTACTTTCTTTTCACCCAATATAATACCAGGTTTGTTTTTTTTTTAAAAAAAATAATAATTTGCTTGAGTTGCTGCTGGCAAACAAAAATGTACCAGTATTACTGCCTGATAAATCTACGAATTAAAATCTAAAAGTGAGATGCTGAGGCAAACACTTGACAAATGAATAGTGGAAAGAATAGTGTTAAAATTATAATTTGTGTTAAACGGAAACACAAAACTAAAATGGAGTGATGATGATCTAGTCAGATCATAGTACTAATATTAGTACCTTAGTCCTACCTTAGTCCAACCACAACAAAACAAGGTGAGGCTAGTCAGATCATTATTCAGCATCTTTACCTACATTACCGTCATTTTCTTAATGAATATATGACAATTATGAAACAGAGAACAGTTATGTGCCAAACTTATTCATTTTTTTAGTATTTATAAAAAATATTTGCGTCATTTTATATGGATTCCATAACTGTAAGATCACTTATATGAATGGCAGACAAAGGGAAAAAAAATATATAAACTAGTCTTGGACTATCACTTTAAAAGACAGTAATTAGTGTTGGCTGAATGTAAAATTTTTCAGTAACAAGGAATTAACCTCAATACCGCAATCAAATACTCTGAAGTTTTGTTCGCAAAAATCGCCGAAATCGGGTTAAATTCGATTCTAAAATGTAAACTTTGCTCATTTTTATGCAATTTACCATCGTCAGATGAAAATTCAGCAACCCAACTGTCCAGTGAGACTACCTAACACTAAAGAAATAATTAATGATATTTGGGTTATATAAACTCACTTCTGTCAATGTTGAATTTACGATTCCAGAAAAACTATATATTGGTAGAAAAAACCTAGTACACAAAATTTTAACCGGAAATTTATACCTTTGATATCATTAAAAACAAAACCTTCCATAAGGGAGGTAATCACACTATTCAGGGTTATTCACATAATTAAAATATCTGTTCGAGTCCGGTTTTGATTTTGGTTTGAATCAAGTGTTAATATTTATTTACATTTTTCTACGAAAAAAGAACCATTCTCACATTCTGAAATTTTATATTTGATTTTCCCCAAGTTTTGATTGAACCGAATGACTCAAATGAATTCTTACAATTTAAGGAAACATACAGTTTAGTATTTGAGTAATTTATTATGATTTGTTGTTTGTTTTATTTTGATGTCCATTATGCCTTGGGTTTTTTCCCTGTGGTGCAATAATATATATATATATATATATATATATATATATATATATATATATATATATATATATATATATATATATATATATATATCTATAGAGAGAGAGAGAGAGAGAGAGAGAGAGAGAGAGAGAGAGAGAGAGAGAGAGAGAGAGAGAGAGAGAGAGAGAGAGAGAGAGAGAGAGAGAGAGAGAGAGAGAGAGATGCAACGTTCGGGTCATAACTACCTTCTAATTTGAATGCAATCAAACGTTAATAGTTTATGCTTAGCGCTTGTTATATCAACGCCTAATTTCTATTCACCTCATTTGTGGTCATGTCCAAAAAAAAAAAAAAAGAAAGATTCAGCATACTGACTGATGCATGCCAATCCTCTATCGAACCAGACAGAAGGAAGGTCCGGCGTTTCCACATCGCTTGCAATATACCCGTATTTTAAACTTGCACTATTCAACATTTTTTTTTATCAGACATAAAAACGCATTAATAGTATGTCTTGAAACTAATATAGTTTGAAAAATGCAGCCATTAGTCTATTAAAAAAACTAAAAATCTCCATATTATTTATATCGTACAACTACTACTACTACTACCACTACTACTACTACTACTACTACTACTACTACTACTACTAATAATAATAATAATAATAATAATACATACATACATACATACATACATACATACATACATACATACATACATACATACATACATACATACATACATACATACATACATACATACATACATACATACATAGCACAATATACTCTCGAGTTCCAGACCTTATAATGATATACTCATTTGGAATAAAGTATAACAGATTTAAAATAAAAAGTGTTTTCCAATATAAATAATGGCAGCAACCTATAATGTAAGAAATTTCACTTATAGCCGCACTATTGTGTCTTTAAAAGTTTTGGGTAGTAGGTAAGCATGGTCAGAGATAGTTCTGTTACAAAATTACGTATGATGATATATAAAATCAATTTGTCGACTTGAAATACGGAAACGATGTCTAGCGATGTTTTAGCAAAGATGCAGATTTATAGATTACACTCTGTGAAGATACCGCTTAGATTTGCATCACAAATCCTGATAGCAAGGTTGCTAAAACATTGAGGTATGACAAAGAAATAAAGTGAGACAAGAGAAAAACTTACATTATGTTACATTTTCAGCACACTTTAAGTTCTCGTCAACTTTGCAAGATCACTCAGTAAAGATCGATCAAAAACAGAGTTAGAATTATTGGAAGCTCGATTAAAAACAGCATATGGTGACTCAGTATATAAAGTGTCATTTTTTTTAATCAACCATACGAATGGCAGCATGTGACATAAATATAGATGGTTTTATATGGTTTTATACGTTTAAAGGATTCAAGAAACGTTGAAGAATGCTGAAAATAAAAGTCCTAAAAATAAAAGTCCCCATTGTCGATAGGTGATCTGTTGAGCTTGTTTATAACGCCTGAAGACAATTTGTCAATCGTAACATAATCATAACATTTTTTCATACCTTTCGAAAATGCTGAATAAGAACAATTTTCAAGGCAATTTTTTTATCATCATGAAGAAACACAACTAGAAATAAAATATGAAATGAGATTAACGGGTCAAAATAAAATAAAAAATACTGAATGAAAGAATGTCGAACTGATTTTTAGCATTTTATAACACAAGGAATTTATTACCCAACAGAAAGGTCCAAGTTTGTCACGCAAAAAATTAGTGGCAGATTGATATAGTTCACATGCAAGCCTTTTAATTGCACAACATAGGATAAATATACATTTTGACATTTTGACAGTAGCACACACACATGCATATATATATATATATATATATATATATATATATATATATATAGATATATATATATATATATATATATATATATATATATATATATATACACATATATATATATATATATATATATATATATATATATATATATACATATACATATATATACATATATATATACATATATATATACATATATACATATATATATATATATATATATATATATATATATATATATATATATATATATATATATATATATATATATATATATATATATATAATTGGGTTGAATAATAACAAATCAAAAAGGCAAGATGCCACATTGCTTTATTGCTTTCAGAGAAATTTTCAAAGAACGAAAATTTAAAAAAATAGTTTGATGAAGAAAATTGATTTTACAGGAAAAAAAGTTGAGGATTTGTTAAAAATTAATAAAGATGATGCATGCAAAGTGGAAAAGATCTTAAATAACATAATAATGAAAAATACACAATAAATACTTGTAGATTGGAATCAACAGAAAACAGAGCTACCTAAAAAAAAATGATGTACCAAACTACACAATGCCTTAAGCGACGAAGTGCGTAACACAAACCGAGTTGTTCTGTCAGGCAAGGGTTTTTGCACAACAATAACGTTTCCTAAAGAGGCTAATGAAGCACAACATATAGACCGCAATAGTAAACCAGGTTTTCTTTTTTTTTAAAAAAAAGATGAATAATTCCTCCCTCACCGACAGTAAAAAAATCCCCAGAGTATTAGAAAAGAAAATACTAACATATGCACGACATGCAAATTTGCATTGCATAAGAAAACAGATGGTGAAAAGAAAGTATAACAAAAACATTACAGATAAAGAAAATGTTTCACGTAATAAACATGACAAGGCATCATCAATGCTGACAATGTCATATCACTAAGATAAATCTCAGGAAAGTAAAAAGTTACAAGAGATAACATTTTATATGAAATGGAAAACCAAAATATATAATACTGGAGATGCAAACACTGTGCTAAATAGTCGTCACTAATCTGGTATTATAACTGAAGAAAGGTACAAATTAGAGAAATCACCAGATATGATTGCTCTGTTTCTCCAGAATATGATGAGTATAACCTGGAATGGAACAATGCTTTTGTAAGTGGGACATACTAATAAAAGTGCGATAAACACTTGCGTGAAAAGAAGTTGGAACAGATGGATGAGAAACAAACTAGGTGTTATCAGATTCTGTAATTTACGATGTGTCATCAATAATTATCTAAAGTACTTGGATGGCCTATATCTGTATCGAATGCTAGCTTTCTTATTTTCAAACATATTTTTTCAAAAGAATACATGAAAATAAGGAATCTGAAAGCTCTGAAGAAATCATTAATATATAAATGTGTACTGAATGACGTGTTGTTGACTAATTGTGCCTTCAACAGCATTTGTTATGATAATTTGCATTAAAGAAATCGCTTTCTATTATGCGATGATATATAAAATCTAAAATAGATTTGACAATACACGTCAATATTGCTGGAGATGAAGTTAGCCTCATAAATTCGATCTCTTTTTCCGAAGGTCTTTTATCTTTATTTTTTTAAATTATGTTTTCACTGATTATAATATCTCTCTGGAATTTTAAGAGCAAAAACCAAACGCTCAAAGAAAACACTAAAAGAGTAAAAATTTCGAAAACTGACAGACCGCAAAATTTAACATTGCCAGTAAATTTTATTCTAGGATCTGAGATACTTTAACATATAATGTAGGCCTGTTGTTATGCATCAAGTCTTGTCCAGTAGGAAAATTTAGATCACGTTTTATGGTACAAAATTAGCGAGCGAGAAAAAAAAAAAAACAACAAAAAAAACAACAAAACAATATTAATACGTTTTACAGAGCAATATTAATCGATAACTTCACAGCCATTTACGCTGCCTAAAACTACTGATTGTCCATTCGGGACAATTGCACAACTGAATCCAACACTTCCTGTGTCCATCCGAGACAACAACACAACTGAATCCAAAACTTCCTGCTTTTCAACAAAATTAAAGGGATTACGAATTATTTTTTAATAAGATCAAGCACTAAGACGGTAAGAGAAAGAAATACAAACTGGTATAAAAAGTGTTGAATTTGTCAAAGTTAGATATGAATACACTTTCAGCTGGTGTATGTGCTTCTGCAGCTGGGTTGGATTGTATTCATCAGGAATACACCGATCCTAATTGGATTTAGCACATCATTTGTATTAATTGTTTAAAACCTTTAATGATAAAATAACTAGTGGAAAAGTTTGAAAATATGATGGAATATCACCTGCCATCAAGTTGAACAATTTTGGTGACAGAATAAACAAAGTGATCAGTAAAAATTAATTAAACCCTGGCGATGTTACATTGATTCTCAACAAGTACAAAATATGCAGAAATTAATAACTGGAGTCTAAATTAATTTTTAAATATACAAATGGTTAATATACGCGAATATATTCGAAGTATCTTTTTCTTTAGGCAAACTTTCTCGCTTGATAAATGAACGATTCAGTTTTTATGAGGAAGAGAACTATCATAAATGTTCTCTATGGAAATAAAATATCTTTGCCAAGCCATTTGATAGCAGAAATGGCAAACAATCGATTTCATTAAAAGTGAATAGGTTTTGTTGTTGGTTACTACAAAGTTCCGATGGACGAAACGTAATTTCGTTTACTACATCAATGATAAGAACGAAACCCTGATGGCTATTACGTTTTTGAAATGCATATAGAAAAATACAAAGAGGGAATACATACAATTAGCGACAGTGAAGATAGTATTGATGTTGAATAAATCCGATTAACAATTACATGGTAAACATAACCCATTACACATATACTTTTGTTTCATATAATGTTAGCAGTCATTGCTGGCAGTGTTTGGTTGGAGGTACAGATAACACATTGAATATCAGTATTAAAGATGAAGATGGACAAGTTATAAATTTTTATGGCATGGATACAATACTTGTTTTGCATGTAAAGTAACTAGTATAGATGGTGCGTAATTTTATTGTAGAAATATATCTTAAAGGATGTGATTTCTCTGTGGAGATCCTGTGCAACTTTCGTCATTATTTTAACACTAAGACAGAAACATAAACCAAATATTGATGCAGCTAATATACATTTTTGTACAAAATGAGATGGTACTCAAATACACAAGGCTCTGGATGACAAAAATGTAAAATATATCACGGTGTCCAGGGAAGAATTTGAAAATTAAATCTATCAAATAGAATGCTATTTGTAAGAACTATTTAAATCTTAGAAATACCAAAACACATTTTGGAATGGAGATTCAGTATTTTATTACTGCAAAAGTTTAAAAAAAATAAAAGAAAGAGAAGATGATCTGTCTTTTGTTAGAAATGTATGTTTATTGCGTAATACGTATGTCTCCGGCAATTGTACGTTTCCAGGTTTAAATACACCTTTACCTGATACGTTCAGTGATTGTCTTTGTTTAAGAACTGCTATAAAGACAATGAGACTCTTGAATATTTTGGATCTTTCTTTGGCTGTTCGAGTTAATGTTAGTTCGATATTATTTACTTGAAATTTGTCAAGAAGCGTTAATTCATCGTTTTAGAAACAATCTGTTGTATTACACTTTTCAAACTGGCCACGAGTTGGTATTGACAATCGGGTGGTGGTGTGTTCTTACAAAGGTCGATTTCCAAGATTATATTTGAGCGTATACAAGGGTATCTTAATGCAATAAGTTAGTAGGAGATATGCATCAAAAAGTAGAACGAAATTATTATCATCATCATCATCATCATCATCATCATCATCATCATCATCATCATCATCATCATCATCATCATCATCATCATCATCATCATCATCATCATCATCATCATCATCATCATCAAGTACAGAATCTATTAGGCATATGAAATGAAAAAAAATTCTTAAACACAATCATCAAAGACAGTAAAGTATCCACTCTGATCAACGCTGAGTCCTTAAAACTGAATTTCGTCTCCGGCAACTAATGATGTTGATACTGTACAATGTTGATACTGTACAATGTTGATACTGTACAAGTGAACAATATTTCAATAGCGTTTTCTCTCTTGTCATTGTTAATATGAAACCATGATGCCGGTGATGGCTGGTAAAACACAAAATCAAATCAGCTTTAATGGCAAACCTTATAAATAAACATAAATGTTTTTAAGAGTAGTTTTTAAGTGACAATGCAAAACCAATAAGAGTTTAAGGGATATGGCTTCCGGTAAATATATGCAGTGATTTAACAATTAAGATTTCGAAATAGGCCTAATGGTTCATCCAAGTTTGCAAACTAATCGGTGAATAAACCAGCGGCAAACAACTCAATTGTGTACGTAAATAATTAACAACGTCACATGTCAAGAAATCAAAATATAAAATATTGAGGAATAAACCACGTATGCGACCCAGTGAGTTTCATGTCTCCTTGACGAATCCAAGTTGAAGATGCCGGTTTCGCAAGTGTGGAGAACCATCGACTAAATTTCTTCCCAGATGAAGACACTTAGGAAAAGCAAATGCTTGAAAGGCTTTGTTATGGTGAAGAAATCAACGATTGTAAATTAACGTATTACGGCTGTCAGTGGCGAGTTGGAACCAGCTTGCGCCAGGGAACCTTTGCTTGGATAGTCGAAGACATTTTCTTTCTTTAGTCGTCTATGAGGCGCTATTCGCCAACGAGGACGCAGTTTAGAAATAATAGGTCGTTTGTATGTAGACATGTGGTTGCAAGACAAGTTTCTGTTCAATGAAGCGAATGTACTCTTTAAATTTTATTCAAGTAATAGTGTTTCATTTGATGACCAATACTAGCTGGTACAAAACCATCATTAAAGGCGGCAGACTTTATAGTGCTATTTGGAGCTCATACCTAAAGTGGGAAAGGACATTATTCAGACTTACAGCCAAATATTTTCGGCAAGGAATGGAAGTGAAAATCCTCAACGTGGTGTCTGGACTTCTATGCTAGATAAAATACAATGTTTTCTAAGGACAGTTGCCTAAACGTTAATAGTTTTTGCATCGTCAGCAATACAGATCCGAACACCGATCAAAGTACATTCCAGTTACACTACTTCAAAGTCAACAAGATATAGGTCATCTGAGATAACCAAACATTATGTACCAGATCCCTTGAATGTACCTTTGCCCAACATAAATGCTTAAGATATTATTTGACACTGTTTGAAGATACATGACGAATAGTTACCAACAGCAGCCACGTTATTTGGTATGAAGACTATCCAGAAACATATGCTTTGTGGGGATTTGATTTAACTCCAGACCAAGGCAGCGAGGAGGGACATCATCACCTGTAAAACAGGTCCAACTTCATGTGAAACTTCAGCTTGCTTTAGCTCTGGCAAATACAGTGAATATCATCTTGCATACAGAATCTGACAATGTTATGAAAAATCAACAATTTGAGATGAATGATGCTAAATTATTAGAATAAAAAGGTAGAACATTATAAACCTATGGAGATAGACGATGAGCATATTTTTAAATGTTGAACAAAAAGGTAAAAATAAACATTATGTCCATATGAATATAATATGAAGAAGAGTTAGTCTCCTGATTTGCGTCTAATTTGGCTGAACGAATCATAAACCTACCCAGAGAAGATTTTGATCAATGTCAAATAGACATTCTATGCATGATGCTAAACTTTTAACATTATCTAAATTTATTGTTTTCAGAGCACATGTTCGAAAATATTGACGTCCCCTACTTAGGTGCTCTTGTCGTCACTGACCTAACGTGTTTGGTAGTCCCTTGTATTGATTAAAGTAGCCGACACGTAATTGTTTTTTTTTTAAAATATAATTACAACTATGCAATCACAATAGAAGGTAATGCCAGGATTCACGGCTATTATTCCTGGCAGATATACACATAAACATTTAACATAAGTGTAGAAAAGCTGTCATTACACAAAATATTTTCCTTTCTTCCTCAATATTTGTTTGTTCTTTACTTCTGGATAAAACACAATTTGAAATAAATTATAATCCATTGTGTTACTTAATCCATTTAATATTTTTTACAAATATAAAACTGTTAGCATACAACACGTCATCGTACTTAAAGACCTTGTTATGCGTCACGAACATTGTCTTCCGGTGTACAAAAGAATGGCAGGTTACTGATGTGTTTTAGTATTTAAGTAGTAGAGGAAAACCAGATTTTCAACTCACTTTGTTTTTTTTACCCTCCAAACAAGTATAAATTATAGTCCTAAATTATCCCCCACCCCACCCCCTTTTTTCCAAAATAAAACAGGGTTTTGACTCACCCTCCCCCACCTCTTTTTTCCCCCTACTACTACTATGTAAACAGGTATTTTGTAACCAAACAAAACAACAGGTGTTGGAATGCGATAAGCTCTTTACACAGAGGTGACTAATTTGTTAGAACAGCGCATGTGTGGAATACAATTATTCTAAAGACGGCAAACGGGTTTTTACCACAAGATAACAGGATGAAAATTAAACTGTGTATTAGAACGTTTCAGTTAACAAGGTGGAAATTAAACTAGCATTAGAATGAAAATGATATTATTTTATATCTCGTTACCAATGATTAATGTTTCAACTGTTGATATTAAAAATATTTCACTATCACGACTATAGATACTAAATTTTACTTTACCACTCACACAGCGACGGGACTCAAACAGATCTTTCATTTCTGGTTTGTTCAGAGGATATTTTTTGTTGATAAAATATACCTTTGACCGATCGAGATCAATTGTGAGTTTAGTATAGTTTTGTTGGCTAATGGGGCTGTGAAAGTTTTTAAATTCCGCTAGCAACTTTGGATACAATTGTTCGAGATAATTGAAATACATGCTGTCATCAGATCTGATGAGCGAAAGTTTTAACTTGTCACATGTTCCATTAAAACATATACCTGATGTTTCATTATTAAATTCAACTGTCAATTGTTTACCGTCCATCATTAGATATTTGATGTTACTATTGTAGCTATTTGTCATTGTCAAATTTTCAAACATTATTTTATAAGTTTAGATAAAATTTCAGTTGGAAAAGATAATGTCGAGTATAGATCTATCATCATAACAATACCCAAGGGCAAATGTATCTACCCCATTTTCACAATAGCGTTTATCATCAAAATTATACAATCCACGTTTGATAATGACATCTGTTTCGAGTTTATGATGATTAGTTCGAATTGCCATAGCTCTCATAAAACTAACACCACCATCAAGCGCATACCTGTAGTCATCAAATTTCATAAACTTTTTAACAAAATCACGAGGTAGACCTTTGGCTTTTTTCGTTATTTTATTATTATCTAACAATACGGCATACATTTTACTACGTAATCCGATAAAGTATTTGATAGCGCTCGAGTTCATTTCATCTTTAAACTTACCAATAACCTTTGTATTTGTGTCGTCATGAAATTTACTGTCACGTGGATAATCGGAAAGATCAAACAGATGTCGATTATTATACATATCCTGATAGATGTCCTCACATTCGATTTCATATACGAGTGAATCAGTATCAGTAAACAATAATCTACTAGCCGGCCACTGATTTTTAACAAAAGTGTAATGAAAATCGTACATCATCCACTTTGATAAATCTAACACTGCAGCTCCAACATAGATCGGCTTGTTTAGTTTTAGATTTGTTTTTCTTCTTTGTATCGCAACAAGATTTTCATTAAATATTTTCATGCTCACAAAATCATCGTCTGACACAAGTTTGTTTCTGCGATTGACATTATTAACTATTTCAATATTTACGCGTTTCCTAATATTCTCCATCGTCTTACCAAAAACGGAATTGTTCATCAGTTTAAAGAAGTTTTTCTCAAACTCTGTTTTTGCTACAGCTCTTCTTGAAGTGTTCGAGTTAATGTAACCTCTCATCCACGGCGACTGATTAAATTTTAGTACACGATGAACTTTTCTCAACACAAGACCAGCATCGACTGCTTGTTTTAAAACTTTGTAATGCAAAACGTAATTTTTCTTATCAAGTAAATTTGGTACTAGTTTCTTGACCATGGAATGTTGCCTTGGTGATGCTAACGCTTGTTGTTCTTTTGATAACAAACTATAATCTATTACCATCGATTCCGCACAGAAAGGGTAATCATTATGTAATTTGTGTAGCGAATTTGGATAATCAAGATCAACTTCAACGAAATAGGAAACATCATCGGGTATCTTTTTTTCTGTCTCTGATAGAAATCGATCAACCGTGATCCAATGAAATCCGCTAAAAGGCATTGGTTTTGCCATCGAACCACCGTAAAGATTATTACAATCTAGATAAATTATATACTTCGAAGGAAGGTCAGGGTTATACTGTTTCAGGTATTTGTTGTTTGTTTCAGCATATTTTTTTGTTATCACGCTAATACCACCTCGGATACCTTTTTCGATAAAATTGAACATATCCACATCTGTCAGTAATTCTAACCTTACCTTACTAAACTTTAGCAAAGCATCCCATGACAACCCAGGGGCAGAATAATACCAGCAAGGATCTAGTCCATAATTATTATAACTCACTTCACGAAAACTTTCAAAAACATCTGCTAATAATAACACGTCAGTTTTTAAGTACAAATCATGATAATCACCAAAAGTCTTACAATCAAACTCTTTCCAGATATCTTGTGCATACCTGTACTCGTCATCGGTGATATTTTCGTTTTTAAGTTGTGAGTAAAATTTGTCTTTGTCAGGTAAAGATATTTCATCAAATTTACTCCAATCGTCGAGGTATTCGTATGGAAAAACTCCTTTTTTAGCTAGTAGATTAAATTTATCTCCAAAACAGTCTCTTAGGTTATCAAATATACTACAACCTTTCACTAACTCATCTAACGAGGCTGCCATAAACTGCAGACTGTCAATAAAACGTAATTTACCTAGCGTAACTGACATGTACTTTTCAAAATTATTTGGGATGCATTTGATGACGTTATC
The DNA here is from genome assembly GCA_016746295.1 of Potamilus streckersoni. Taxonomy (NCBI): domain Eukaryota; kingdom Metazoa; phylum Mollusca; class Bivalvia; order Unionida; family Unionidae; genus Potamilus; species Potamilus streckersoni. The sequence continues at coordinate 1,898,883 of JAEAOA010001605.1, forward strand.
GAGTTTTAGATGAGCTTTTATCTCAGGATTACCAAAAGCTTCTACTATAATATGGCTATCATATCCTCGAAAATTGTGAAGAATAACCGGAATAAAATCTGGAGCATGAAATTTTAAATTACACTGATTATGAGCCGCTCCACGATACTGTCCAGTCAAATGACAATGGTCATGTACTTTTTTATCATCGTCAAAAGCTTTTTCACAAATATGACAAATTTCTGCTTGCTCGTGATTGGATTCTTGTTGAGGTGTTAATTTTAACATTGGCGTTACTTTTTTCAAATGAGTAAATATATTATCAACTTCATTAATCAACTGCTTGAGAAGCCAAACAGCTGGATTTTTACCACGATATAATTTGATTGATTTAGATAATCTAGAATCAGTACAACAAACTACCTTATACGCTACTCCACACGGAACATGATTTTGAACTTTTCTTGTACTCGATTGATTAGGATTATTTTCTACACCAAGTACAGGTTGAAGTAGGCATTCGAAATCAGCGTATATGACGAAAGGAATTTTTAGTTTGTGATTATGATGGACAAACTGTAACACACTATCTTTTTTAGATGGCATTGTTATTCTTTGCACATCACTACAGTACTGCAAATGCTTTTGTAATGTTTCATTGTTTGTACAGCCATGCAAGCAGCGGTAACAAAAGAACTTTTTGTTCTTATCCTTATTGTACTGTCTACCAACTAGTCCGTTAAAGTTTTTAATCCAAACATAATGATTTTTGTAGTACAGTAAATTTATAGTTGATTGTGAAGCTTTTTCTGAAATATATCTCGGATATACGTCCTCCTTTTCATCTAGTCCGAAAACGTTAATTGAAACATTATTCTGCTTTTCAAATTTTGGTATTTGATTTTCTGCCACTGGAAAGTTAATATCTTTAAAATTTAATCTAGACACATGACTGATATACCTTTCAACACGAGTAGCGTTTTTTTCTGCTGGAAATAGTGCGGAAAGAACAGCCCATTGGAAACATTTGTTATATACGTTTTTGATGTTTATACAACATCTTTTACTTTTTATTTTTGGTGGCAGGTCGACGTATGAACTACCTCGTAATACATTATATTTCATCGTGTGAAACAATATTCCTTTGATCATTTCAAACTTCCAACCCGAACCTAATTGACTAAATTCCTCTATTTTTTTCCAAATTTCTTGGTGTATTTCATCAGATAGTGATAACAGATCAGTCCCAAGCAAAACACGTCTTGATTTTGCGTTCATATAAGGTTCTGCAATTTCCTTGTTAGTTAATTCTTCCATTATAACTAACTTTGAAAATATAACATGATATTGCACAAATAATCTGATACTTTTGTGTTTTTCGAGCTCACGTTTTACAATTGTCTGTAATAGGTGGTAAAGATTAGTTGCAGTAAAATTTACTAAAACAATTTGATTATCAAACTGATAACTATTATCAAAACCTGCAAAAGCAGTCGCTATTTTATTAGGTTCTCCCATAAAGCTTCTCTTAGCTATATCACGCAATTTTAACATTATTATACTATAATGTAATATCTAATTGATAATTTTTTTCACACTGCGCATGCGCTAAAAATCAATTAGAGATAAAAAATATCTCCTATAATATAATGACAGCAAATCTAACAAACACATGTGAGCAAGAAGCATATCAAGTTCACCCAAAACATAACTTTACCTCACACTGCGCATGCGCTAAAAATCAATTAGAGATAAAAAATATCACCTATAATATAATGACAGCAAATCTAACAAACACATGTGAGCAAGAAACATATCAAGTTCACCCAAAATATAACTTTATCTCACACTGCGCATGCGCTAAAAATCAATTAGAGATAAAAAATATTACCTATAATATAATGACAGTAAATCTGACAAGCGCACGTGAGCAAGAGATTTATCAAATTCACCCAAAGTATAACATATACGCTGGAAATGTAATTGGTTCGGTTATTAACATTAAAACTAGAATACCTGTTGGCAAATTAACGTCAACGGGTTATAATATTAGTGTAAAGGGAGATAATGCCGAGAGGATTACAATGCTTAGAAAAGATTTTATTTACACGTTGTTTTGCGATGATATTCCAGAGGGACAGCGTGTATATCATTATAATGGTAAAGTCACTGATGATAATATTGAAAATTTATCCTTACAAGATGAGTTTCAGCCGCACCCAGTATTTGATTTATATGAGGCTAACGATCGCGGTATTATTAGAAATAGAAAAACTAAAAAAGTTCTTAGTACTATTAGCAATATGGGATATATCAGGGTAACTGTTAGAGGAACATCAACAAATCAAGTTCGTTATCTTGGTCATAGGTTTGTTTATGAGGTGTTCAATGGATCTATACCCAATGGTCTTGTTATTAATCACATCAATAATATACAAACTGATAATCGATTGGAAAATCTGGAGATAGTAACGCAACAGGAAAATGTGAGAAAAGGAAAAAATAGTAATGGTATTAATTTTAGATGCCCAATAAAACCTGTTATTTCAAAAAACATCGAAACGGATGAGGAGATCGAATTCAAATCGATTTCAGCTGCGGCGAAATATTATAAGATAAATCCCGCAGTCGTAAAAATTATAGCTGATGGAGCAACAAAGTCAACTTTTTCAAGAGAATACGATGCTAGGATTGGTTTTAGATATGATATTTGATAGCTCGGTTTTAGTCAAGCAATGATGAGCAAATGCTATGATATCATCGTGATTAAATTTTAACGTTGTTACTACATTTTCATTAATTTTATCTTTTTCTGCTTCTGTTAGTAATATTTTATGAGAATCACCTTGCATTACAATAACATCAACACTATAACCCAACAAACATTTTCTTACCGCTTCGGCTAGTTCGTTATAATTTACTATATTAACTTTTTGGTGATATTTTATCTCATCAGTCATCTTATAATAATAAATTAGATAAAAATATATTATAATAATGGACTTGATGAAACGACTCGCTGAACTCTACGAAGAAGATACTAGTGATAAGGTCGTCAGCGATAAGGTCGTCAGTGATGAGGTCACGCATAGTATTACATTTTCCAAAGATTTCGTAGACAAATCTGTTGGTTATAGTGAAGATGATATTTTGTATAACAATGAATCTGATGATGATGGTGAAATAGTCACTGTTGCTGACAGATCTAATTACAGCAGATCAACAACTAAACGGTATAATGTCAAGTATCACATTGCTAAGCAAATAATTAAATTTAATTTTACCGTTGCCGAACAACAACTGTTCTGGCAGTTAATCAAACCTTTTTTAAATATCAAGATCCCAGGCCGACAGAAAAATATCAAATTCGATTTCATATTTGTCAAGATTTTTAATCTAATGACGATCTCTAACGATCGTAAGCAGTATCTAATATCATTATGTAAACCAGTAAAATGTAAATCTGTCAAACAAAAGTATGAGTTAATTTATAATAGCATTATATCATAATCTGCTTGGTTGGGATCCAACTGTTAAATTTATCACTATACCCACGCCATTTGACTAAACTTTTATCCCCTTTTTTTCTAATCACTTTCTCGATAACAAAAACATCCTGCTCAGTTTTCTGTAGTTCTTGTTCATAAAAACTACCTACAATCGGTTCCCCTGCCAGATCTTTTAAAACATATGTTACAGGTAATGTTAAAAGTACCTTATCAACCACAAATACTTCTTCGCTCCAGTTCGGAGTAAATCCTTTTGCAAATACCTTTTTCATCAAAGAAATTCTAACTTTATCACCAACCTTAAATTTATGTCTGCGGTACATGTTTTCATTTGCTAATATTGGATTTTTAACAGCTTTTTTAGGTGTCATTTTGATGGTTCGATGTTTCGTGTTATTATATTCGCTTACGATTTGAGAAAGGTCATCGATGTACCTGTTGGTGTTTTTAGCTGTCATATGTTTGTGTATTTTCTCGTTTAGCGTGCGATTAAATCTCTCAACAACAACGCTTTTACCTTCGTTCCCTGTAACGTATTTTTTAATATTATTTTGTTCTAGAAACTGCTCAAACTTTTTGTTAAAAAACTCGGCTCCATGATCAGTCCAGATTTTGTTTGGTTTTCTTTCTGTACTCGTTATTATCTGCTTTAGCGCATCGGTCATTGAAGTTCCTGTCTTATCTGAAACAGGTAGACTGAAAGCGTATTTGCTAAAAACGTCTAAAACATTAAACAAATACCTTTTTGGAGCGCCATCAGCGCCAACATTAAACTGAGCTAGATTAGATACATCCACCAAATCTATTGCCCAGATATCATCTACACCATTAGCGACAACTTTACGTCGTGGGAACTTTTTTTTTTAGGTCTGTGCAGCTCGACTGAAAGATCATTGTATACTTTTTTTCCAAGTCGAGACTCTCCGAGTCCGAGTTTATATTTTGCTCCAATCATTCCTTGAACAAATTTTCTATCAAAACGTTCTCGTAGATTTATTGGCTTCATATCACGTAATTCGTCTAACATTACTTTATCACAATCTAATTTTGAGTTTTCATGATCACGATAACAGATATCATGACGCATTGCTATTGCATCCACTTGATTATAAGGCTCTTGGCCTGGCAACGGATTGTCGTTTTCATCTAGTTGTTGGTCTAGCGGATTCCACGGACCAGTATACCGATGACCTGGCAATGTCCAACCGCCTTTTGGTTTTGGCAATTTTCCAATAATTTTATGTATATCTATACCTGACCCTATTATTTCTCTGTTGTTACAACATTGACAGTATGCGACAATTTTATTTTGTTCAAGACACAAATCTCTGCCAGAATCACAGTTGCATATCATTCTATATTTTTAATCGTCGACTAAAATAATATTAGGGTAGCCAGATCCTAGCGACGTCGCTGGAGACACTATCGCTGGGGATGTCGCTGGAGATACTATCGCTGGGGACGTTTTCTTTAAAAATGTATTTTTTCTTTTTCCACAGACTACACAAAAACTTTTTAATATTATTCTGTTGTTTTTTGTTTTTTCTGTTGTTTCATTAATATTTTCTGTTTTAGTTCTACACTTGAGACAGTATGTTGACATTATTATGCTTGTAAGTTTAGATAAAATTAATTGCGATCTCATCATTAGCGTGAGAAGGATGCTTGTCAAACTGTAAAATAAATTTTAAAAAATTAACATTTCTGCTCATCTGTTGGATAAACATAATACAATAATATCCACAAGCAGACGTTCCAACAGGTTGGAGTTGATTTGATGAATAATATATCTTTTTAAATTTTTTGTTCATATACTTTTTTATTACATCGCTTGGAGGAAGTCCAAACGAGTCAAAATAATTATTACTATAAACTGCTACCCAATGTGTGCCGGATCCGTCATTGAAATCTTGTATATTAATAACACACGAACTTACAGCTGATGGTGATTTTATTGCTGCGAGCTCATCTTTAGAATAAACTCCGTGAAATCCAGGAACCGCTTTTAACTTATCAATGATATCAAAATTACTCAACGGGATCGACGAGTTCCTGGTAATGTTAGACCACGTCCGATTCCTAAAAGATTTGGCAGCAGACTTCCCGCTAGTCCCGCCAAAAGTGGAGCGAACGGAATAATTCCTCCTTGTTTTGTTTGATTGCATATGCATTTGCACTTTGGTGTTGGTGATTTTGTTTTTGTTGTTTTCTTTTTTTTTGTTGTTGGTGATTTCTTTTTCTTTTGTGGCATTATAATATATTATTTACATAAAATTTACAATTTTTTTATTCCACTTCCACGAATGATACCATTACCTTTGACTGCTTTCTCCGTTGCGCCAGATATTGCTCCAGACGCTGCTGCTATTCCTAATGTGCCTAAGACTGGTAAAGTTTAGGTATTATTGTACTAGTTAATACTGATAATGCCGGACCAAGAAAACCACCTTCTTTTGCCATCGCTGTCATTTGTGCAGCACTCAAATTTAAAACAAAAGTTTTTTTACGATCATACTTTTTTACTTGATTTTTTGTTAGCATTAATTTTGTTAAAACACCATCAGAAATATTAGGATTGATTTTTAATGATACCTGTTCTCGCTTTGCAATAGCAGCTACTAATTTTTTGACCTGACCATCAGTCAAATACACTTCTTTTACAATATACCTTGCCATTTTATATAACAACTGTAGATTAAACTTGAACTGTCATTTTACCTCCAATAGAATCTACTGTGATAAATCTATCACTAATAACTAATGCGTATACGTACAACGGCGCTACTGGAACCGCCCCAAGTGTCCAGGTAATTTCAATATCCGCTGTGCTGTCTACAGCTCGCTCGTTATGTTTACTAACATCAAAATGAAATATAGGATAAAGCGTACGAAATTCCTCTGCTGATATTTGAGTTCCATCTTCAACATCTTGATATTTTTGCATTGCGTCAAGCAGGTACATGTACGGTCGAGAAATATTTTTATTAACGTCATCAGCAAAATTGCACTCGATAGCTCGTTCTGGATATTGCTTTGAATTTAATCTAGCGTATATTCGTCTGACATCAGAGTGATCAAATATTGCATTATTTTGTTGTTGGTTACCTCGTCGGGCTTGCTGTTGAAATACGACAAAGATATTTCTCGGCAGTTGTTCGCTTGATGTTGTTGTGACCCTCCATGTGTAGTCAGTAGTATTTGGAACCGCTGTCTGATATATTTTATGCTGCTTAAAGTAAATTCTATTCGTATGCTTATCAAGCGTACTATTTAATTCTGACATTTTAGTGATTGATGGTGTTATACGTGGCATCCACAAAGCGAGTTTGTTTATGATAAACTGTACATCAGCCCCTCCAGATCTAAATAAGCAATCGTTTTGGTCTGCTCGATCTAAAATAAGCGTATGTTTTACTCCGCGAAATACTTTATCATGATCGCGACAAAAGCCGAAAATTGTGCTTAGCGGAAGCATCATTGTAATTTGACGTGATCCTGCTGCAAGTTTTCTTCGCCTAGCAAAGCCTTCGTTATAACGTGGATTTCTCACGTCAAGTGTGTTAAGAAGTAAATTTAACATTGCAGTACCGTCTGCAGCTGCTCCTGGTGGCGTTATATTTAGATTATTAAAAGCTGCTGTAAGAGAAACTCTTGTAGCGTTTGCATTAGCATCTACAGCAGGTGCGACAATATCTAGTGCAGCAGCATTAGCAATGAGAAAATTTCTCATAATTACAGTATTTTCATCAGCATTAGCTCCATGTACTATAGCGCCTCTCTTTAAACATTCTGTTGATTCAGCTATACCCCGGCCAGTATCTTTAAACCACATCATATTAGTTGCAGTTGATCTCGAGTAATCGTCGGAAAACGAAATAATATTTAATATTGTACTTGCAACTTGTAGATGACTTGAAATATCTTCTACAGTTTGATTAGCCAGTTGATATCTAGCACTTTTGAATAAACACCACCCGTTATTTATAAGAGCTACTTCTGCTCCAACTGCAAATGCAGCAGGTGGATTGGCTACTGTCATAATCTGACCACGAACTTCTAACATAGCCTTATGTGGCAGTAGAAATACATCTTCGTCTCTGGTGTTAAAGGTTCTAATACCAGTTTTATTTGGTTCGTTAGAATTTTCATCAAGGTACTCAACAAACTCGAATTCTGTCACATCGTCGTCGATGTCATAAGTTTCTGTTAACTCGAGATAATTTTTAGTAGACATTTTATTTTATTAGATTATATAAAATTTTATTGCGGCATTGTTACTTTAGATATTAATTTTTGTATGATCTGCTCGCCCTTTGGTGATAATAATTTTTTTGTTGTTGTTATCATAGCTTTTTGAGTTTCTTTTGTTGGAGCGATTTCTGAGATAGCTTGTTTTATTTCAGATGCAGTCGGTGGATCTCCTTTTATTTTATTAGCTATTTTTTGTCCCACCGCAGTCCCAGCGGCAGATGCAGCCCCAGTTGCAAAAGCTTTACCCGCGTAAATAGCAATTGGTGCAACTTTACGCGCTAGTCCTGGAATATTTTTAATAACTTTAGTGAATATATTTCCAAAAAATCCTCCTACTATTTTTCTTCGATAAACTTTTTTCTTTGTTTCATTATATTTAATGTTTCATAATTTTTACTTTTGCTCGCGTAGATGTAAATAATAAGTTACAACTTCATTACTAACATGTAACTGTTTTCCTGATTGATCTGTCAACTGCATCCTTATACTTGATATTTGATCTTCAACGTTTAAAGGATAATATATAATATGTCGTGGAGTTATTTGCATGAGAGAACCTGGCCGGACTTCTGGTGAGAAACTGTAAATCGTTTGACCTTTGCTACCTTTTGATGTATAAGAGCCAGGAGCAGTAGAGCAATTTACTAATATTGTATTTACTTCTGTTATATTTGCTGGCAGTTCACTGTCATATGTAATAGGCTGATCAAGTGCAGTGTAAGTTTTTTCAGTAAATCCTAACAGTTGTGCAATACTTCTTTCTCTTGGTTCAAGATTGATTGCTATATTTTTCAAAGTTATCCTAGTTCGCAATGTGTTATAATTTGCTGCTAATTCAAAATTATCAGCCACACCGTTAGCTTTTGTTATGAGCTCTTTGATTGTCTTGTTTAGATCTTCAATATTATAAGCTCCTTGCGGAATTTTTATTTTTTTTGTTGTAGATATTGGAGATGTTGTAATCATAGTAAAATACATTTCATCGTTAACATCATTTTTCACGTTAGGTATAGCATTCCAGCAAGTACAAGAAATTAATCCAATTTCATATTGTTTTGCAGGATCTAGTTCTATAGGTGGAATATAATTTACTGAAAAATTTGCGCTATCTTCTGCAGACTCACTAGAGTTTAGTAATAATGTTGTTTGCATTCCTTTAATATAATATCATTTTACAAAATTAAGTCGCCCCGATTAAGTCGCGGTGTAAAGTTTCGTATTCGTCAGATGTTAATAATTCACTCGATCTTAGATGATCAAGTATGTCAATAATTTCATTATCAAGTTCAACACTATCATTCCCAGCTTCCTTTGACGATATTAATAACATTAATCTACCTATCATTTCAGTAGTTGAAGTAAATACTTTTACACCAGTTCCTGTTTTTTCTTTTCTATATTTTTTTACACGAGATTTATCAGAAGTAAAAAATTTCCTTCTAAAATCCCACCCACTACCAAAACCTTTTGGTCTACTATTTTCTGCTGCTTTTTTAAACGTGAGAGCAATGACACCGTTTCTCATTCTTTCATAAAGTGGAATCATATTATCAATTTCTACAACCGTGTTTATTTCATCTTTAGCAGTAACTCCATCATTAAATATTACATCTAATCTATCGAGTAATTCTTGATATTCTACATTAGTCCACTTGTTTATATCATCAATACCCCTTATATTTTCTTTGTTTAAAAAATCTTCATATTCACTACCTTTTATCTCATCATTTGCTCTTTTTGTAAAATGAAGTCTTTGATCTCCAACTTCCATAAACTTTACAGTAAGCTCACCAACTCTTTGTTGCTCCTCTTTGATATCTTTTATATCTCCTGATAAACTTGTTATAATATTTGTTATTCCTTGCGTTGTTAAGTCTGCTAATCTTCGCTCAAGTTCTAGCGGATTGTTTATCAATCGATCTGTTTCAGCTTGTCTAGCAGCAGGATCAGCTATATTTGCTGTAAGTGCCTCATTTAATTTTCTTTTTTCTTCATCAGATCTGGTAACAAGTTTTGCAGCAGCTGCTTCTTGTTGTTCTTTAACAATTCCAACCAAACCTTTTTCCTGCAGTTGTTTAAGTTCTTCTTCTAACAGTGGTTTAGTTTCAGGTTGTTTACCTAATAATGCTTCAGTAACCGGCTTGAAAATTGTAGCTGTTGCTTCTGTAGCAGTTATTTGCCCACGTCGTGCTTCTTGTACTTTTTGCTTAAGTGATGCCTGAGATTGAGCAAGTTTTTTTAGATCTTCTATGTGTTGTCTGTATCTTGCTCGTTTGTCCATTATTATAATTATAAATTTTATAAAATTGAAACGCTTTACTGTAAGTAACTGTTAATACAACAGCGAAACATTTTAGTTGGATCATTTGTAAGTTTATCAAACAAGAAAAAGTTAAATTTATCTTTTGTAGCATTACGGTAAAGTTCAATAAACTTATCTTTTGTCACGTCACCGCATTGTTCGCTTGCAATATTTCTAACGTCAACATTATCCAGTCCTGGAAATAAAATAAAACAACCCGTATTTCGCCTAATAAACCTGTCAACATTATAAAATCCTTGAGCGAGATAAATAGAATTACACTGTTTGTTACGTGACAGTGAGAAATATGATCTTATTTTGTTCATCTCCATGTTATTTAGCGGAATATCATCAAAAACTACTATCTTATGTTCATCTGCATCAAGTTGATTGACTGGAATAAGATCTTCTGGCTGCCTAATTATAAAAAAATCTTCGCCAGCTTTAAGATCATCACAAAGTTTTTCATTATACTCACTTAATAACTCATATTTATCTTGCTGTGGATTGATTGTGTAAATATAAACTCTATCGTAGTTAAAATTATCACCAAAAAGCAAGTTCATAAGTAAATTTGTTTTCCCCGATCCAGTTCGCCCAACAATAAGATAATGACAATCAGGAAGTTCATTGTTATGTTTATGCTTCACTAGTCTCTCTGTATCAAAGTTTAATATCGACGATTTTGCCATTTTATATAATATTAAACTAGTGTTGATAATTTTATCTAGGACAGTAAATAATGAGTTATTATACAAAATTTGGAACACTATTAGGAGATTTATCCACAGGTGACTTATCCAAATATGCAACTCTTGATCGGCTCAAAAATGAAATCAATAATTTACCAAATCTTACCAGCGTAGATCCAGATGAAGTTGTCATTTTCCAGGATAAAGAAGGACGATTAAAAACGAGTAACGTAAAACTGTCAGATGTAGTTGTACGAAATCCAAGTGGGAATATTGTTATGACACAAAACAAGATTACAGATCTTGGAAACCCAACTGAGGATGGGGATGCTGTCACTAAAAAATACGTCAATGATTGGGACGCTTCAATTACTAATGAAATCACAGCGCTCAAAACTGATTTTACCAGTCACGTGAACACATTTTTAAGTTTTCGTAGAAACATAAACAAAATTAGAGATGAATTTTTTGGAAATCCATCAAATGTTAGCATTACACTCGCTAATATTAACACAAATCTCAATGATATTAACACAAAACTCAATGATATTATTAGTGGAATTCCTAATATTGTTGAGAAAACGAATATGATTAAAATGCCTCACAAACAGATTAAAAATATTGTGTATACTGTTGCATCTGGGTCTGGTACATGGACGAGGGATAATGATAGAGTCATATACACTCCAGAAGTTACCGGTGTGTATAGATTCTCAGTGTTTAGCAAAGTAAAGTTTAAAATATATACCTTAACTTCATTATATAATTCAATTGATAACATATCTGGAATATTAAATATAATATTAAACAAAAATTCTATGGAGATATTTTTACTTGAACCAACTGATGTAAAATTTATAGGTCCTTATCATTGGTGTTTGGAGTTTGTAGCTGATTTATCATAACTATGTAAACAAATATTATAATGAAAAGAAGTATAATTGATTTTAATCATATTTCAAAAGATATTTCAGAACAGGATGTGGACGCACTAATACAATACTATAAATATTATCATAAAAAACTTTGGTGTGTAAAAAAATGTTACAAATACTACAACAAGATCCTTCGAGTAATATCTTATCTACCCTTGTTAATGACCAGTTCTGGTATAATTTCAAGTGGGGTATCATTAAATCCTTTTTTGTTAATCATATCCGCTATTGGGGTTTCACTTACAGCGGCGTGTAAAAAAGTAGAACCAAGACTTTTGATAAAGAAGCACGGTTGTTTAACATCAATTAAAACTTACAAGAAACTACTTGATCAGATCCGGTCTTACCTACGAGGAATTAAATATAATATGGATGATTTATTACGTGAATTTCGTATTATTGACAATATGTTAACAGACATTCTACCAAAGAGGGTTAGCAAGTATGAAAAAAAATATCACAAAAAATATGAGTAACATAAAATTTTATCTAAACTTAAGATATAATATAACTAAAATAATATCATTTTCATTCTAATGCTAGTTTAATTTCCACCTTGTTAACTGAAACGTTCTAATGCACAGTTTAATTTTCATCCTGTTATCTTGTGGTAAAAACCCGTTTGCCGTCTTTAGAATAATTGTATTCCACACATGCGCTGTTCTAACAAATTAATCACCTCTGTGTAAAGAGCTTATCGCATTCCAACACCTGTTGTTTTGTTTGGTTACAAAATACCTGTTTACATAGTAGTAGTAGGGGGAAAAGAAGAGGTGGGGGAGGGTGAGTCAAAATCCTGTTTTATTTTGGAAAAAAAGGGGGTGGGGTGGGGGATAATTTAGGACTATAATTTATACTTGTTTGGAGGGTAAAAAAAACAAAGTGAGTTGAAAACCTGGTTTTCCTCTACTACTATTTATTACCTCTTTCCATTGATCAAAAGAGGCTTTCTCACACATCCAAATAGTCGAATAATATCATAATAGACTCTATAAAGAATAGTTTGGCACATTACAATGAAATTTAACGTATTTTGGTAAATTGTTTTCAGTTTTTAACACACCTGCAAAATTTGCCATACCTCTACAAATCCGCTAATCTATTTAAACTTCTTAACAATGGATAATCTGCATATGGATTCAACCTGCTCCTTGTAGCTAGTGACTAAATAGCACACCTAAATTGGGGCAAAGTTGTAACAAAGTCGTCTCAAACGTTGGCCAACGGTGAACATGTTCAGCCAAAGTTGACCTAACGTCACAATTTCTTGATGATTGATCTGTCCAAGAAAGGAATGACGTTAGACCGACGTCGGTTTGGTTAACGTCAGAGACAAGCTGATATCCATGGTGACAAAGGTTGACCAATGGAGGGCCAGTGCGGAAAATGATAATTTCTTTTAATGTTTTATGCCATGTAACGTTTTACATGAATTGATGTGTTTAATATTCTTAATAATGACTCTATCTAGGCTGATTTAATCTACAAATTAAAAACTATTGAGTAACCAAAAAAATCTTAGATCTGATTATAAAACTATTAAATGAACGGTTAACCTTAACAATCTCTGCTATGCGATGATTGAGTAAAATTTAGAACAGCAAGCTGTTCTCTCCCCTTTTTCTAACTGCCGCCAGGAATGTCAGAAAGAAAAGCAGAGAACAACTTGCTGGTCTAAGTATAACCATGCCGTTTTGTTTCCACTGATATTTTTGTAACTTATATGCCAGATATGATTCTCAAATATAGGTAAACATAAAAATCCGAAATTCACAAAAACTCATGGGATACAATATAAAAAGATTTTCTAATAAGTAAAAGTTTTAAAAACCGACCAAAACCCCCAAACAAATAAACAAAAACTAAATGTGTATATCTTATGCAAATACCAAGAGATATTGATGTTGCAACTGATAAACTCACAAACAAATAATTAGAATTCTGAGTTTTGTGCAGTCTTTGTGAAACTGTAACATTTGCCCAACAAATAAATCAAAGTTTGATCGCCAATTAAGAAAAAGACAAGGACAAAGGAAAGAGCACGCTAATATGCCTGCAGTCGTGGTAGGCCAATCGACTTGAATAGATTAAAAAAAGCAGGAGTAAAGGAAACAACGAGAAAATGCATAATAAAAAACAAGCAAAGTGCGGATAATATTGACTCATCTTTCACATTCTGAAAAAAATGAACCTAAAACATTCTGGAAAATAACAAAATTACTTTTGAGAGATAAATCTTCAAATTATATTCCACCAGTTACAGGTACAAGAAACAATGTGCATTAATAATGAACAAGATAGGGCAAACTTTTATTAAAGGAATACTTAACTTTAATTTCAACTATTTATGGAAATGGAATAGCTATAGTAAGAAGCGGCAAGAATAGTTACAGGACTTCTAAAATACACTAGTAGGCAATCTCTTTGTTTTAAAACAGGACAGGAAAGACGGCCGTAAGAAAGAGACAAAAATTACTAACACTCTACAACATTAAAAACTATCCAAACTCCGGACTATCTCATTAAATTACTCGCTCTCCCTCTGTTTGAACAAACAAATGATAACCTTCGTAGTTCAAATAATATAGTCATTTTCAATATGTCACTCCTTATGGTTTTTTGATATCTTTATCTTTGAGATGATCGACCACAGCATTTACTGCCTGGATCGAGTAAGCAATAAAATAAAATATTACATTAATGGATGGAATAACAGAGATCAAAGCAAAGCTATAGTGTAGAACAGCACGAGCCCCCGTGTGTAAAATATAACAATTTAATCATTTACAAAAACAAAATGAAATTGAACATAACATTTGAATGCTTCACACTCTCTTGAAAATAGAGCTATACAATTCATGCGAAATTCAGTTAAAAGTTTTGTTACACTGATCAAACAAATTTCATCATATAATCGGGTGACTGATCGAACTCTGATTGCCGAGATGTCAGCATCACCTAGTTCCTTCTGTTCTTTTCCAAATCACAATATGCAAAAGGTCGGGATTGGCCTTATTTCTTTACTTTTCGGTGTCTTTCCCTCTAGCCTCTTTCGGTCATCATCAGCGTTGGTTGTATAATGTGCTCTTTTCCACTGTCGAGTACAGGCATGGAGCTTTTGTTTCCTTCAAATAAAAATATAATACCCAACCTAAATTCGTGCCAGCTTTTTATTCTTCTGGGATCAAAAATATTCCCACTCTTTTTACGTCCGATATCGTCTAACGTAATTCAGCTGAACTAAAATATGGTCATTTCGCAACCTAATATTGATAGACACTCTCTACCATCATAAATTAATGTCTTTTTAGCGGCAACTAGCATTCCTAATTGGGACCATGACATAATCAAACCTCGTTGATAATTATTACTATGCCCCTATGTGCTGTAAATCACTAGCTTACTATGCCAATCGTCTTGCATCCCAAATGCTAACACTATCGATTCTCATTTGAAAAAAAAATCACAACTTAATTACACAAACGAATTTATGGACTTCAGTCCTTGCCCTCGATATGTTTCTTTACTAATAATCGATTCTCTGGCATATATTTTCGGACATAGAAAAATCAATTCTCAAAATACATGATAGAAATTATTTAAGATAGATAATTTACTTCTCACTCACAGTTAGTATCAGAAGAAACACATGGAATATTTACAATACATGCTTTCTCTAATGTACAAAGCCACTAAATCTGAACACATTCATATCAATGAAATATTGTATGATATCATAGAATGCACGAGTGATATAACATTCAGGACAAATGAAGGCAAAACAATTATGAACATAAGGAAAATTGAAGCATGAATTTAAAACGAACCATTCAACAAATAATTACAAACGTACGTCATTGAGCATACTGAATGCAATTGAGACTAATCATATGCTCCATTGAGACTCACTCATGCTATGCAGCTGAATCTCTCGCTTTCGTGTCCTCGACTTTCCGAAACAAGTCCATTGGGCAATCTATATAGAAATACTTTTCATTTCATGTAGTTCAATTCTGGCTTGCCTAATAAACTTAGACTATCTAATTTCTGGCGGGAGATTTACTTAAAACATCGAATTCCGTCTGTGAATACAACCCCCCTTGTTTAGCTTAGCCAATCAGTATAACTTTCTCTGACTACTATTTTTTTAACACACATGTAGGAGTCAGAATAATCCGGAAATTGCGAAACTATCACTACAAAATCTTGCACCATTGCACAATTTCAGGCTAAATTGTAACAAATCATCTTTTATATTCTCAGCATTAGCCTTGTGGCATGCCTTACAGTGCTTTAAAGAAAGAAAGGTGTTTATATTATAATATCGTATAGTATCTATAGTATTATAGTATCGTATAGTATATATCGTATATTATAATATCGTATCTAGTAAAATGCCCGGTTTTAAAATCGAACCCTGTATAGTATCCAAACAAGATTACGACATAATGTAAGTTCATTAAAGCTGATCTTTGCCATGTTCAGCGAGTTGACACCCATTTTGATTCGTTGGTGGGACTGAAACCACCATGCATTTCTTAATATTCTGTCCCAAGTTTAGTAGACAACAAACTGAGCTGATGAGAAAGTTACTCTGGTGCTATATACATCTGTTAATTTAGATTTACTGTTATGAGAAGAGGGCGATGGGGGAATTAAAAATATAGAATTCAAGAACATGTATGCAATTATATATCCGACAGTGGAAGATTGCAATAACTTACATATATCGTGACTACTGTTGTTTGTGCCTCACTCCCTCCAATAATTTTTCATTATTAGACAGAGTGGTCGTGTTGCATATACTTCATTATTATATAAGAAGAGGACTAATGCAAGTTGTTACAATTTGTGCTCAATCCAGTTGGCATCGGGACACAATTAGTATTTCCAGTTCAGTAACCACTAATGTAGTCCCAGTTTTTTTTTTGAGCATTTTTTTCTTCTTTCTGTCTACGTTTGGTGGTGATACAAAATTTAGATTTAAGCGTTCTTGGTATGGATTTAAAGGCTTTATTCTTTAGAATATAAGCTTATGGCGTGGTTGTCTGTGTCTGTGTGTGTGTTTCGGTGGATTTTGTACAGTGAGTAGTAAGGTCTTGGTGATGAACCAGAAGTGAAATCTGTGTTCAATTGCACATTGGTTTGTTGACCGTCAAGTCATTATAAAAAAAGAATGCCGGTGAACCTTTGACAAGACCTTCACTATAAAGTCATCTTTGAAGGTATTTTAAATTAACATATGATTTTTATTGATTGTCATACAGTGGAAAGTTCAGTACTGAGAAACAAATGTAAAGAATATATCGTAATCAGTGGCGTCGCTAGGGTTGGTGTCACCCAGTGCGGTAAACTCACAGTGTCACCCCTCCAGATTTGTGAATCTGGGCCAGATGCTCTGCAGACTGCACGGTAGCACCCTGACCCTGTTCTGCCTTTTAGTCATGTATATATTTAACTATGATTGGTTATCCGCTTCTGAAATACGACTGGACCGAGCAATGTCTGCTCTGTAAAATTTGCAATTTTTCATTTGGTGTCACCCCTCTAAAATGGTGTCACCTGGTGCGGTCCGCACCCCTCGCACCCGCCTAGCTACGCCACTGTTCGTAATATTGTGTTCTATGGTCCATTGTGTCATACTGAGACAACATATTATGTTAAAACCAATCAGGTCCACTCACGCGGCTTTATTCTTGTAGCCTTAACCGTTACTATTTATACTATCCATTTAATCGGTAAGGTGATGCAACTCGTAATATTGTTAGAAGAGTTGTCACCCTTGAGTTTTCTTCTATGAAGGTAATTTTAGTATCCGTAATCTGCCAGGATGGCTTTTGTACACGAATCACTTCGACTGTAAGCGTACATTTTTTGCTTCTTTGTAAATCTTATGAAATTTTGTTAATCGATTCTAACTAATCTATTTTCATTAAAATTAATCTTATGTCAGTAGTATGAATAAGTGGGGATTGATTGAATGCTTTAGCAACACATCTTATTAAAGACAAGACTTGAACAGCTTGTGTCCGTTGCTTTTTTTATTTTAAATAATAACATGACTAATTGTTGTCAATAGTCATGCCAGAAGTAAAAAAAAGTAGATACAGGCCGGGAACAATTTGTTGGGCTAAGATTTGGACTGTGGTATACTCAGTATCTTAAAATTCGTCATAACACTGGTCATTACTCCACTTTGGATACACGACACTAAAATATCGCATACTAAACATAAACATGAATATGTGTAATTATGTGTCCTTAGAACTTAATGTACAGAGAAAAATTTTGTCAAGAAATATTTGGCAGATATTTCACTATCCTGCATATATGTTTTAGGCATATCACATCAGACAAATTCTTCATAGAGCCAAGCGACTCTTCAGGAAGTGAGCTGCTTGCGATCGACCGAGTGACACAGGAGATTTCCCTGCAAGGTCTGTGACAGCATTTAAGATATGTTGCATTTTCAGGGATTTTATTTTAGATGGTGTCATTAGTAAGCCTTAATGTATTCCAATTTGTTAAATCACTTTCTGAACAGCTCTAAATCATATTGTCATCACATGTAGTCCTACAGCATAAGCTATTGACCCTGATATTTTTTGTTTCGTGGGTTGAGGTCTTATTTTCTAAATAATGGCACTGTGTATGGAAATATTTAAGAGCAAAATTCAATCGTTATAGCAGTATAATTATTTTTCACAGAAGAATTTTTGATGTGCTTTAAAATCTTGAGAGAACTCGTTCACCATTAAGTCAGTGAAGCCGCTTGACCAGCCATAGCTGCCATTTCTCATACTCAAAATTTACACGTTCTTTGTCTGCGTCTGCATCATTAAATCAGCTGCATTTGATAATTTATAAAAAAAACTAATTGCTTCCTACATCAGTATCAGAGCCTTTACTTAAGTTATTGAAACTTTCAGAGTTGCGATTCTAATTGTGAAAACTCAAGTAAGTACTGAACAAAATTCGCAACCTCCATTTTGGAGAGTGGAGAATATGACCCAGTTACATTAAATAGCAGTTTTCGACCAGAGCATAAACAGTGACCACATGATCTGATGCAATGGTCATTCACACCAATGAATGCAGTATCTAATAGGGGGTTTCTCCCAAAGGGGGCACTACAAAAACTTGCTCTAAATGGCTGATGTTTACAGCAGGTGTCAAAAGGTGCTCGTATGAGAATGGTGCAGAGGCGTCAAAAGGCACTTAAATGCAAATCGGGTAGAGGCATTCAAAGGCGCTTCCATGTGAATGGAGTAGAGGCATCCGAAGATGCTTGTATGAGGCAAAGGGTCAATAACCACTTTTACATTAAGTTTCTGTGTTAAATTGTATCTTGTCTACATTGGTCAATTTGAAAGCTACATTAACAGTGTGTCACACAGTGAAATGTATTATATTGAACTCTCTTTGGTGGTTATTGCTTGTTCAAGTCCATGTTAAACAATAGCTACCAATCAAAAGTTAGTGTTGCTTATTCCAGTGTGATAAACAGGAAGTATTGGCAGAGCAACAGAGAAATTTTGCACAAAAGTCATTAATTGATATCTAAAGTATTTAAATAGAGACACTGTAAGGATTTGTGATTATGTGAATCATGCAAAATATGAGGTACAGAAGTATTTCACCCCTATTAACTATTAACTACTATAAATCAAGAATAATATTTTTTCTTTCTGAAAGTTCATTATAAAATGGCACTTGAGAATATTTCTAAATTTGTTTGAAACAGCCCCTGTACATAAAAGCAAATGCATACATGTCTTCATATCATACTATTTGTCGTAATTTCCAATGAAAGATTACCATGGCTATTTACACTGAAGCAATGAAATTGGTATATAAATGAATTTAACGCTTTTTTCCATTCAAGCTGATCCAGCCAACATGTGAGCGTATCTACTTTTAGAAAGGTTGTTCTTAATGTAACCAGTTACTTTATAGCTTCATTACAACAGTCTTTCGATAGTTTGCAGCTGTAAGGTTTTATTATTTGTCTACATGTTGTAATGTTAGGCCATGGTAAATTAGTATTTGCTATGCAACTTTTTTTGGTAGCCACAAATTTATAGCTTTTGATAAAATGAGGCTGACAATCGTCATGATGTTGAGGGATTTACAGATGGTGCCCAGGATTGAATTCAGTATTAATAATTTGCCAATATCTTTCAATAACTTGAGAATTTTAATGCAACAATTTGTTGGTGAGCTAAAGTTTTTTTTCCAGTTAAATTAGTTAAAATTTTTATTTGGACAGGTCTGATTGGCATCACAGTTATTATTGATAAGGGGCTCAGTTTTGATTTAGAGGGTCCCAAACATTAGACTACACTTTTTTAAAGCTCTGCCCAATCCTAATGCCAAATAGTATCTGTTGCTAATTTGTAATAATAAGCATTACCCAATCAATCTTTAAAAATCCAAATGTACATTGATCACTTCATTCACTAATACATATACACCCTATTTATAAACATAAACACAAAGTAAGTTAATATTCTTTTCTGATCTGAGTACTGCAGATGCAATGAATCTTGTATATAAAGATCAAGCATCCAAATTTACTATCCTTTGATCTGTATGACCACTTTACAGATAAAAAGAATGAGAAAAATTATAATGCATGATCTTAATTGATTCGACTAAGTATATAATCAGTGATCAGTAAATGTTACACTTGAAGTAGATTTGCCAAGAATGATGCAATTGATGTTCAACAGTTTTTGCAAAATTCGTTTTTATTGTAACAATAAACCAAGAGAAGGTGGAAGTATGTTGAATGGCCTAAGTCTTGAAATAATGTTGTAGAAAAGAAGCATCCAGATCCTGAAAATGCATGACATGTGCGTGTATTGGGGAGGGTGTGAATGGCCATTATTATGATGAATAGACACATGTGATTTCTTGAACACAAATACTTTTTTTCTTTTTTTTTTGTAGGGGGTCCCAAGAGGTCCATTATATAAAGCTCTCACATTTACAGATCACAGACATATTTTCTCTGTCTATTTGGGTAGGAGTCTTGGCAAGTGTGGATGCGTGAAAAAGCTTCCAAGTAGTTTCCCATGGATTGGTGGATCTTCATGGAGTTTTCTAGGTTTTTCCTCACCCCAAAATGCTGGCTTCCATGTTTAGCCTATCATTTGGTAAAAAATGGTGTTAAACCCACAAAAACAAACCAAACATTTTTCTCTCTTGTAAAGATTATTTATTTTACTTGTATTTGTAAAACAAAAGATTTTTAAAAAAATGAATTTCTCATTTTAAAGGTGAACTTAACAAGGTTAAATCTGAACTTTTGCCAATTGATCCTAAATATTATGTATTTTTTTGTGTGCTTGCTTGTTTTCAGTGATTGAGGGTAAAGTAATTGTAGCATACCTGATTTTTATAATTTTTAAAAATGTTCTTGACATAATTGAGTTTTATTTGCAAAAAACAGAATGTTTTGGATAAGAAATCTTTGACCAACATCTGGTCATTTTATAGTTTATTAGGTTTTTATATAAGGTTGTGATAATCAAAATTATTCATACTTCCTTTTTAAGTTCAGTCTGTGGAATTGTTTATTTTTGTGTTTAGATGTAACTTGAGAGGAATCATTTATTTAAAAATTATTCATTGGAATTACTAAGTGGTCATTGACATTTTGAACAACAACACTATTGGGATGACTGTGAATTCATTCATAGACATCTGGATTATATCATTTGATACATCAACATCATTCAGTATTAGAATTCATTCAGAACACAAGACACTTTTGGACTTGTGATACAGCATTTTGATTATTTGGAATTTAAGAAATTTTAAGATTATTTTGATTAAATTCACAATACTGTGAGTTCCTCTTACATGTTTACTTTGTAAGTTGGAGATTTATTTCATGATTCAATTAAACTGGTTGGTTTCATTTTGTAACTAATGGGGTAGTTTAAGACTGTAGAGTTTAAACACTGAGCTATAAAATAATTTATTTTTATTAAGTTATTAATGTTCACATAAAAAGATATGGCCAAGGTTAACCTAATTATTAAAATGTAATAATTTGTGTGTGTATTTATGAATCAGTAGGTAATAAATATCCTTGAAAATGTCTGCTCTAGGATGTGCATTTGTGGGATTTATGCCAGTGTTAAACAAAATTCAGCAGAAAAATAAACCGAATGTGTGATAATTATTTGTTATACAGAATCAAGCTAGCCTTGAATGTTAGGGAGAAGTGACTTTTCCTTTTAGACTGAACATGGAGAAGTGAAAGCTCAACATGGAGAAGTGGATGCAAAGCAAGAAACACTAAACTAAATTTTCTTGTTTGAATTATGTCCTCTATTTGCCAGTATTATTATATACATTTAACATTGGATTTAAGCAATACTTAATTTTTAAAGTAGAAAATTTTCTTCGTTATTTTGGTCATATGATTTTAAAAAGAGAATTATAGAAACTACATTTTAATGAATTTTAGCTGAATAACCAGATTACATTATTGTAATTGCAAATTAGTAAAATTGTTTGATTGACTACCCTTAAGAATTCACAATAATGGCACTTGAAAGATTTCTAAACACATATGAAACAACCCCTGTACCATGTACATCAGAAAAAATACACACGTCTTAAGATAATACTATTCATCCTCATTTCTTTGTTGTAGATAAAATATTACCGTAACTAGTCATATGTAACACACTAAAATGCATAAAATTATGGAGATGGCTCCTTTATAATCAGTATATGAACCAAACCTGTTACAACTGCATCAACACAGACATGTGAGCACATGTGTTTTTAGGAGGGTTTTTCATTATGTAACCACTCACTTTACACATCTTCATTGCAACAATCCATTGGATTGCAGATTTATGGTTTAATTATTTGTCTAAAGACTTGTAGTAATTTTAGGCAGTTGTTAAATAGTATTTGCTTTGCTGCTTTCTTCCATATCTTTCCAAATACGAGACTAGAGTCAGAAACAACTTTGACCATACATTTTTGACCTGCATAATTGCATTTTACAGTTAAATCTTTAATAACATGATACCTAGGCTTTGCTTTCTATAAATTGTATATTTTTCTGAATATATTTGCCCAATGATTTAGAAAAACAATCTAATAAACTGGTACTTCCCAGACACAGTGATAGCTGTCATTATTTCCGTTATGTGTTCACTTACAGTTTCAAACTAATTTTAGTGTATAAGAGGCAGTTCAATTATCCAGATCACCAATTCTGTTCTTAAAATACAAATTGCTATTTACATACAACTGTTAAAGTTTCAAAACACAAATTTTTATGTTTCTTTTCATGAAAGGATAACATGCAGAAATCAAGCGGTGATAGTTGCTAACTTACTTGCTAAATGGTTAATGATCAATCAGCTATCAAAACACATGCTTCTGAATGTGCAAGAGTTTGTTTCTTGATATAAAAACTAGGCCTTGCTATAGATGAATACATTTCACTACAAGAGAACACTAGAACTAACCTGGCTTAGGCAAGGGTCATCTCAGAAAGTATGATCAGTCAGTGTACCTCTAAAAAAGGGGCCCGATTGGCGTTAGCTTTGCCCTGACTAGGATGTCCTTTAGGTTTTTTGGACAGAAAGAAAAGGTTGATAGGATACCATTTATTCTGACCTATCACCCAGACAATCCCAAAGTAGGTAAAATCATCACAAACCACTGGCCAACCGTGCAATCGTCAGACATACTAAACCTAATACTTCTGAACAAACTTGCTGTAGCTTTCCAGAGACCAAAAAACCTAAAGAACATCCTAGTCAGGGCAAAGCTAATGCCAATCACTAGTCAAAACCAACCTAGTCAATCTGGACCCTGTGGCGATAAAAGATGCAAAACCTGTCAACATATGATAGAGACCAAGACATTCACTAGCACAGTGACTAAAGAAAATCTAAACATACATGGTCCAAACAAAACGTGCAAAAAAGAGAATGTGATTTATCTCATCACATGTAAGATCTGTGGCCTTCAGTACGTCAGAGAAACTGAAAAGCTACACAAAAGAATACACCTTCATAGATCTGATTGGATGACAAGAAAGCTGTACAGAAAACCTGGTCTCAGAACACTTCTCCTCCCCTGGCCACACTTTCAGTGATATAATACTTATCGCTATTGCTAACAACCACAGCTGGAGTTCCGAAACCAGGAAGGAAAAGGAATCATACTGGATACGCCGCCTTAGAACATTGAAACCAAGCGGTCTAAACCAAGAAGACTAGAAAATGAAAACTATGCACTAGTAGAATATAACATTTTCTAAATCTTCTTATTATCCTTCAGTTTTTACTATAAGAAAAACCGGTATAGAATCAAATATCTGGGATATAATCTGCATTACATAAATGTACAAAAAGTAAAAATAGATGTAGCTTTGGCTTGTAGACTTTTAGGGAATTATACAACGTTTTCAGTTTCCGCAACTAGGCTATACAAGCTGGTTGTATTTATAGTTTTAGCACATGTGAAGACAGCCATGTAGAAGTTTACAAACACGTTTTTGTGTTTATTTGTTTGTCATATATATGTTTTGTATTTGCCTTTGAAAAAGACTCATTAAGAGTTGAAAGCGCTTAGGCTAGTTAGTTACTAGTTTCGTAGTGTTCGTCGTCAGTTTATTGCATCTATATATATATATATATTCAGTTTATTTATTTACTGGAAATATGAAGTACTTATCAATAATATTCTTGGAAGGAGGCATTAAATTGGAATTACAGTGAATTCAGACATGGATATCTTTGGATTATATTATTATGATTCATCAAAAGAATCAGTACATCATCACACTTCAGGCCATTGTTACGTTGGTACATTCAAGACTACAGATACACCAACACATTCAGCATCTGATCTTATTTGGAATACCACAGGAATTTAATTAAAACTTATTCTTTACGATAGGTGATGAAAGTTTTTATGACTATTTGAGATTTAATTAATATTACTAAAAGTTCCTTTTCAATTTCCACTTTCGTTTTCGGGAAAGACAAGTAAATTGTTTGTTGAAGTTTGCAAACATTATTGGTTTTTCTGTTACTTTATTTTTGACCATAGAGTTGTAACAGCATATTTTATCCACAAAACCCAACTGATTCATAATACTTTGCAAAGGCAAAGTAATTTGAATTCCATATAATTCTAATTGCTTCTTCAAATCATGGATCATTAATCTGTTTACTTGGTAGCTTAGATCCCCATTCAGTTACATTCCTCAAAGATCATGTACATCACTCCAGTGGTCTAATTTGTCTCATTTTAACTTTGGCTAACTAACTCATTAACTTTCCTGTGATACCACAAATTGCATATATTGAGATTTCAGTTATAATGTTGATTTTGTCTGTGGATGAATCTTGATGTTATAATGTGTGTATGTGGATGAATCTTGATGTTATAATGTGTGTATGTGGATGAATCTTGATGTTATAATGTGTCTATGTGGATGAATCTTGATGTTATAATGTATGTGGATGAATCTTGATGTTATAATGTGTGTATGTGGATGAATCTTGATGTTATAATGTGTGTATGTGGATGAATCTTGATGTTATAATGTGTCTATGTGGATGAATCTTGATGTTATAATGTATGTGGATGAATCTTGATGTTATAATGTGTGTATGTGGATGAATCTTGATGTTATAATGTGTGTATGTGGATGAATCTTGATGTTATAATGTGTGTATGTGGATGAATCTTGATGTTATAATGTGTGTATGTGGATGAATCTTGATGTTATAATGTGTGTATGTGGATGAATCTTGATGTTATAATGTGTGTATGTGGATGAATCTTGATGTTATAATGTGTGTATGTGGATGAATCTTGATGTTATATTGTGTGTATGTGGATGAATCTTGATGTTATAATGTGTGTATGTGGATGAATCTTGATGTTATAATGTGTGTATGTGGATGAATCTTGATGTTATAATGTGAGTATGTGGATGAATCTTGATGTTATAATGTGTGTATGTGGATGAATCTTGATGTTATAATGTGTATATGTGGATGAATCTTGATGTTATAATGTGTGTAGACTACCATGCCTTTACTGTTTTGTTCTTTCTTTTCATAGCAAACCAAGGCCAGATTCCAGAATCAGTCTCCAAACCAATATGTGGCATATTTGGGATAATCAGACTCATTGCAGGTAAGAAATAGCCTTGGAATTGAAATTATATTGTACAATCAGGGATGCATTATATTCAACAGAAATATATTTGTCTCACTTTTTTGACAAAGATATAATAGGATATGCCTCTCAGTATTCAGGTTTTCAGTAGACAGTCTAGTACTAAATGGCTGTGTTTCTGCCAAGATGGGCTCAACAAAATGATAAGATTAAACTGAACATTGACATTTTGTATTGTTGACCATAATTTTTAAAAATGATTTATCAGTCAGATTGCATGTCTACTTTCGGTTTTGTATAGGTCCATACTTAATAGTGATAACCAAGAAGCAGAAGGTGGGAGAGATAAATGGACACACTATTTGGAAGGTGTTGGAGACAGAGATTCACTCCTACAAGAGAACCATGCTTCATCTCACAGAACAACAGGTATCAAGCAACCTAATAATTCTTCCTATTGCTTGCAGTCTGATTGTGAATACCTTGACAATGTTCACCTACCTTTTTATTTGGCTTACCATTTGAGTTTCATGATGAATTCAGCACATCTTGAGCCTTTATTTTTGTAATGTATCTTTGATGCATGAAGTATATAGAGTGGTAAAATGCAGCTACTTTTATAAGGTGGGTACGATCGTGGATCCTTTTACATAGTAATGATATATATAATATGCCTCTGTAAAAGGTGACCTTGTCTGTGGCACAGGACACTTTATTTTTGGCCCCCTTAAAACCCAATTAGGAAAAGATCATGCAGAATATCTGCAATTCATGTGATTGGTAGTATCCAATGGACACATTCTTTCTTATTGAAAAAAATATGGTTCTCAAATAATCATGTTTATGATTTTTTTATCCAGGATTTTAATTGATTTTTTTTTTTTTGGTAGACAAAGTTTTTGGATGCATGCACTTGTATGATTGAGATTTGATGCAGTCACTTATGTGAAAACTGTGAAGGGGTTCCAATTGAATTATCACTGAAGAATAAAACAAATCGATCCAATGATCAATTTGTTTTAAATCATATTTCTAGAGTTCTAAAGGTCAATTACAGGGAATAGTCATGTAGAAATATATAGACAAGTCATCATGTAGGGAAAGTATGAGTTACACAAATGCAATAAAAAAGTGATGATGAATTTGTTTTGCATCTCAGCACATGGAATGGTAATCAAGACAACAACAAAAAGAAAGCACACACACACACACACACAGTGTTAGGTAGATTTAGGAACCTCCCTTGTATATTAAAGTTCTTGGCACCATCATTTTTAAAATTAGTTCTGTGATAAATTAATGTCAGAGAATTTGAGCTATTTCTTATGCTGTAAACTTTTGTAGTGAGAGTATTATAGGTGATCTTATTTAGAAATGAACATACAAGTGGAAGTCATTTGAACTTCATTGAAGGAACTTAAATTTGTAATAAGGTTTGATTTTGTTTTATAATCAAAAGGAATTACATTTATTTAAAACTTTGGCAAGTAATGCATTTTAATCTTTTTTGTGTAGAAACAAAATTTGAAAGGCGCAATTTAATTTTTTTTGGGATAGAATCTGCTTTTGTACCTTGGAATGTAAAATATCCTTGTATTTTATGAACTTGAGTTAATTAAACATTGTCAAAATGTTTCCATGTTGAGTAGTGCAAATTCCAGATAATTGTTGGTCTGAACAGTTTATGATATTTGTGCCACTTCTCAATAGATATAATATGCATGTATCTGGATTTTTTTTTTCAGACAAGGGATAACAGCATATACCTGTCTATGGTGAACAGTGTGTTGAAGACAGAGAGCTACTACTTCTCCACAACATATGACCTGACACATACCTTACAGAGGTTGTACAACACTAGTCCAGATTTTCTTTCCATGCCTCTGCATGAAAGGGTAATAAAAAATAATTTGTGAATGTCAGAATGTTTATAAATTATCAGTAGATAAGGTGTAAAAAGAAGGGTTTAGATATGTTGATACTCAAAAAAATTTCAGTGCAAAACTCATTGTATAGAGGATATTTTCTTTTCCTGCATTAATACTGGTTATATTTCATTGTGTAGTAAAAAAAATGTATATTCTAATGAGCAGGAAAGCCCAAGGTAAAAATGTATCAGTTTTTGTACAACAAAATGAAATATATCTGGTATTAATATATTTATTATATACAAGATTCTAAATTGAATCTTCTTTGATTGAACTCACTCTGCATCATACTAAATCCACCCCTCTTTTCATAAGTTCACCTCAGTTCCAAATATATATATATATATATATATATATATATATATATATATATATATATATATATATATATATATATATATATATATATATATTAGCTGATCATAAAAATATCTGCAGTGTGAGAGATCCTTTGATTTGGGGTGAATTAGTGCATTGTGAGAGATTATTGATTTGGGGTGAATTAGTGAAATGTGAGAAATCTGATGATTTGGGGTGAATTAGTGCATTGTGAGAGATTTGTTGATTTGGGGTGAATTAGTGAAATGTGAGAGATCTGTTGATTTGGGGTGAATTAGTGCATTGTGAGAGATCTGTTGATTTGGTGTGAATTAGTGCATTGTGAGAGATTATTGATTTGGGGTGAATTAGTGAAATGTGAGAAATCTGATGATTTGGGGTGAATTAGTGCATTGTGAGAGATTTGTTGATTTGGGGTGAATTAGTGAAATGTGAGAGATCTGTTGATTTGGGGTGAATTAGTGCATTGTGAGAGATCTGTTGATTTGGTGTGAATTAGTGCATTATGAGAGATCTGTTGATTTGGGGTGAATTAGTGAATGTGAGAGATCTGTTAATTTGGGTGAATTAGTGAAATGTGCAAAATCTGTTGATTTGGGGTGAATTAGTGAAATCTTGTATTTTTTCATGTGAAAATATTAGGATATATATTTCACATGTGAAAATATAGGATTTAACAAATTATGAAAAATATTTTCTTAGTAATTTTCTGCATTTCATCCTTAAGTGTCTAATAAATTATATTAATAGTATGCAATAAGAAACCTGAAAATGATTAATAAGCCGCACATTTATTTATTTATTTATTTACATTTATTTATTTGGATACTAAGCAAGTATTTAAAAGTATACTTAAAAGGCATGGGCACACACAACCCATATGGTATATTTATCTCAAAAATGTGTGTATATCAACATGAAAGAAAGTAATAAAAAATTGCTTTATTACCACTATTATTATTTTCCCAATTATGTGTTGAACAAAATAAATGTATCTTTTCATGTTGGTATAACCTGATTTTGGGGGAATGATCTTTCTCAAAATCATATTTTGTGCTTTTTAATCTGTTGAATAGTGTAAATATAAAAAGTTAAATATTTTTTAAAAATAAAAGCATGAAAAAATAGGCACACCTTTACTTTTTTAAAATTAATAATAGCATAAATGATTATTACATGTTTTAACTGCATATTATAAATTTTTTTTGAATAATTTTGTATTGAAAGACTCAATAGATTGGAGACAGCTGAAAAATAATGTGAATCCATTATATTCATGGGTACTGATATAAACTGCACAGACCCATATCTGCCATTACATAATCTGCCAGCAGATCTGGATCTGTGCTATTTTTTTATAGAAATAATCAGTAGTACAAGCATTACATACCCTGATTTATAGGTGTACTATGTAAAGGCAGATCAGGGTCTATGCTATTTGTTGTAAAAAATAAACAGAACAAGCATCACAGACCCTGATCTGTTGGTCTATGTTGTTTGTAGTTGGATCTGAGTTAAAATTGACTATAAGATTTTATGGTTTTGCAAAAAATTAAAATTTCATTGTTGCTTAAATTTATGGCTTGTGAAAAAGATCTCATTGTTTCTACAAAACTTCATTGTTGGTGTAGTGTTAAAATTCATTCTTAGCATCAAAAATGAAATCCATAAAAGTTGCTTCACCAAGAAAATTGCTGAATTCACAATAAATCTTTCTATTAGAAGGGTTATACATATTCTAATGCTGCAGTTATACATTATGATAAAGGAAAATTCAGATGATTGATAGAAAATATTTTAACCCTAATGATGCCACATAAATGAGGCAGTCAAATTTAAAATGGCAAAGACATTTTATCAGTTCATCTTGCTTTAGCGTATTTTATTACCATTATATTTTGGAACATGCATGAGGCAGAGTTGAATTGGAATATTTGGATATTACTTATTCAGACTTTATTATTGGCTTGAAATATATATGACATACAGGCAACACATCAGATCCTATATTTTCCAGGTTAGCAAGTAGAGTAAAACCTACTTATCTCGACCTTGGTTATTTCAAGAACCTGCATATATTGAGTGTTTTGGTCCTGTCTCGACATAATCCTTCTTTTCTTGTGCTATTTTTGCCTGCTTATCACCCCCTGTTAAGTCGATAACCCTGTTATTTTGAGCATAAGTTTTGGTCTGAAGTAACACATTGACCCGCTTAATTCAACAAAATGCAACTTTTAACATCCATCTGAGAGATTTTGCAAGAAATGATTTGGCTATTACCAGTACACTTGTACCAGCATTGATAGAAAATGTTGCTACAAGACCAGATTTTACTGGTATAAATCCTAATCAACC
This sequence comes from Potamilus streckersoni, assembly GCA_016746295.1. NCBI lineage: Eukaryota > Metazoa > Mollusca > Bivalvia > Unionida > Unionidae > Potamilus > Potamilus streckersoni. Next base: position 1,929,348 of record JAEAOA010001605.1, read on the forward strand.
TATGCATGGTTTATCACTTGCATAGAGTGAAGAAGATTATTTTGTAGACAATACTTTAGAATAAAGAAAAATTAATGAATATGTTTCTGACCTTTACATAAGCTGTGTTCAGAATGGACATTATCACATGTCAACACAACAACAATATAGTTCTTCCCACACAGCATTGGGAATTTTGACCTTATGTGTAACTTGGGGAAAATTATCAGGTTAAATACTTAATTTGTTTTACACAACCTATTTAAAACAAATTTTGTAATAGTTAAAAGTGTTTCCATGCTTGGTGCAAATGTAAGCCTTCAGTGTCAGAATGGCTAGATCACGAGACTCACAATCTATTAATAGAAACCCAAAAATTTCCAAACTAAGCTGTCCCCCCCACGGTTATTAATTTATTTTGAACAAATTTTATTGGTAAAACCCAGCATATACTGGTATAAAGAAACATCTGAAGATAAAAAAAATATTGATTTTCACACTAAATATTGGTCAGTTACATTTTGCTGCTAGTCACAAGTCAACTCTAACGAAAGAAAATGCTTTCATAATGTATAGTCCTACATGTACATTAACTTAAATTGGTTTAGATTTTTCATAATATGAGAAAATCAGTGTCTTGCTGATGCTACCAAAGGGTTGAGGCTATTCACAGGGATATAAAATCTTTAGACCACTGACATTCTTGCAGCAACTTATTGTTGTAAAAATATGTGACTTGTTATTTAATCTCATTTTTAAAAGACACATCCAATCTTCTTTTTTCTGCAACCAGACATGACGGAATTGTTATTTTTTGTTGTGCATTGGAAATGCTATTTGTTGTTAGAACAAAACTCATTTTTGGTACTTTAGGTGCATAATCATTGTTCTGCAGTCGACTTGTCAACTAAACCCTGATATCTCTGGACTCGGTTATGTTGACAATTTTTTGACATCCCCAATATAAGCAAGATAACAAGGTTTGACTGTAACAGGGATGCTGCCTTTTATTAGGTTTTGTTTTTTCAGTACATCCAATCAATGGTATTGCATCAGAAGTATTATAAAATGTTTAATTGACAGTGTTACACTTGAAAAAGTGAATTTGATGTAGTTTTTAGAGCTTTCTTCAGCAACAAAATTACAGATAAGACTGTTTGAGGATCCAGAAAAGGGGTTTTGAAAACTTTTGGTTGTCAAAATTATAGGTTGTACTGTTCTTGTTTTGAGGAAAATCACATTTATAATCAACTGGAAACATCAAAACAAATCAGCTACATAAAAGAGTGAAGGTGACAGTAAAATTTAATTTTTTTTTCAAATAGTACTTTAGTACCTCATACATTTTCTATTTCAGGCTGACCAGAGATTTCTTTGGAATGGTCACATTTTACGGGAACTTGCCCAACAGCCAGAGTTAGGGAAATATTGCTTGCCCATTGTACATGGCTGTATCCTTTCATAAATTCATTTGAAAACTTTTCTTGAGGAATAGTGAGTTGTATAGGCTCTTTTTGTTGAAGGTTCTAGTCACTTCATTTTCTCAACTAATGGATTGAGATGATGAAATGAAATGTGGATAAACATGTACTTGATCTATAGCTGTGATTTTGTTCCCCCAGGATTTTCACATAAGATTTAATATACATTTGTCATTGATTTGCAAAGCTGGATTTGCATACTGCTGTATAATCTGATTGTTACCCATGACTCCTATATGTTTGATTCATGCTTTTACTCTGTAATGGAAACATTATGCTGCTGGACAATGAAAATTTACTCTGGTTAATTGACTGAATTTTCTGGGATTAAAGAATAAAGGAAATGGTAATTCTGAATAAAAACAACATTGAGATTTGATTAGTTTGATATTTTCATAAGAACCATTTGGATTTATTTAAGGATAATAGACTATCCTTTGTATACTCATACACTAACAATTGTATGTGCATGTAAATGTTTGTTCTTTTTTAAAACATTATATGTGCAAATCAACATTCTGCAAGCATCCATCATAAGTATTTGATAATTTAACTATATAGCTCTATCAATTTCTTCTCAGCATTAAGTGCTGAGTTTATTTTAAATGTCAGAATTGCTAACAAGTCATATCAGGGATGTCTGAATGCCCCCTATACTCCCACCAAGTCTCATCACAAATTGTCTGGATGTCCCGCCACCCCCACCAACAAGTCTCATCAGGGATGTCTGGATGTCCCCTTCACCCCCACCAACAAGTCTCATCAGGGATGTCCGGATGTTCCCTCCACCCCCACCAACAAGTCTCATCAGGAATGTCTGGATGCTCCTTTCCCCCCCACCAACAAGTCTCATCAGGAATGCCCCCTACACCCCCACCAAGAAGTCTCATCAGGAATGTCTGGATGCCCCATCCATCCCCACCAACAAGTTTCATCAGGAATGTCTGGATGCCCCATCCATCCCCACCAACAAGTTTCATCAGGAATGTCTGGATGCCCCATCCATCCCCACCAACAAGTTTCATCAGGAATGTCTGGATGCCCCATACATCCCCACCATGAAGATGCAGAAGACAACATCAGATCTTAATGCAGCTGGAATGAGAAACTATTTCAGCCATGATCACACATGATCTTGCTAATTAAAAAGGTCAAGATTATCAGGGACGGAACAAGAAGGATTTTATTTGAATCCCATTGCTGATTAGTCATTAGCTTTTATCAGCTTAATATCCTAGGATAGAAATGATTATGCATAAAAAGGCCAGAAATGATTATGTATGAAATTTGTTGAGCATTTCAGCACATCATGGATAACACTAATGGTCTCCGGCAGCTTGGACTTAGTCTTGAGGTAACACTCTTTTTCTCTAAAACCGCATCATTTGGCTGCCTTGCGCACCCTCCTGGTCTACTCTCCCATTCTGTTTTGGGGTTGAATTGAGGAGGTCAAAAATATCACTTGAAAAATCATTACCTAAAATAAATAATTTTATAGATGGCAGTTTTTCAATTTGTTGAACAAATCTTAGGTCAACAATTCATAGTGACCCCAACTTTGATAAAGCATCCCAGTTTGCAAATGTTCGATCTTTGTTCAGAAAATCCTCTTTTAATTCATTGTCAGTGATGCTTTGCAAGAAAAGGAGTTGGGGAATTTGATTGTGGAGAGACTTACAACAATAAGTCCTTTCGCTCCAAATGCTATGATAGAAATGACGTTTTTTTAAAATGACATCAGTGATGTCACACCAGTGACAAATGATACCTCCTGATATTCCCCACAATGATGATTGCGCCATTTAAGGTTTCACTTGAGTAAAAACTGGTTACATCTGGATGTAACAACACCACCAATCAAGTGAAAAAAGAGAGTTAATATATAGACAGCAAATTGTTCATTTTTCCAGGATGCAGAGGTAGCAGAGAAAGTTGTCTGATCAGGTAAGTATCACTGGTGAAACATAATTTACTAAAATATTTGCTTTCAGTTGTCTGATCAGGTAAGTATCACTGGTGAAACATAATTTACTAAAAAATTTGCTTTCTATCAAAAAGATTGTTTGAATTATTGAAAATGAATTTTCTCTGCTTTTCATAGTAAAATAGTTAGAAATCCTTGACACAGAAACAGTTATTGCCATTAAGTCCTGTATAATACATGACAGATCATTTAATTATGTCTTGATCTCACGTCGAAGTATTTACAGAGCAGGAACAAGGTTTTATCTACGAGGCATTGATCCAGAAGGTCAGGTGGCCAACTTTGTTGAGTCGGAGCAAATTGTAGAATATGAAGGCTACATGTGTTCTTTTGTACAGGTAAAGTGTATTAATCATATTTTGAGATCAAATTTTTGAAAGTTTCTCCAGTATTAAAGTCCAAGGTGAACTTTTAAAAGGTTTATACAAAATATGACATTGTGAGTCTGTATGTGTCAGCCTTACTGTGTCTGAATTTTTTTAAAAAGCGATTCTTTGCATATTTTGCTTTCTCAGTGAAATTTGCAGTGTACATTGTGCAAAACAAGAATCATCTATGTGAGATGTATATCTTTATGGATTTCCTTTTTGAATTTGTAACAGTATAATTTTGTGTACACCTCACCCTTGATGACTCCCACACAATGAGGTCCATAAACAGATCACACTATATGCAAGGACACAAGTTATTGAGGGACCTCCAAAGTTGAAAACAATTTGCTTAGACAATTAGAAAACAGCAGAGGGGGGGTCAGGGTTAGGAAACTGGGCCATTTAATGACTGAATGCTCATTTTACAATCACATCAATAATGGTTTTTGGTAGCATGCTATTTTTAATGAAGTTGTTCATTATTCTGTTTAAATAACATTTATTTTCAAAAGGTCTAATGTAAAAGATTGTTCCAACTGGTTTCAACAACCATCACATGTGCATTAAAAGGTCTGTGTATTATGTCACTGCTTTCTGTTTTCTTGTTGAGTCTGGTTCCCAGTGGTATATAATGGTATCCTGCCAAATTGTGAGTCAAAAGAGCGGGGAACTAGACTAACTGTCAATACGCCACAAAACAAAATTCCCTTTTTTCAAAAACAAGCAAAATTTATTTTGTAAGACAATTGTCAACATTGAATCACAATTTTTGTATTGTTCAGTTAGTACAGTATTGATATTATGATATCAATGGAAGTAATAATGAAACATATTATTGTCCTTGAGGATATCTCTTAGTTCAAGAATTCTCTGATACTCACTTGCCTACAATGGTCTGTATCAGTGAAACCAAGGTCTTTATTTTATGAAGTATTGATTTAGCTTGGTTGCCTTGCTCTATTTGATTACAGGTTCCAGTGAGTCTGTTAATTTAAGGGAGTTTATGTTGCATCATAACTTTATAACAGTGATTGATCAAATGAAGTGAGTTCACCCGACATAACGACCCGACCGGGGCCCGGCTAAATTTTAAGTTTGTAGGATTTTTGTGCTTTTTAACTTTTCTTTTATTTCATCTCCTTTATTTGATTCAAAAGACATATAATTAACATAATACAAAGGAGGCCAACTTTTAATTCAGTGCAACAATATAACACATACTTCAGTAAATCAGTTATCAAAACATGGTCTGCACTTAATTAGATTCTCAGAGAAATGATTGTGGACATATCTGTATGGTAGATTGACACATTTTAACTAGAACATAAATTTTAATTGTTAAAAAAATTATTTAATTTGTATTTATTTAAAGTACTCCCTCCACTCAGTCTAAGTGACATTTTTATTGGTAAAAATTACCTTATATATCATTAATTGCTGTGTACTACTATTTGGAAAGAAAATGTAAACAATTATATGACTTATTTTTAAATTTGATATTTCATAATGTTGATTAAAATTTTAGGTCCTGTAAAGTGTTTTCGACAATAAAATGAGCAATATATCAGCTAATTTTAATTGCGATTTTCTTCAAGTTCAATAAATAGAGATCAATTTTTGGGGGTATTTTCTGGTTTTAAAAAATGGGATCCATGCCTGACCCTGCATTATAAGCAGGTTCACGAGTTATCAAGGTGTGAGTTATTGAGAGAGTGGTGAAGATGGTTACTGTAGTGAATAGTATCTATTATTAGCAATTTGTTCGACATAGTTGCGAAGTCCTGTATCATTCATGCTTTCATTTTTAAGTCCTTCCAGTCATCCATCCATCAGCAATTTGGCTTCTTTAAGATGACTATACAGGAAACAGTTGGATTTCATCAAATTTGGTATGGAATCTTACACTGATCAGACTTCAAGAGTTGTCTGTCTTTTCTGTCATTATATAGAGGACTTATCATTTTAGATTTTCCTTTCTCCTAATTTCCTTTCAGCAGCATAAATTTCAGAAGGATTGTTGGAATTAAAGTAGTACCATTCTTTATATTTTTTTTGAGACATGAATAAATTCAGATTTCATGGTTCTATGACTTATTCGCAGGGGTTATGGCCCTTTGCCCAACCTATGAACTTATGTTTCCACTGCATATTTTAATGAGATTGTTTGGCATTTTGCTCAGCGATGTGACCTTGAAAGAGTGCATTCCATGACCACCTCAACGAGAGTTCTGGCAATGGACTATATCTGTCTCATGACATTTAATATTACCAAAGAATACTTAACTTTATATCAAAATTAGCATAAAATATGATGTAACCTTGAATCTACTTAATTTGTACCTTTCACAACATAATTTACTGTGGTTATGGCCATTGATTGCCCATATTTCTGGCTTTGATTTCCTAAACATAAATTTGTTATGGATATTTAGATTTCTTCTCTTAATACATTACTAATGCATAATACCTTTGGAGAGCTACTACTATCTTGCAGATCCAGTCCTCCCAGATAACCTTTTGCTATTAAAAAAAACCCAAACAAAACAAAGTTATCTGCCCACTTAGGTTGCAGTTTGGCAGAGTGATCTCTCCTTAGTATATAGATTTGTGGCAAATCTTTTGAATATTTTCAGTTATTACCAAGTTCATTCTAAGAAGAATTCTTTCCCCACAAGAGATTTTGCAAAAGCCAGAATCAACTTTTAAAGATATACTATTACAAATTGGAGGAGTCTTTTCACTTCAAAGGAATGTATACTCCATTCTCTCTTTCTATGCGACAAAGTTCTACCAATATTATTTTCTAATACTTTGTCATCTTCACACCTTTAGTGGTATTTAGGTACATGCATGGGTAGCCTATGTGACTTTAAGTTCAGGTTATAATTATATTTTATATTCATGCAATTCTCCAGTACATATAGAAAACTTGTAGTATAATTCCAGGTACATACAGTACATTTTCTATATCAATACATTCTTAGTGTCTCAGTGACAAGCTTCATTGATTTTGTCTGTACTAAAAGCCATTGAGCCTTCCTACAGGAAGTATCGTAAATTATATTATACATGGATGCATCAGGGCTTTATTGTTGTCTGCCATCACTTATTCTAGGTAAAACATAAGGTATAGCTCTGCATCAACATTGTGTTAAACCATTAACCCCTGGAGGTTTTGTCATTTTCGCCTGAAATGCGAGTAGGAATTCCATTTTGGGAGATATTTCTGAATAGAACCTAATGCATCAACCTCCAAGACATATTTGGTTAACCCAATGCCTATTTGTGTTAGAAACATCAATTTTCATTTGCTCTTTTGCCTGAGCATGAGCAGAAGGGTAAAAGACTAGTCTAAAATCCAGACCTAAAACTGGATCACAACCTCGGGCAAGTTTCAGCTGGATAAAACTCTGATCTATATAGTGAAGTTTTTCCCTTTGTAGTGCAGCTAGAACATCCATATTATTTGGTATCATCATAAAGCTACATTTATCTACCTTTCTAATACCACCTACTTTATTGGGTCGCACATGACCTTAACGCTACAGAGCTCAGAAGTAGGCTACCACCTTCTGCCCCATAAACGTGGTGCCAGGGGTTAATGACTTAAAGAAGGCAGGACTACACATGTTTATATATTCTGCCCTAGTTGTCTTAAAGATTAGAACATGGGCAAAGTGCAGAAATACACAGTGAAAGATAGTGATATCATAAGTCTATATTTTGACATGTCCTCATTGGGGGTATTTCTGATTGACAAGGGAGATAAATCAACAAATGGCACTTAAGGTACAAAACTCCAGAAATCTACAGTTAGAGGCAATTCCAGCAGACAGTTCACCACCACAGGACTAATTATTTGAGATTTATATGGGGCTTGCTACCTTTGGGCTCAGCTCTATATTTATTACGGAACGGCAAGGAAAAGAGCTAAGCAGCGGCAAAACATATCTTCTCACACAGCAGATAAATGGTTCACGTATGTGGATGAAACATCCCATAACCCATCCCAACTTAATGAATCAGATGACTTCCTCCTCATAAATGGCCGTCTTCCATTAAAACAAGCTAGGCCATATACAAGGGATCATAAGGGGCCACCATCACAACATCTACATAAGTATCCAGATGACAATTTCTCAACCACTGTATCAAGCCCAGTCTTTACAGTCAATTACAGTCCTACCCACATACTGCCTCCAGTGATTCATTATTTACAATGCCAAGCCTATTGCCTCAAATTCCAACAGATGTTGCTTCACAATTTTCTCAACCTTTGTCACTAGAACGGACTCATCAGTCAGTGATCACTTGGAAGTCACAGTATCAAATTCAAGGCACTCAACAAGTTTAGTGAGTGGAAGACATCAACACTCTGTGCCACCTAATTCTCAGGCAACACAAGATATTGTAGCCTGACTCCATGTAAGCAAAAATGATGATGCTTAGTCTCAAGTTTCTTTATCACTTCTAGATTATGTGACGTCATGGCAAGATATAGCCTTTTGAGCTCCAATCAAAGAAGTTTTCTGCTTTTTACTTTCTGAGTTGAGCATTCCTACTCCCACCCAATCAACTACTGGTACCAGATCTCCAGCATCAGATGATATCATGATGAAAAGAGAAGAATCCAGTTTCAAATTACTTATGCAGTGTGGCAAAGTTAGGGGACCCTGAGCGGCCGAATGCTCTAAAGAGCTCATTGTTAATGACCACTGCTGTCTCACCTCTGCATAGGTTTGAGTCTTGGGCTTGGCCAGTGTGGGTACATCAAAAAACTTACCAGTAGTTTCTTGAGGGTCTGTGGTTCTTTCTATGGTTTTCCCAGGTTCTTCCTCCACCATAAATACTGGCCACCATGTATAGCCTATCTTGTGCAAAAAAAAGGCATTCAACCCTTCAACAACAAGAACTGGCAAAGTTACAGACATTTTGAACTGTCTGCATCATCAATTACAAGATCTGAAGCATCCAACAAATTTGTTTTTGTCACAAAAGCACCTCAGACTTTAATTGGTGGTTCTGCATCATTAACTCACCCTTCATACTAAACTTGCTTCCTCATGGCAGTAGTGATGGCAGTCAGAATCAGTGTACCTGAATTACATGCAGTTCTGATGGGTCAGTTTCACTCATGACACTTTCATCACCAAGAACAGGCTCCCATTTTCGATGAAACTATTGTCTGTTCTGGAAACTTAAGCTCAATTACGCCTACAAGACTTGGTACAATCTTTGAGTAGCTCAAGTGTGCCTACAAGACTTGGTACAATCTTTGTGGTATTTTAAAATGACATAGCTTTCATCAAGGGAGATCACACTATTATTTCCTCTCAAAAAAAGAACAGGAAGATGCATCAGCACAGACTCTTTCTTCTGGATAAAGTGAGTTATTTGCTCTGAATTGAGAAGTAACCCCAGCTGAAATTAATTATTACCCACTTTGGCTCACAAGGTTAAAGCATTTGCCATAAGCATAACCTTTGGCCAGAACTGTTCTCCAACTGGAATGGAGATTAGAATCTATGTTCTCCAGCTTGTGTCTAAGAGATCTTTCATCCCAAAGGGCTCAAAATGATCTGGAGGGATCTATATCATGCGACACAACAGGTCACCTTTGCCATTAACTTAACAGGTATATGCCTTCACAACTTCCACTGGAATTGCAGGGGGGAAAATGTTCCCTATTTGAAGCTGCTCTCTGACAGATGAGTCGCCTCCTGTCAGGAATTTGAATCTGACTCACATACCTTTGGGGACCAGAGGTGGCATCTCTGGGTTAAGGAGATGTAGCTACTTCTACCACTTACCAATTCTCCTAAGGTATTATGATTGGGTAATGTATTTATAGAAGAAACCAATCTTTTTTCTTGTAAAATATTTCTTCAAGAATGTGTACCCAATCATAATACACAGAATCCCCCAGCTTTCCCCAGGTTACATCCCCATAGAGAGTGTAGTAACTGGGATATTCTTCTAATTTGTTGCCAATTCCTATACCACAGGGAGATCATCTGCCTGATTGCCACCTGGGTGAGCAGATATCTTGTTGTATTTTTTTTAACTAGAGGTTTATCGGGGTAAGGGGGATAAATTTGCAGGTATGAGTGGTTCTCCTAAGGTATTATGATTGGGCAAGTCTTCTCAAAGAAGCATTTTACTAGAAAAATTGTTTTATAGTGATGAGACCTCCATTTAGGTTGATTTACAGCATTCCACAATGTTATTCAGATATGTTATGTCCCCCTGGTTGTTTACCCATCTATTTCTGCAGCATAATTGTAAAAAGGATTGTTGGGTTTCAAGCAAATTTGTCCTTTACATTTATATTAGTGAGGCCTTTGATTTATTTTGATTTCCAGCATTTACAGTCATCATTTAGAGGAGGTATTGCCTGTTCACCATACTTTGGGTTCCCATCATAACTTGACTAAGTATTGTTGGATTTCCACTGCATTTGGGATATGGTTTATATTGATGAAAACTTCAACAGGTTTCATTTCCATATTCTTTTACGACATGAGATTTTCCTGCAAAACTGAGATTTTTTTTGTAGCATAACTTTAGCAATGATTGTTGAATTGCAACAAATTTGTTTTTTTTTTTACATGAATAAAACTTCACAAAAATTTGACTTTTAGCATTCTAATAATTTTGGAGTTGTGGTCATTGATTTTCTATATTGCTACACTTAGGTTTTCTCATTTTAATGTTACATTTTAATTGGTGGATTTCAACCATACTTTGCAGCTTTACACATCGGTATTGATAAGATCACAGATGACTTTAATTTTCAGACATCTTCTCTGAGACAGATTTTAAGGCTATGATGTAATGAATTAGTAGAGTGTTAGTCCCTTTATTTCAGATTTTGCTTTTTGTAACCAAACAGCGTCATGAATCATTGAATGTCAAGTGAATTTCAAGTGCAGCTTTAAATCTCAATTCTTGAATGAATTTGATTACCATTTCAAGTTTGTAAAGTATGTTTAGCTAAGAAAAACATTATATAAAATTTAAAGCTATTTGCCTGTACCATGAATGCTTTGAAAAAGGATAATTACAAGTCAAAATATCAAATGGTTTACATGAATTCAGAATGTGGCAAGGTAGACCATTGTAACCCCAGTGAAATCATACATTTGTTAGATCAGTCTCTATTACATGCAGTAGTTCCATGCAAGAAGCTTATTTGATAGAGTGTTGGAAATATAATTCAAAGGTCAAGAGTTTGATAAAACCCAGGCCAGGCCAGGCTAGGCCAGGCCAGGCCAGGCCAGGCCAGGCCAGATCTGCTACTTCATTATGTCCTTGAAAATGCATGTTCATTAAATTCCCATTTCCTTAGCATGTTAAAAGTGACATTAAAAGCTAATTTTACCAATCAACCAACCAACTCAATTTAAAAAAAAATATTTAAAATGTATTTGTATATGTTTTTATCTGTTTTCATCAGACAAGAGGTTCAATTCCATTATTCTGGTCACAGAGGCCGAACCTGAAATACAAACCCAAGCCACAGATACATTCAGTCAACCATGTAAGTAATAGTCCACTGTATTAATGTTTTCTGCTACAAATATTTGTTGTTGGATACTTTTGTCTTATCTGGATTGCATAGTTCAAAAAGCAGGACTTGACAATCAAGATGTTCATGTGATGACCTTGTATTGAGCTTATCTCAGTTTTTTGTAACTGTCTTTGTCCTCAGTTATATGTTGAATCACTGTGAGAGTTTGTACCAGTCTTCACCAAGATTTGGAAAATAGTATTGAGTTAAATATTAGAGGATTTTCATTTAAGACATCACACTAAATTAAAAATTATTTATATTAATTGATCTCATACAGTTTGTATAGTAACTATGCATATGCACAGTCTAGTCACAGTTACATATTTAAGGGGAAGAAAAGATGTGATCATGTGACTACTTTTCTTTGTCTGTTTGTATAGGCTATGCAGTAATGACATCCAAATTACTTGCATGGAAAAATCTCTGCAGTGATCTTATAGTAAATTTGTAGTCAAGAATGCAACTTTTAGTAATAGTTGTCCTTAACTAATTAACATAAGAAAGTAAAAACCAAGAAGTTTAGTAAAATTCAAGAAATAATTTATTTCCAATGAATAAATTTAAATGTGAATAATTAAATATAACAAAATAACTGACAGTATTGTGAATGAAATTGCAAATAATCTTTAAAGTTATTTCACAAGTCCAACAGTATAGAGTATTCCAAATGAGTTCCAGTGGTATTCCAAATGAAGTCTAGTTTTGAATGTATTGATGTGCCAGTACTTGGTTTTGGATGTTTTGTTGTTTGGCATGAATTTTTGTCTTTCAGAAGGTCTAATGTTGCAAGGTACACTGGAAGGCTACATGCATCCCATCTGGTTATCATGCACAGGGTGTGTTCATGCAGATGGGTGTCATTTGGCTAACAAGATGTGGGACTTTGTAAAGATTTTTTTTGTTGTTGTTGTGGGACTTTACGCCATATTTCAGCACATGACAAAATGGTGGCCAGTATTAATGGTGGAGGAAGAAACCGGGAAATCACCGAAAAGAACCACTGATCCACAAGAAGCTACTGGCAAGCTTTCTCACATATCCACATTTCCCGAATCCTAGACTCGAACTCACGCAGACAGAGGTGAGATGGCAGTGATCCGTAATGGACAGTGCCTTAGACCACTCGGCCATTCGGGGCCCCTACTCTGTAAAGAATTGCTACACTCAAAGGAAATGAAGAAATACATAAATTCCTCCTTGTCTTAAATGTATGACCCCCATCCATTCTCAGCTGGGGCTTGATCCCTTCTCTGTTATGGAATGCTATTGCCACTGTGGGGTGTGAAAGTTCCATTGTGACCTCATTGGTTTGAAGATCAGCTCAGGGTAGAGGATCACAGATGCTCGTTATGATTTCATCAGTGCCAAGGATCAATCTTTAGCCTATTCCAACATCTGAGAGTGAGTCACACCTCCCACTTAGAAATGAGCAGTGCCCTCTCAAGGTTGGTTCCCAGTAGCTGAGATTAGTGAATAACACCATGCTGTAAGGGAAGAGATTTTGTCTTATTTGGATGAATCTGATGAGAACTTGTCCATCCAATTGTTGTTGACAGAATAGTTTTTGATTGATTATCCACATTCATCAGGCTTTGAACACTGGTTTTATTATTGGTGTGCAGACAGGGTATGGGTCAATATGCCACCCTCATTCCTATGTTAATATTAAATCCTGATATGGAGATTCTGATGTCAAAACTTGGGGAAAATGTTTAACCTTATAATTGACCTTTATGCCTTAAACTGTTTGGGAAGAATGCTTCAAGACTACTACTTTGGTCACCAACACCATAAGGCCATTGATCTTCAGGATGTATACCTTCACATCCCTTGCATGAAATACCTAAGGTTCTGTCTTGACCAGGAGGTATTTCAATCTTGAGATTTTCTGCTTGGCATTACCTTTGTCCTGAAAGTCTTTAGCAGGCAATGGAAACTGTAGTATTCCATGAGGTCATTAGGAATTCCCATCCTCCAGTATTTTGATGGACAGGCTGATGCACAGTGTCCTTAGTGATTCTCTTATGTTCCACTGTTAGTTGACTAACCAGTCTTATCCTAGACCTAGAGACCGGTCAGTCTTATTCGAAACCTAGAAAATTTGGATCTTGTCTCTTCATAGACCTTTTTATATGTGGGAATGAATTTTCTTACTAGCCTAGGAACATTTAATGTTTCTCCAAACAGGATCTACTAAATTCTGTTCCTCATGACAGCTCTTCTGGTGGAGACCTCATTGACTTGCTTTTAAATCTCTCCTGGGGGACTCTGAACTCTGGTGTGGAATTAGTTCCCATAGGAAGACTGTACTTGCACTGATTCAAGTTCCTGCTTCTAAGCAAACTGGAGACTACACAAGGATCCTCAACACCATAGATCTGATTTTCACCATCACTTGCATTGCTAGCTAAATCAGACCAGTTTCTGACCAGCATCCCAAGTCAACCTCCACCCTCCCTGAACTAACTCCTTTTTTATACTCACAGTCAGATTCACAATAGTGTGCTTACATGGAGCAGGAGATGATAATTTCCATTGATTTTGGTCCCAGGAAGAAGTGATCCTTTATATGAACAACTTAGAAACATGGACAGTGTTTTTAGTCTTACAGTGGTGTGTCAACATTAGAATACATCATGGTGTTATGGTTACCACTGACAAAATGTCAATTGTAGTTTACCACAGGTATCATGGAGCTACACAGGCTTCTTCTCTTTGTGTGGAAGCCTCGAACTTCCTTTCATGGGCACACTTAGAGAAGATCAATCTCCAAGTCGACTATACTCCATGCAGGCAGAATATCCTGGCAGACTGTCTGTCCAGAGAAGGTCTTGTGGTCCTTTTGGAACGGTCTTTGCACCAGTCAGAAGCAGAATTACTTTTCTACATGTGGGGAAGAGACCCTTAGTATTCTTATTCACTATGAGACTAAAATAACATCAAAGGGCCAGGTGGTGAAGGCTTTCAGTCCAAAGTGGGATTGTCTGAGTTCATAAGCCTTCACACCTTTAAAAATAATTCCAAAGGTGCTTTACTAAGTCAGGATCTCCATGGCTCAGCTTATACTGGTACTTGTCCTCCCCCTAATCAGCCCGACCCAGATGAAAACCACAATGGAGGACCAGCAGAGGTTTGTCTCTTCTCCACATCAGCTCACAGATTCTCCACCTTCATGATTGGCTTGCCACTTGTAATCAGACTGCTAGGACCAGTTTATTTTCCATGCTAGAAGGCATTCTGCTTCCAGGGTTTATGATACAAAATGGAGAACTTTGTGTGATTGGTGCAGTAGGAAATGCATTGATCCTGGCTTTCTCCCTTTGAACCTAGTTGCAGATTTTCATTTCATTTCATCTTTTTTGAGGAAAAAGAATGTTTGTTAGAACAGACTTTTCTAACAGTAAAGTTCTCTATGGGCTCTGCTATTGGGTGAGACCTTCATCTTTATCTCATCAGGTACTTGGGGCTTCAGAAACTGGTAATTTGCTCACAGATGCCTAGATGGAATCTTTTGTATGTTGTTTGATGTCAGATCCCCATATGAACCTTTGAGTGAGGCTTCCTTCAAGAACCCATGAGACTTTTACTGCCTTGCTTAATGCCAGGGAGGTGAAAGAGAAAACTTTATCCCTTGTCAATGGAAAAGGGTTGATTTTGGTTCAGTGGTAATTATGATTAGTTTTCTCTTTGCCAATCTGGGTTTCTGCCAGAGAATCAGCTACCTTTATTAATTCCACTTGAGATTTCTTAGCTGTGTCTTTGTTGGGATGATCAATACAAGCTACTATGCACAGCTAGGGCTTTGAGGATTTTTGGCTTCTGAATGGAGAAGTAGGGATTAAAGAATATGTTCCTACCTCATAACTGTTCATATGATATTTTTGGTGGCTATGTTACTTCCAGGTGTTTTGTTATCACTGTCAAGAGAACTCTGGCCCTCAAAACAAAACCATTACATGTTTCATAGACATAATTTTTCGTGTTTATGCTAATTAATTTCCTATCAAAATTTTCAAAATATTTGGAACATTTATTGGCTGCCAAAATGTGAAAAAATCTTACTCACAAAATTGATTTTCTTTTCTTAACTTGTTTATACAGAGGTCTAATTCCTGATTAAACATTATCTTATTGTAGTTCAGACAAATGTTTATTATACCCAAGGTAACTAAACCCATGTGATGTCAGATGGTTTCATGTTTGTTTTGAATTGTATTTCAGATAACAGCACTGCAGACACACCTTGATAACCAAGTGCTCAATTATGGAAAACAAGTTATTGTGAATTTAGTAAGTGAAAGATCCTCAACCTTGGGTGAGAAGTATAATTCTACAGTACCAAAAAAGTGTGTGGCTTTGTATAATTGTACCATTCTGGGATGATAGTTATGTTTTGGATCCTGATTTCCTACATATTGATGGCTACATCAGGGCTCAGTTTTAAATTTTTTAAAATCAAAATATGTCTTAAATTGAGAGTTGACAGTATAACATTTATGATACATGTGTGAATATTACTAGCTTAGTCGGATTTATAGTTTAATAGGAGAAAGGATGAACAATATCCCTTGTTAAACTTTTCCCTCAGAATAAAATACTATTTTAAAGGTGAATATAGGGTAAAATGGCTGAATTTTTATCCTTGACACCTGTGAAATTTTCAGTGAAAATTAATTGTTGCCAAATTTCAAAATTCACAATTTTGGGAAGACAATTTGAGATTTTTCATAAAACTGAGTCAAGCTTCAACCAGCACCATCAGAAGTGTTTTGTAAAATATGTAAAACTTTGTTTATAATTAAGATAGAACAAAAATATATTTAAACTCCTAAATGCAACTATTTGTCATGTTGTTTAAAGTCAAACTTGTGACATGTTTAAATTCATTGTAAAAGGCTATAATAATAGAACAAGAATCATTATTACATGTTTTAGAATGTATCTTGAATTTATACAATTGTAAGGAGGTATGGTGAAAACTTTTCTTTCATGGATATAAATATTTGTGGTTTATATAAAATGTCACTGTAATTAATGCTAACATTTGTGGAGGGGATTTGGTAGAGCATCATAATTATAATCCAAGGGTTGCAGGTGCAATATGTATCCAGACCAGTCCAGGTTGGCTGTCTAAGTACATCCTTGGGAAAGGAACTTAGCACTTTATTTCAGTGACATGTGTTAAAAGAGCTGTTAAAGTCAAGAAATATCATATTTGTGGATTAGGAGTGCAGTTACATTGTCTTGAAAGGTCATGGTTTTTAATCTGGTTAGTAACCACAACATGAAAACTTTGTATCCTACAAATGCTTGTACAGCACAGTATGCTTATTAAAACTTGTTTTAATCCAGCAAATAGATGTTTGGACAAGTTTTGTAGGAATTACATTTTTCAGTACAGAACCAAAATTGTTTTGCAAATAGTACATTTTTCAGTCCATAGAAGGAAATGTTTGGATAAATTTTGGAAATAGTACATACATCAGTTCAGAACAAGAAATGCTTGGACAAATTCATTACAACTAATGTTTTGTCTGATTCTGTAAGTATCACATGCATTGATCCTGAACAAGAAATGTATGAACAAGTTTTGTAAGAGTGTATGTTTTAATCAAGATTAATAAATGTTTTGGACCAAATTTTTAATTGCTTCTCAACATCGAGTAAATGAAAATCTACAGCATTATCAGACAATTCATTTCCATAATAGGTCACAGCCAGAGTGTATTATGATTATTATAAGGAAATGATAGCTCCTTGGGATAATTGTTTTTTAATAAGAATAATCAATTTTGGGAGCAGATAATTAAGTTTTATTAAATGTTTTTTTTTAAATTTCTGATATGACTTCAAGCAAAATTCACTTTACCATTATTTTGCATAATTTTACATATTTGTCATTTGTATTTGTCATTTATTAGAAAATAGTGTTATATTCAGAAATCTTTCATTTCTAATTACTACTGGGTAAAACGATTTTAACAATTGTTTGAGGTCTTAGGTTCAACTTAAGAGGCCTTTATTTTCTTATTTTACATGCCAATTACCTCCCTTGTTAGTTTTTTTTTTGTGTAGATGTCTATCTACTAATAGAGCTAAAATTGGAATGTTGTATATTTGTTGTTGTTGTTGTTGTTCTGGAGCTTAATGCCATTTTTCAGCACACGATAGACTATACATGGCGGCCAGTAATAATGGTGGAGGAAGAAACCGGGAAATCCGCGGAAAGAACCACCGACCAATGAGTAACAAAACTCTTCATAATGAACACAAAACAAGAAGTGAAATATCACTGATCAATACAATTTACTACATTCTGGAGAAAAGAAGACAAATACAAATTGTATGGAAACCATTTGTTATGTGTTTGGGCTTATACAAAAAGTAACAAGTCCTATCGATAAAAAGTCTTAAATGAATCACAGTTTAAATCCCAATAAAATTCAAGATTGAAGGTAATGATGTTTGCGATAGTCAGCATTGTATGGATACATCACCAGTTCTTTGTTAAATCACAGAAAATAATATTCCAGTTTGAATTTTAAATAATTTTCAATAAAAGTCTTTGTCCAAGAATCAATTTAGTAGCACTTGTATTCCAGGAAAATGATCACTTTAAATTCTACTCAAAATGGTCATGACAAAACACCTTAAGTGTCAAAGATTTAAAGCCCAACTGGCTGATTCTTCTGAAGAAAACGGTTATACAGTAAGTTTAAGATGCAAAACAGATTCCCATTTGAGGGTCATGTGGTCATTTTCTAGAACAGTGTAGAAATATTTTACATGCCTAACATCATGTATTCAGTATAGCCTTAACTGAAATCAATGGTTCTTGCTCTGGGAAAAAAAGTTGTTTACCAAAAGCCTTACTAGTTCTGAATCAAGGTCAGCAACTAGGTACAATATTTCTACTACTTGTTGTTTATCAGGTCTAACAGAACTGAGCTGAATTTCTAAAAAATATCAAATCCAGTAGACAGAATTATTATTATAATAACATGTAATGGAATAAAATAAAAAATTAAAACTAACAAACAAATAATGAAATTTACTTATACATAACACATTAAAAAATTATTTCAGGTTAATGGCACAGGTTCAGAAGGGGAGCTGGAGAAAACTTTTCAAGAATCTGTTGCAGGTATACAAAGAAAGGATGTTAGGTAAGTAAGGGTTTTACAAATCCAGATCCTGGAACAAAATTGAAATTTGGTTTTTGCAGACTCAAATTTGCATGCTACTTGCTCAAAGGCAAGTTAAAAAAAAACAGATGGAGAGATGTCATGTTTAATTCATAATGCATTATGTTCTGCAAGTAATATACCCTGTGATCTCACCCTTTATTTCTTGTTTATTCATACTGCATTCTTCACTTACAGCCCACAGTTTCTTTTAGCTATAAGTCGTTTATTTCATATGATATACAGAATCACATGGGCAAGTACAATTTTCTAGTCGGCTTGCGAGCTGATAGAATTTAACGCCTTGGTTAATTTAGAATTAAACAATAATAGTTTTGATCTCTTAGCATACTGTTGTAGCATTTGGACATTTATACTTTCTGTTTAATATTGAATTATGTTTTTAAATTCAGCATTATTTAAATATTAAATCATAGGAACATTCAGATTGAAAATATGAGTATTATTTCTGTGACCTTTTTGTGGTAAGGTTAAGGTTTCTAATTAACTTAAATTGTGTAAATGCTATTACTGTTATTCCATGAATCCAGAATACAAGGATTAAAACCACATGGCAATTTTAACATATTGGCAAATTTGGTAAGGGCTATGATCTTGTTACAATGTTTTGCATACTTGAAAATGAACAATAATACAATAGTCAATAACATGCAATAAAAAAGAAATAAACACCATAAAGAAACATTAAATTTTTATGAATTTAGAGAAAAAATATGCACATATACTGTCCAAATTAAAGTATTTCATGTGGGTGAATGCATTATAATGTGGGAGCGGACAGTCCTTTTAGAGCATATCTTTAGTAATTTACCAGTGTTTGGTCAGCATTTTGAATGTTGTACACTTAGTTTATATTTTTTGTACATGTGTGAGTGTGCATACACAAACTAAAATTGGTCAATACTCGGAAACATTGTCAACTATAGTTCTTGCGTTATTTCAGACTAAAGATAAATTAATAGACTGATTGTCAGCCTAAAATCAGGTATAAGTTACATTTATCCTTGAGTATGCAGATCCAGTCATATAAAATAGATGCTAAACAGCTCAGTGTCATTTCTGTGGGTGTGTGCTCGTGCATGTATGAGTGCTTATAAATTCTTCAGAATGGATTCCCAATCATTAGACAAGAAAAGGATTCTTGACATCTATCAGATCTGATAATTATCTTATTTTCTTGTTTTATCAATTAATTGAACATCAATTAGTGTACCTAGATTCAAGGCTTGGTTTTGCTTAATTTTTGTGAATTTTGGCATTTACTGTAAGAATTTCTTTAATGCAGTATAATAATAGGTTCATTTTACTTCTATACATCAAAGCAAGAATATTTGTTCAAAGTATTTGAAAGTCAGATTTCTTGATGACTTCTAATTGGTTAAGTGACAGCCATGTTGTTGATAAAATACTAGTGGGATTATGGATGGGCTGGTACACACCAGAACAAATACATTTGTAAAAATCTGTCTTGTGTTTTATTTTTGTTTTTCTTCTCTTCATTCTCAATGCCCATATCATAAAAAAAAGAAAATGGTGCCTGTCCACATATCGTCTTCACAACAATTTTTGCAAAATCAGAAACATAAGTGCATTGATTGCTGTATGCCTTACAGCTAGTGTACTCTCTCAATCTCATAAAAATCACACCGTATGCCTTACAGCTATTGCAATTTTAAAGTATATAAAATATTCTGATCATTGATCAATATAAGGAATAATGTTATTGAATGGTTAATAAAGGTAGAATATGAGCTTCTCTTGCCAATACATACACAAAGCTGCTTTGATCACTGGTGTTCTGAACATTTGGATTTTGTTCTTAATTATACATTGTAGCAATATTGCTATTGCCGCTGCATAGAAGTGACTCTTTATGGTAAATGAATACACACATTGTTATTTTGTGTCAGTGAAGTCAAGAGTTTGATGCACTTGTTAAACAAACATAAGCATAACTTTTTAAAGAAAATAGGTGTCAGAGGTAACCACCTGTACTTAACATAAATATATACATCCTTTAGACAATATTTCAAAACAAAATACATATTTCTACATACTGTCATTAACTATTAGGCATACTGTGTGTACATACTATCATTGACTATTAGGCATACTGTGTATACATACTATCATTGACTATTAGGCATACTGTGTGTACATACTATCACTGACTATTAGGCATACTGTGTGTATATTCACCACTCCCTCGATAACTCGCACCCAGATAACTCGCGAACCCGCTTATAACGCGGTGTCCGGCATGGCTCCCGATTTTTTCAAAGGAAATATATTTTAAAAAGTGTTAAAAGTGAAAACAAAATATGTGATAAGAATTGGTATATTATGTAAATTTTCATACACAAAAATAATTATAAATCATTAGTTTTTGTAAAAACAAAATGGGAATATGGTATTTTCAATCTTTTTTGCAAACTTAAATCTTCTTAGTGGGAATTTTATGTCTGATAACTTAACCAATTTTTCAAATACAAAGAGATCTATACGAATAATTATGATACATTTAAATAATTATTGTTTTGATAACTGAATTGTGAACGAAAAATTAAAAGAAAAATTAAATGGTACGAAAAGTTACCTGAAATATGGTAGCTCATTATATCATCGAAAATGGTGATCTTTTCAAGTTCTAATTAGATGTCTCATATTATGTTTGGGGATTTTTGAGATAAAAAGTTGTTAATACTCTGTAAATAATCATTCTGGCGAAACAGGATCAACAAAATATTATGCTAAAAGGTGACAACAGATAATAAAATAAACACAACTTAAATGTCTTGCTATGTGAAATTCACATTCTAATCTTTTAATTTCGCTTAAGTGTTAACACTAGAATTGCAACATATTCTCTTCTATGAAAACATGAAAATAGTCAATCGTCCGTCACATCGAAACCCGTGAGTGCTTCTGTGAGAACCTAAATAATTGCTGGCTTTGTTTTGATCAACAGCTCGGGGAAGTGTTTGTTGCATAAAACAAAAATCTATGAAAAGACACCTGTGTTGTTTTATCACTTTGAATATGTCTTTTGTATCAAATCAAGCAAGGGAATTACAATAAAAAAATCAAAGACAGCATGCTGATAGCATAAGTTCTTGAGGTCATTACCGTTCTCAAAATTCATTTTATTTGACCAGTCGAAAATGGTTTCACATTTTTATGTGATATTTTTAAAATATTTTTATCACTTTAAGAGATTCTAGCGCCGACATAGAATTAAACAAAATTCATTTTCAGGAGAAATACGCACAGCGAATCAGGAAGCCGCATGTAATTTATCCAAACCAGTTCAGAGAGAAAATCACTTGTGAACAATACACAGAGGCGGCAGAGAAATCAAAAAGTAAAAAAATATGAGCAGATGTTTTGAAAATGTGAAATGATATTTGTCAAAAGTGTCACAAACTGCAAGTATTACCGTGTTCTAATTTACGTTTTTTGTAAATTTGTAGACCCATTAAATTGATGTTGGTAATGGCTAACCCTTGTAAAAAAAATCATTTTACTTCTACTGCAATCAAATCGACCTGTCGTTTGATCGACATTGTTTTTTTTTAAATGGGTGTCGATCTTGTGTATAAAAAATCTACTTTGGATCAAACAAGAATTTATCCAATTCAACACAATCATTTGTGATGCAGTACACAATGTGTGAAATCATACATGTGTTAAGCCAATGGAAAACGTGTGGATTATTGTTTGATGATCTCAATATCATGTACGTTATCCTGAAATTAATGTTACTCTGTGATGACAAAAGTAAACAAAGTACGCCGCTATGAAGAAATATTTAATCATAGTTAATCATAACAGATTATTGAGTATTCAACACTAACATGCCAAACCAATCCACCCACCCCTTTTGCCTGTGTTTCGATCCGTTTGTTTGTTTTGATGTTTGTTATAGGTCACTCAATAACCCGTTTCCTCGCTTATAATGTTTTTGGACCCCCGTTGTGCACGAGTTTTCGAGGGAGTGGTGTTCTATCACTGACTATTAGCCATACTGTGTATACATACTATCATTGACTATTAGGCATACTGTGTGTACATACTCTCACTGACTATTAGGCATACTGTGTATACATACTATCATTGACTTTTAGTCATACTGTGTATACATAATATCATTGACTATTAGGCATACTGTGTATACCTACTATCATTAACTATTAGGCATACTGTGTATACATACTATCATTGACTATTAGGCATACTATGTGTACATACTATCATTGACTATTAGTCATACTGTGTATACATACTATCATTGACTATTAGGCATACTGTGTATACATACATACTATCATTGACTATTAGGCATACTGTGTATACATACTATCATTGACTATTAGGCATAATGTGTGTACATACTATCATTGACTATTAGGCATACTGTGTGTACATACTATCATTGACTATTAGTCATACTGTGTATACATGCTATCATTGACTATTGGGCATACTATGTGTACATACTATCATTGACTATTAGTCATACTGTGTATACATACTATCATTGACTATTAGGCATACTGTGTGTGTATACATACTATCATTGACTATTGGGCATACTGTGTGTACATACTATCATTGACTATTAGGCATACTGTGTATACATACTATCATTGAATATTGGGCATACTGTGTATACATACTATCATTGACTATTAGCCAATCTGTGTATACATACTATCATTGACTATTGGGCATACTGTGTATACATACTATCATTGACTATTAGGCATACTGTGTATACATACTATCATTGAATATTGGGCATACTGTGTATACATACTATCATTGACTATTAGCCAATCTGTGTATACATACTATCATTGACTATTGGGCATACTGTGTGTACATACTATCATTGACTATTGGGCATAACTGTGTGTACATACTATCATTGACTATTGGGCATACTGTGTGTACATACTATCATTGACTATTAGGCATACTGTGTATACATACTATCATTGAATATTGGGCATACTGTGTGTACATACTATCATTGACTATTAGCCATACTGTGTATACATACTATCATTGACTATTGGGCATACTGTGTGTACATACTATCATTGACTATTAGGCATGCTGTGTATACATACTATCATTGACTATTAGCCATACTGTGTATACATACTATCATTGACTATTAGTCATACTGTGTATACATACTATCATTGACTGTTAGGCATACTGTGTGTACATACTATCATTGACTCTTGGGCATACTGTGTGTACATACTATCATTGACTATTAGTCATACTGTATATACATACTATCATTGACTATTAGGCATACTGTGTATACATACTATCATTGACTATTGGGCATACTGTGTGTACATACTATCATTGACTATTATGCTTTCTGTAAACTATCATTGACTATTGGGCATACTGTGTGTACATATTATCATTGACTATTGGGCATACTGTGTGTACATACTATCATTGACTATTGGGCATACTGTGTGTACATACTATCATTGACTATTAGGCATACTGTGTATACATACTATCACTGACTATTAGCCATGCTGTGTATACATACTATCATTGACTATTAGACATACTGTGTATACATACTATCATTGACTATTGAGCATACTGTGTGTACATACTATCATTGACTATTGAGCATACTGTGTGTACATACTATCATTGACTATTAGCCATACTGTGTATACATACTATCATTGACTATTAGGCATACTGTATATACATACTATCATTTACTGTTAGGCATACTGTGTGTACATACTATCATTGACTATTGGGCATACTGTGTGTACATGCTATCATTGACTATTGGGCATACTTTGTGTACATGCTATCATTGATTATTAGCCATACTGTGTATACATACTATCATTGACTATTAGGCATACTGTGTATACATACTATAATTGACTATTGGGCATACTGTGTGTACATATTATCATTGACTATTAGGCATACTGTGTATACATACTATCATTGACTATTAGGCATACTGTGTATACATACTATCATTGACTATTAGGCATAATGTGTGTACATACTATCATTGACTATTAGGCATACTATGTGTACATACTATCATTGACTATTAGCCATACTGTGTATACATACTATCATTGACTATTAGGCATGCTGTGTATACATACTATCATTGACTATTAGGCATGCTGTGTATACATACTATCATTGACTATTAGGCATGCTGTGTATACATACTATCATTGACTATTAGGCATGCTGTGTATACATACTATCATTGACTATTAGGCATGCTGTGTATACATACTATCATTGACTATTAGGCATGCTGTGTATGCATACTATCATTGACTATTAGGCATACTGTGTATATATACTATCATTGACTATTGGGCATACTGTGTGTACATACTATCATTGACTATTAGGCATACTGTGTGCTAATGCAACTTTTTAGAAGTAACTTTATCTGGAGTCAGCTTCATAGGCAGATGTTAGCCATACTATGCAAAATCCATAAAAATAGGTTCCACAGCAGAGGAGACAACTATTGGCTTTTTAATAGTTGATTTTCTTTATTGAAAGTGATGCTGGATAAGAATTAAATATTTTTGAAGAGAGAGGGGTCTGTTTTTGTACGAGTTTCACAGGAATCTGATTTGGGGCCTGAATTGTTTCTTATTGAACCTTTTACTTTTTGTGAAAATGTGATGACACCAAACTATTAAAAGTATATTGATTACTGTGAATCAACTATTTTTTGTGGAGTTGTTTTCATAGAGTTGACCTACAACCAGATTTATGGATCAAACAAATTATGATCCTTCTGTTCAATAATCCCATCTCCAGTGTACAAATGTAATATAAACCAAAACTCATTTTTAACACAGCTATAAAAATTGATACCTACAAAAAGAAATGAATTCACTGCATCTGATCAGCAAGTAATTAGAATTATGTGTTGTAAAAGTTTTGAAACTTGTAATTCACTACTATTCAATGGCTACAGTATTTTGATATATTACATACCCATTTAATCTGACACTGGTTGATTTGGTGTTTAGTACACATGTTCATTTCATATTTCTGTATCACATGCTAGATTGCAAATGCTTAACTATCTTTTCAGATGCCTGTACATGGATGTTTATAGATGCAATAAACCAAACTTCTGCAAATTCCAGTTCATTATGGATTTTTGTTCCAGCTGTAAAGTTAGAATATTTAAGAATGCATATATAAATAGTATATAATAAGTACAAAACTGCATCAAGTCGTTTTTCTGAGTCAGGGGAGAGAACCTTTTGGCATGGTTTATGTCACAGCCTGACAGCATCCTAAATAATATCAAATATTCTTTCATTTGACTCAGAATGAATTATGTGTAGTTTATGTGTTATCAACTCCCTCATGTCTTGCACATTGTAATATTGATTACGTGTAGATTGGAGGTCAAAACATTCCAGCATAAAGTGCTTAACTGTGAATGGTTCATTGCAAGGTATGCATTCTAGTGGGTCTTCTCCTTTTAGTTTGTAGGAGTGGGTTAAATAAGTATGGCCGATTCAAATTCTAGCAATGACTACCTCCTCCATACGGTTGGCTCAATAGGAAGGAGTCGAGTCTCCTAGGGTTGGCTTGATGGCATGAAGTTTATTATTCTCGGCATCATTCCATGATGCCTGCCATTTCTGATGAAAACAGTCTTTTATACAATGTTTAAAATCAGTATATGGTGTTTTAAAATCAGATGGTTCTAATGATAGGGCCATTTTAGCAGCGCTGTATGCTTTATCGTTACCTTTAATTCCAAAATGGCTGGGTAACAAACAGTATACTATATTATGTGAGGTACTCAACTCAGTATCTTATCTAGTGACTGAAGTACTGATAGAGAGTCGGAGAATATTATACAGTTTGTATTTCTTATGTTATAGACTTCCTTAAGGAAGTAAACATATATCATAAGTTATAACTTTTATGTTATCATCTTAAACATTTTTTTGTGCTATATATGTACAGTCGCTAGATTTTAACTACTTTTCATATGTTTTCGTTGTTATACATTATTTGCAATTCCCGTTGATCGGGAAACTTTATTTTTTTATCACCGTTACCATTTTTATCATTTTACCTTTAGCTATTTGGTTTCGTATTGCTGGCCAATACAGAACCTTTTTACCATTTGTACATAATGAAGGATATAACCTTTTGTATGGCGCTAAATGGCCTCTTTGTGCTGGTGCGCCGTAAAAATTCAATCAACCAACCATGTGTTATCAGCACTGTTTCATCTCATCCAAACTATGTTGTGTACTCAATGAAAAAAATCTTGTGAGTTTGAACAGAAACTATTCAAAATTGCAAATGAATCAAAAATGATAAAGAAAAGGTGACTCCACTTGGTTAATATCTTGAAGTTAATAAGTCATTATAGAATACAGGCAGAATAACAACTTTCAGAAACAACATGTTAAAACATTATACTTATTAATATTCAGATAGCTTTGCAATAAAATCAGTTTGCACTTTATGATGATATTAATGTTATTGCTGTCGCAAGCAACAAGGCTGAATCACTGACCTTTTCTGATGAAGAAACATCAATGTTACCTGACAAAAAAAGAAAATATTCTGCTGGTTTGTATATAATTTTCTTAAGCAGGAACATTAAAAAAAGTGCAGTATATTAATGTATGTCACTACTTTAGATTATCTGATAATTTTTGTTAACAGATAAGATTTTTTTGAATTTCAAGATATGAGTTCTTTGACTTCCATCACGAATGTCGCAACATGAGATGGGATCGACTTTCAGTTCTTGTAGACAGGTTAGAGAATGATAGAAAACAGTTAGGGTAAGTACAGACTTCTTCTAAAGGAAAGATAAGGTTATTTACTAGAAAAATGTGCAAATATGTAAGTGGTAAAAAACTTTTAAAAAACTCTTGTTTGAGAGCTGAAATAATTTCATGGCACATGATATTCTTGGGTAGTTTATGCATTAATTGGAATGGTCATAGCTACATTAAAAAGCACTGGAAATGTACCATGTTGATTTATATGCTAGAATGACAGTTTTACTAGTTGAAAAATAAATGCTGCTCATGTCAAATATCAAATTTGAAATTCTGCGCCTGTGGCATATTCTTATCAAATGGAAGAGAACTAGAATTCTTTATTTCAGACTGTATAGTTCATATATGTAAATTAAAATATGAGATATAAATGTATTTTAAATATAAAAGACCATATATATATATATATCTTATGTACAAATGTATGCTGAAAAATGTGCAACCAAATGAATCACAGATTTCAGGATACAATTCTTAACATTAGATATCCTTGCCATCATTGAGTCATATACTTATTTCTTCTTAAAAACTGAATATGTTATAGTTTGCAAATGATATAGCAATTCTTTTCCATCAGTGAAAGCTTGATAGACAATAAAGACTGCTAATGAGTAGTTTTCTTTTCATACAGTCACTAAATTTTGTTATCATAATTTACTTTAAAAGTAATCCTTAAGTTTCATATTGAAACGTTTATGGTCTGATTTTAATTTTTTCTAAACTTTCATAAAGTAAGTTTAAGAATGTTTTGTGATGTCATTCTTTGTTCACTTTGCAATTCAAGACTGCATCATCATGGCATTATTATATAAATATTATCATGCCATAGATTACAGTATTGTTTGTAGCAACATGTGCATTGATATAAAGCATCATTCTGCTTTCAAATAATGAAATAAAAATCTGAAAGCATGACATGTTTTAGAAATACTAATAATGGAAAAAATAACAAGCATCACAGCTTAAAGTTAAACTGTGATTCTAAATTTTAAACTCAGCTGGTTAAAATGAAAATAAAATATAAATGCATTGTGATAGATTATCACAGGAAGATTATATCAAGCAGGCTTTAGAATCCCTGTTTTAATTGAAGAGTCTGTTACAAATCCCATTTTATAAATATAATCATTCAAAAGTCATACTTGAAACAATTATCACTGCAGTTGTAGCCAGTAACATTTGCATTCTTATTGATGATTCCATGTTATAGTAAGTTATAAAAAAACCTCTTTTGATCCACATGGCTTGGTTGCATAATTTACTACAACCCTGTTTAAATGTTGACACAGTCAGTGCCTCAATGTATTTTTTAATTCCCTTCTTACTGACTGTACATTTTTAAATCTGTCTCCACACAAACTTTGTTTTGATGTAATGTTTTCATTGATTAGATATTTCCAAGTATACCGTGGCAGCAGTGTAATCAGTGACCAGAAGGGAGTGTTCAGGACGAACTGTATTGACTGCCTAGATAGGACCAATGTAGTACAAAGCCTACTTGCTAAGGTCATATTAGAGGAACAACTGATGGTAAGTTGACATATAGGAAATGATGCAATAATGAGATATATTGCCTCCTTGTTTTTGTCTACATTTGTATAACTTGGTTCCGTAACACAAATTATTCTTTGAAAACGTTTGGAAGTCTGTGAAAAGACTCCTTAAATATTCCTTGGAAAGAACTCTCTGCGTGTTTAAAAACCATTTAGGAAAGTATTTGAAAATAGAAGTTCACCTGTAATGTTTTAAGAACATTTGTGTCAAGAGACAGTTGGAGAGTGACCAAAACATCAAATGCATGGAAATGGAGGATCACTTTATTTATGTTATGTTATAGTGTACTACTGAATGCTATTTTTAAATGCATTTTAATATTTTTTTTTCTTTCTTTCAGCAACTGAACATTATATTTCTTCAGACAATCATTCATTTTTACATTTATTTCAGAGATTGGGTGTCCTGGAAGGGAATGAGAAGCTGCTTGACTTCAAACAATTCAATTATATATTTAATAACTGTAAGTATATCACAATGAAAGATACAACTGTTACGGCCATTATTAGCTTCAAAAATGTTTGAATGTATGGTTAGGTCTCCAATTGAAGGTAAGAAACTGTAATTTATTCATGTAAACATAAACAATTTCAAAATCAAGACATAATTGGCTGCAAAACTGTAAACCTTTGCATGTACTTTCTTTTTACAGCTGTCATTTAAGGTAGGTCAGTGGGCATTTGTGCAAGTGGGTTTCCATTTTGGTTTCTGTACCATAAGTTTTGTTTGAATATATTTGTGTGTGTGTGTGTGTGTGTGTGTGTGTGTATTAAGAAGCCTGTTGGTTTGGGATTCAGAATGATTGAAGGACTAGAGCATTATTTCCGTTGTTTTCATCCCCAGCCCCCAATTAAGTAATAGTAAGTATTTTGATAAATTTGATAACAATATCATAAATTAATTTCTGTTGTTTGCATATGAACAAATCTTTTGTTAGGCTTTTTTCCCTCATTCTGCTTTGCCTTTTTTCCAGTGTGGGCAGACAATGCAGATGTGATCTCGATACAGTATGCAGGAACTGGAGCCCTTAAAACCGATTTCACAAGGTATCTATAAGCATGAAAGTATTACCAAATAAAATTGTACCCTGGGTGACTTTTAGCTTGCCCGTGATTTGCACAAAGCTTATGTACAGTCTGGCTGCATCTCAACTGTTCTTTCTTTTTAAGTCCTAGACAACAGTTTGGAGTGGGTTTTATTGGCTCTATGTGGTACGAAAGGATCATCAGTGCCAAGCAAGATGTGGAATATCTAAATCTTTCATTTTGTTATATCTATATAGATATTAGCTGTAAATGTAACTCCACTTTTTAAAAACAATACAGGTATGTTATAAATTGGTTTAATAAGTTTATATATCTAGGTGTGTGAGTATTCCATCACACAAGCATGATAAGCCTTGATCAGGATTGGCATGTTGATTTCTTGCTTGATTTGTTCTTGTCATTTCAGTAGCATTTCAAACAACATACAATAGTTGATTCCATGATTGCACCTTTTTTTTTTTTACCAAACTGTTGAGGCATAGCAACTCATTTATTTATTAAAAGATAATCCAATCCAAATTTCTTTACATGCATCAATTATGTTGAGGCCTGCAATGAAGAACAAAGAAAGTTATTTTCTAGTGTTAAACTTTACATCTGATTGTTTGAATAATACTGTATATTAGGTGTGAATAAACTGTTTGCAAATTTTGATTTTAATGATTTTATCTCAGATTGGAATTTTGAAACAGGATTGGGAAGAGGACAAGGTGGGGGCTGTTGATGGATGGATGGAACTCTATAGTACGATACTTTAAGAATAACTTCAGTGATGGCTTCAGGCAGGTCAGTTAAAGTTGAATTTAAATTTTAAGGACCACAAAATATTCATAAAATGAGATTTTTAACAAAAGGATAATAAACAGTCATTGTACAGACAAAAATAATGTGCTTGAATTTGAATATTTTGACTTCTATTTGAAAACTTTTAACAATAGTGTGATAATCATGGCTACCAATATTTGTTTATGGACCAAAAAGATACTTTTCTTTCAAGTTTTAAGAATTTTCTGAAAAAGTTGATATTAAAACTTGCCATTCAGTGTATTCATTAATTTTACAAGAACAAGGGTTTCTTCTTCAAAATACATTCATCTATCATATTACATTAGGAATATTAGCCTGCTACCTCGCAAATTGAACCCTACTAAAAGACGAAAGTCATTGTATTGTTTTGGTATAGATAGCCAAAGGGTAGTAACTCTTGCTCATTACCTCCCCTTGATACCACTTTGTTGTTGACAGTTTTTAGCTTTGTTGTGTCCTGAGACATGTGCATTGCAATAGCCTCTGACAATCCAGCCCATTTTGATGCTCCTATGGACCCATCCAACATTCTTTTTGCATTTATAATGCAGATTTATCAGTCTACTGCTATTGTTGACCTTACACGAGGTCATTACGGGTTAGCATACATTTGACTTGATTTGATTGATTGATATTTTAACGGCGCACCAGCACTATGAGGCTATTTAGCGCCAAACATAATGTTATATCCTTTTACATTTAAAACTGGTATAATAATTTTATCGACCAGCGATTGGAGACCAAACGATTAAAGGTAATGCGATAAAAATGGTAATGATGATAAATAATTAAAAGTTTCTCGATCAATGGTGAGGGCAAATGTATGATAACGAAAACATATAATTGGCAATTAAAATCTATCGACTGCATAAATATAACAAAAAACTGAACAAGGTGATAAAATAAAAGCTATAACTTATGATATATGTTTGCTTCCTTAAGGAAGTTTATGATGTTGGTAATGTTAACTGTGTCAAAGAGCTCCATCATGTCTTGCACAACGTAGTAATGATTACGCGTAAATTGAAGATCGAAGCATTCCAGCATAATGTGCTTAATGGTGAATGGTTCATTACAAGCTATGCACTCTGGTGGGTCTTCTCCTTTTAATATGTAGGAATGTGTTAAATAAGTATGACCGAGTCGAATTCTTGCAATGACTACCTCCTCTTAACAGACGGATCTGTAGGAAGGGGTCCATTCTCCTAAGGTTGGCTTGATCGCATGAAGTTTGTTATTCACAGCATCATTCCATGATGCCTACCATTTCTGACGTAAACAGTCTTTGATACAACATTTAAAATCAGTATATGGTGCTTTAAAATCAGTTGGTTCTAGTAATAGGGCCATTTTAGCAGCACGGTCTGCTTTATCATTACCTTTAATTCCTACATGGCTGGGTAACCAACAGTATACTATATTGTGGGAGGTACTCAGCTCAGTATGCTTAAGGATAATGTTTGCTAATAATGGATTCTCCAGTTTTCTGTTATGTAGTGACTGAAGTACTGATAGTGAGTCGGAGAATATTATGCTATTTGAAATATTCTTGCTAGCAATGTATGACTTGATGATTTGCTTATTCCAGCTGCTGCAGAGCTCTTAATAGCGAATATTGAATTTCTTTTTGTTAATTATGCTTAAATTATTTGTATTTAATGCTGTTTTGATAGAATTATTATTAACCAAGCATGCAGCATAAGTTTTAAACAGGGCTATAGGTTTCTGATATGACTTCACCGATCTTATAATTACTACAATGTTTTTAGTGACCTAGTAATTTCACACATTACTAGTGTCTGCTTTAATTTATGGCTCTTATGTCTCAACAATCCCCTCACCCCTCCACACAATAAACCATTATATCAGGAGATGGAAGTCTTTTGATAACAGGAGATACTGTCACTGATAAAAGGCATAGGATCTTGTGCTAAGGACACATTTTTTAATTAGTAACTTAAGATTTGCTTTTGGGATGCAAAAAGTAGATGGAGGCCCATCATCAACTGTAGTTTCCTCACCTAATTCAAGATGGGGAAGATGATGTCAATCCACCTCTATGTCAGACAAGGTGAGTATGCCATTAGTCTCAATCTGACAGATGTATACTTCCACATTCCTGTCCACCTATTGCTAGTTTCTGTGTTTACTTTTTCACCATTATCAACATTCCAATCTTCCCTTCAGCCCTTTGGGCTTTCACTAACTTAATCAAGCAGTCATGATCACACCCAAACTTTGATCATTCACACATCAATGGGGCAACCTAGGCTGACTGACCATTGGAATCTCTGGCAGAAATAAAGTACAGTTGACAGTGCACATGATGTGAGTGCCAACCTGGTGCTGACCTGAACTGTTGTTAGCATTACCTGGGGAATGGCCTCTATGCTGTCATCAATACCTTTCATTTCTGTAAAGATTAATCCTGGGGATGAAACAGTCCTTTTTTGATCTGACAACACTGGTGGTGACCTAGATCCTCAAATAGGGAGGTACCAGACCACTTGTCTGGTGTTCTGATTTGACATTTTTCAATGTGGGCACAACAATAACTACAATTCAGGCATCTTCAGGCTTCACTGAGAATCAACCCAGAAGGGGCCATGTCCATCACACAGTGTTCCCTCCATCAGTCGGTCCTCACTTAGATTCTCACACTTTAAGGGCAGCTGATCATCGACTGCTTGGCAACTAGGTGGAATCAACAGCTACCCACTTTCATCTCTCCAGTTCAAGACACAGCAGCTTATGCTGTGAGAAGTACTGTCAGCCATCTGTGAGTGATTTTTTGGGCCTGTACCACTCCTTCAACGGTGCTACAATTACGGGAGAAGAATGGCAAGCCTCTCATTGAGAGCACAAGCCCTGTTTTAACCAGTCTAATTTTCCCAATGATAATACACCCAGGAAGATTCTGGCCAACATGAATCGACCATCCTCTTATTCTTCATGCTCAGCCTTTACCAGTAGATCATTGCAAGACAAGCAATTCAAGCCTTCATTTTTGGAGAGAATCTCAAGAATCAACATCAATATTGCCCATCTGGGTGCCACTAATCCCACAACTGGCCAAATTTCCCAGTCTTTGATCTTGGAGTAGAAACAGTTGGACTCCAGTCGTTACCAAAGGCTACCACCCTATGATATTGGAAAGATTCTGTCATTATAAAGACCTATCAGATCTTTTAGTCAATATTGGTCTCCTTGATCAGCATCCCTTATTATCTCCAAAGGGATGCAGTATGGCTTTTTTTAAACATGGCTAGACTCAAATCCTTTCAAACTTCTAGCCTGCACATTGATAAAGACACAATCATACAAACCCTGTTTATTGATAGCTTGAACTTTAGCATGCAGGGTAAGAGTGCTGCATCCCACTTTATGTTCACCAGAATTCTCTTCAGTTTAGGTGAGAGGGTTTGGTGGTTCTAAAGATACCATCAGGATTCGTAGCCCAGAACAGATTACTGCCTGTTGGTAGCCAACCAGTGTCCCTGGTTCTTTTCTTCCATAGCCAGGTCAAGAACAGAAGCCATCCAAGATTTGTTTGCACCCTCAGGGATATAATCTCAGACACATTCTGACATCATGGCAGACATGACATTGAGCATGATGAAGATCTCTCAGACCTGTTAGACAATTGATTTCCTGCAACCAGAATTCATAACATTATTTCCAAAATGGAATTTGTCTTGGGTTCTAATTTGGCTCCACTCAAGCAGGTTTGAGCCTCTTGCTCATGCTTCACTAAAGTTCCTTTCATACAAGACATGTTTCCTGATAGCTTTAGCTTTCTCATGCAGGGTCAGTGAGCTACATGCCCTTTCAGTTGACCCAAACTATCTTCTGTTTGGTTTAGATTATTTAGTAGTCCTCCTTACACAAGCAGGCCTAGTTGCCAAGAGTTGTGTCCATAGTTAACTGATGAGTCATCATTCAGCCTTTCTTTTCCATAGACAAGTCTAGAGAGCCATGCAAGATTCTGCCTGCACCATCAAAATGCACAGAGACAAATCATGGCATGAGCAACACCTCTTGTCATCTGGCTTACTGCTCCAAAGTTTAGAGCAATATCTGTGACACAGAAAACAGGATATCATGCCTTAGCCGAAGGGAGTCATATGCTTGGTATACTTGGACATCTCACCAGATCAGAGTAGCCTCACATCTGTGCCCTCAAATACTACTTGAGACACACAGTAACAAGTCTATACATGTGCAAATATCACTTCCTCCAAGTCAAGGATGGAAAACAATGCATCACCCCTCAAGATGTTGCTTCATGGTTGAAGTGGGTTGTATGTTCAGCATACTCTGGGATCTCTCAGGATCAGAGTTGCCTCCTGACGATTGAAGCTCATGAGATAGAGCCATTTCTGTGAGCCTTGCTTTCAAATGCAATGTTTTGAACCCAGGTCCGCGAGAATTATTTACTAGGTCCTCATGCGAGTGTGTCTGCTATGCACAAGCTCATATAACACCGATTCAGATCCATCATTTTTTTGGTGATGCGTGCTTAGTCGTGACGGTATATGGGGTGGTGCGTGCAGGCAAGGTGATGGGTGCCATTAACTCGCAGACCTGGGTTCGAAACTCATTAGAGTATAAATTTAATTTCTGAGTATGAATTTAATTTCTCTAACCTGTATGATAGTATTGTTTGTATTAAACTATAAAATTCTGCCCACTATTATCAAGATTCTACTACAGAATCCAATGATAGCACTGTCTGTTCTGTCTGGTATATATTTATAATTCTTTGTAATACAAAAATCCTATATACCTTGATTTCTTTCATAGGAATCTGGAACGACTGTGTATACATATAAGAATTATTTAATAGGTTGTCATGCAAGTGTGTCTGTTACGCACAAGCTCATATAACACTGATTCAGTGCCATCATTTTTTTGGTGATGCTTGCTTAGTCGTGATGGTATATGGGTTGGTGCGTGCAGGCAAGGTGATGGGTGCCATTAACTCGCAGACCTGGGTTCGAAACTCAGTAGAGTATGAATTCAATTTCTCTAACCTGTATGATAGTATTGTTTGTATTAAACTACAAAATTCTGCCCACTATTATCAAGATTATACTACAGAATCCAGGGATTGCACTGTCTGTTCTGTCTGGAATTGTTTACATATATATATATATATATATATATATATATATATATATATATATTCCAGATCAAGCAATCTCGGCTGTGTTGCTTAGGTCATTAGGAGAACAGGTTATCATTCATGTAGGGAATCCAGATGGATACCTAAGGTAGAGGCTGGATGCTCAGGATACCGCCAACCTATTACCAATTCTCTTAATGCAATGTAATTGGGGATTGTATTCAAAAGAGAAAGCAATTTTTTAAAGTAAATTATTTTCTCCAAGAATACTTACACAATCACATTACTTGAAAACCCTCCCAACCACCCTGCCATGCAAGCATCTGCATTAATGTCTCGCCCAGCTGATAATATTGGTGGTATCAAAGGGAGATAATGGACATGAGGCACTGCCCTTTCTCTGTCTAAAATTAGACATGTTTTTCGTCAATTAGTAGGGATGGATTTGTGAGGTAGCAGGCTAATATTCCTAATGTAATGTGACTTGGTAAGTATTCTTGGAGAAACATAATTACTTGAAAAAAATTGCTTTTCTACAAAATATAGTTCTTTTATATTTTTGACTTTAAAAATATTTACTGATTTACTAAATATAGGCTGGTACTAGCAGCAAAGTTGCCAGGGTAAATCCCCATTCCTCAGCACCTAATTTCACCACTGCTGTTGCAGAATTTAATATTCACTCAAATGTGTTTTGCACTTTACAACATTAAATGCCATTTTCTACATAATATTTGCAGATGCTTTAGTAAGCCATATCCACTTTTTGGTCAAAACTTTAAAAAAAATATCCTTTACTGAGTACATATTTGTTGATCTTGGAATGCCTGATGGAAGAAAATCAGGGGCTAAAACTATCTAATTAATGCTTTAACTTTATTGATTAGAATCTGGAAAAATAAATCTGGCATGATGTGTTCAGCATGATCAGACTGAGAGAGATATTCCACCTCCAAAATGGAGAGCTCTCAACATATGTAATGGGACACAAACTCTTATAAATAGTAAATCCTTCTTGATGTCATCCTTGTTTAATTAGAGGGTGCTCTAAAGCTATTATGAACTTCTGAGAGTGGGACTTGTGTAAGTTGAAGTTTTTTTGCATTTATAAATGCACAGTGGAGAGAATGTTGGTATACCTCTATGTTAATTTTGTATAATGTGGCTTAGATTTCTTTGGCTATTGTGCAAGTTTACATGATCTAAGCACACAGTTAACCAAAATGACTTCTCCCAGGTGCTCGAGAAATGAGCCTGAATTCTTCTAAAGGATGTTATCTTAAGATGCTTTTAAAATAGGCACAATTAATTTTGCCAGACTGGATAATATCAGCTTTTCAAAGTGCATTGAAAGATTTACAATATATATAAAATGTAAAACAAAAGTTATCACCTCTTTTTTGGGGGGGGAGGACAATTTACCTCGGAAATCCATAAATTGAAAATGATCAAGCAGAACTAGTAGTGTTTTTTTAATAGATGAAAATCTAAAGTAAGGCCAATCTGTATACACTCTAGCCCAAATTACACCATTCAGTCATAACCAAAATAAAGGGAATTAAAAGTTCTTTTGACAATATCTAAGATACCTATGTTTTTTTAAAAAAAATAGTCTGTATAATCAGTGAGGAAAACTGAGGAAGTTCTTTATCTTTAAAAATCTAACCATATGAGCACCACTTTATTATGTTGAGCTTCAATCATACAAAGTTTATCCAAGTAATGATTTTTGAAATGCACAGTGTGTGTATTACACTAATAAGGTACATATATTTCTGGCATGGACTAATCAATTATTTGCTACTTTTAAATTTATTTTGTACTATATATTATGGTATTGGCATTGCTGTATCTCTAAATTTATTTGTTATGCTATGCTTACATTTACATAATTCAATAAGACATTACATAATAGCATTTTTCTTAGAATTTAAAGTGTCAGTTTTGTTTAAATAAAAGTATACATGTACTTTCATTGTTTTGCTCTCTCAATATATTTTAAAGGAATGGTGATTAAGGATTTGACTTTAAGAGATTTCATTCCCTCTATTCTTATGGGATAGACTCATTTTCCAAATATAGATTTTGTTACTAGTAATGGTAAAATTAGTAAACGGTTAGAGATCCATTGGCTTATAATATTAATTTTATATATCCATTGAGGCAGCTAAAATAGTTATCAGGATATATTTTGTGATGGCAATATTTGAAACAGGACAAGAAAATGCTTTTAAAATAAAATCACAGTAATTTCTAAAATAGTATTTCAGGTGTTACATAAATTCTCTTGTGACATAAAACCAAAAAGAATTTCAGAAAAAATAATATAAGGATTATTTTGATCTGATTGTTAGTGACAGTAATCAGGAAGAGCATATCACTGGAGTCTTCACCCCTCCACCCCATCAGTAATCTTGACACTTGAATTCTGTGGTTTCAGGATGCAATAGACCTGTTTCTAGGTAACCACATTGTAGAAGAGACTGAGGGAGCCGTCAAACCTTCCCCACTGCAAGGAGACAGAGATTGGAAGTTTTATGCTGTAAGAATCACTTGACAAATAATGTATTCTAAATAATAAATGATAAAGTTACCATTGTTAAAAAAGGATTAAATAATGGATGTATTTAATGCTGATAATTGCTTGACAAACATTTTTAGGCCTTACTATTCTACATCTTAATGCAGATATATTTAATTTAATTTCAGTTGGTGACAGTTACAAACTGTAGGAACCCAGAAATTGAACTAGTTTTAAAAATTATACTCCCCAAAAATTGTTTTCAGAATGATGTTAATATTATGAAAATTTCAGTATTTGCCTTTTGATTTTCACTTCATAAACTTGACAGAGTTTAGTGCTGCTTTTCATTGAATACACTTGACAAAGTTCATTGCTGTTTTTCTAACTGAATTCACTTGACAAGTTCACTGGTAATTGTCACTGTATTTTCTTGTCAAAGTTCAATGCTGTTTTTCACTAAATTCTCTAGACAAAGTGCTGATTTTCACTGAATTAACTTGACAAAGTTCAGTGCTGTGTTTGACTGAGTTCACTAGACAGTTCAATGCTGATTTTCACACTATTCACTAGACAAAGTTTAGTGCTGTTTTTCACTGAATTCATCTGACAAAGTTTAATGCTTGACAAAGTTTAGTGCTGATTTTCACTGAACACGCTTGACAAAGTTCATTGCTAATTTTCACAGCATTCACTTGACAAAGTTCAGTACTGATTTTCACTGAATACGCTTGACAAAGTTCATTGCTGATTTTCAATGAATTCGCTTGACAAAGTTCAATACTTTAACTTGATAAATTTAATAAAGTTCATTGCTGATTTTCACTGAATTCGCTCGACAAAGTTGAATACTTTTAACTCGATAAACTTTATAAAGTTCAATGCTGATTTTCACTGAATTCACATGACAAAGTTCGGTGCTGTTTTTTTTTTTTACTGAGTTCACTTGACAAAGTTTAATGCTGTTTTTCACAGAATTCACTAGACAAGAGTTTAGTGCTGTTTTTCACTGAATTTACTTGACAAATTTGAATGCTTGACAAAGTTCAATGCTGATTTTCACTGAATTCGCTTGACAAAGTTCAGTGCTGTTTATCACTGAATTCACTTGACAAAGTTCAGTGCTGTTTATCACTGAATTCACTTGACAGAGTTTAATGCTTGACAAAGTTCAGTGCTGATTTTCACAGTATTCATATGACAAAGTTCAATGCTGCTTTTACCTGGATAAACTTAACAAAGTTCAATGCTAATTTTAACTTAATTCACTTGACAAAAGTTCAATGGTTGTTCTTCACTGAATACACTTGACACACTTGATAAAGTTCAATGCTGTTTTTCACTGGATACACATGACAAAGTTCAGTACTGTTTAAAGACTTGATGTTTCATATTTTTTTGTGATGAGACCATTTTTTTGTCTCTGGGACTTGGTTCCATATTCACAAACTCCACTTAACTTGACTGCACACCCTGGTGCCCAGTAGCATATTCTCAAAACTTATAAACTTATGGTGCATACTCTGTGACCTGGCTCCATTTTCATACAAAATGTGAAACTTTCCAACTTGAGTACACACTCTAGTTTCAGGTCCTGTATTCATGAAAAGTCCCAGTTTGTGTGCACATTTTTAGGTGAAGCCCTGTATTCATGAAAAGTCCCAGTTTGTGTGCACAATTTGAGGTCAAGTCCTGTATTCATGAAAAGTCCCAGCTTGTGTGCACATTTTGAGGTCAAGTCCTGTATTCATGAAAAGTCCCAGTTTGTGTGCACATTTTGAGGTCAAGTCCTGTATTCATGAAAAGTCCCAGCTTGTGTGCACATTTTGAGGTCAAGTCCTCTATACATGAAAAGTCCCAGTTTGTGTGCACATTTTGAGGTCATAAAAAGTCACAACTTCAATGCATACACTGGGGTCAGGCCATCTATTCATGAAATGTTCCACCTTGTGTTCAAACACAGGGGTTTAGGCCCTCTATTCATGAAATATTTCACCTTGTGTTCGTACACAGGGGTGTAGGCCCTCTATTCATGAAATGTTCCAACTTGTGTGCATACACTGTTGTCAGGCCTTCTATTCATAAAATGTTCCAACTTGTGTGAACTACTCCGGTGGCCTAGTGGTTAGAGTGTCCGCCTCGGATACAGGAGGTCATGGGTTCGAACCCTGGCCAAATCATACCAAAGACTTTAAAAAATGGTACTAACAGCTGCCTCAGCATTATGAGGTTAGTGTTAGGACTGGTTGTCCTGGTGTCAGGATAATGTGACTGGGTGGGACATATTGCCACATGTCTGCGGCATGATGCCCCAGTGCTATACATCACTATAAACTGTAACACTGCAGACATTGTAGCGATATGACTGAAAAATTGTTAAGGCTACATTAAAAATATAATCACACTCACACACACACACCAACCTGTGTGCATACACTGGGGTCAGGCCCTCTATTCATGAAATGTTCCAACTTGTGTGCATACACTGGGGCCAGACCCCATTTTCACAAAACTCTTCAGTTTGAATGCACTTTTAGTCTTAAGTTTTGATTGATTACAGTAAATAAACTAATTTATGTACAAGAGACTTTAAAGTAGCAATTCATTTAAAGACAGAATTATGTTTAATATATTATTGTATTTTATAACAATTGAAGACCTATGACAAACATATCTTTTTTTTTGTTTGAGTGGGCACTGAACTTTAGCAGTGTCTTGAATGTGGAGCATCGACACTATGCCCATTTTCATTTACAGCCTATTAACTTTTTAATTGTTTATGTCTGTTATTAGAATTCAAAGTGTCAGGCATCATGCGAATATAAAATTTGCACAGTTTTTTTACTATTTCAGATACCTGTGATATTTATCATTGCTTTGGCAATGTTCCTAATCAGTATACTATTACCTGATGGTAAGTTTTTTTTATCCATTTGTAAATGTGCTGCCAAGATAAAAATTCATGACATGTATATCAAAATGTCTGCCCATCAATGAACTAAACAAGATGGTAAAGTTCTTGTCTTGAAATGAGTTGTAATTATTGCTATGCAAGTGTGATTTCTACTCGATTTCATGGTGGGGATGGGAGGTGTTTTATAACCATATTTGTAGTCTCTTTTTCAAGGCTTAGTTGTTACATGAGTTGATCTCCCTTCGAGACTCATTAGGTCTGAAAGAATCAAATGGAAGATGTTTTGTTCTTTTCAACATTTCTTCTACAATAATACAAAATCTTATCTTTTAACATCATTGTTGTTCCCTTTTAGCAATGAACCATACAATTTAATTTTTTTGTTTTTGGAAATAGTCTTTTGATTCCAAGAAATCAGATAAAGTTAATATCTCATTAAAATAACAATTCACATGTGCAAAAGCTCAGATTTTAGCAAAACATTACCTTATTTGTATTTTTATCTCCATGCTTTGGTGTCGAGTATTTTTCTCTCTTCATGAACTACATTTCCTGGATATATTAAGGTTAAGAAACTCTCAAATCTAGCAATCCCAGACAGAAGAAATCTTGTCTTTTATCAGTGTTTATAATTTATGTAGAAGAAACTCTTACAAATTACCCTTCTTGCCAATATTTATTTCCAGTATACCATGTGTTTTTATCCCATTGCTTTAGGGTCTAGGACACAGTGATACCCCCTGTATGTTATGTTCATAACTATTTTTCTTAATCTTTTATTTAAGATTTGTCAAATTTGTTTGTAAAGTTGTCTATATAAAAAATGTATGGGTTTATTTCTTTTCTGGATCCTCTATGGGGGCCAAAGGCCAGATGTAAAAACATTGATACTACAGTTATAATTTTGACTTTTTTCTTGTTAAAAAGCTTAATAAATATAGATGGACTCTTAGACTCTTACTAGGTATAATTGATTTGGAGATGTAATACCAAGGTAATGGTTTGGAGGGAGTGGAAATGTAATAATTGTCAGAATTTGCCACAAAGTTTAAGTTAGTTTTGTTACTGAAGCCAAAATGTGTCTGTTTATTGTGAACTTGACATAATCAAATGATTGATTGATTGTTCAGCTATTTAACTAATAAGTTTATGATAAATAAGAAACACTTTTTTAAAATTTAATTTATTAATCATTTTAGGATCAGTATAGAGCATGAACATTTTAAAACAAATTTAGAGTGAATGAATAAATAAACGATTGAGTGAATGACTCAGCTTTTTTAATTTCTTGTTTCAGAGCATTTTAGTGAACAGGTGATGTATGTATTGTTTTGGGGTATGGCCAGTTTAGCTACTCTAGGCTTTATCTACCTGTATGGAACAGAGTTTGTTGACAACCCCAAGCTGGTGCACACCAAAGTCAAGGCTGATTAACTATATGGACAGCAAAAAATGTTTATTGTCTAAATACAGTTTGATGGGATATGCAATAACTGTATCAGATTTGAATTTATTTCAGAACTTGTAAAGTAATATCTTAAATATGGAATTGAATACATATCTGAAGTATGTAAGAATAAGTTTGCCTTTGAATTATATAATAAACTCAGGAAATATCCAGATTTTATTAGAACATTGTTTTATTTCCATTTTTCCTTTGATATTAACTGCCTTTGTTCACTGTCCTTTTTTTTTTTTTAAAGAAGAATGGCTAATTCATATGATGAAAGACTGTTTTTATTTTGTACTATTTCTAAGTACAAACCAACAAAGATAAATTTATTGGTTAAAAATCATTTGCAAGTACAGTAAAATGCCAGTTTTTTTATATCCAGGGACATTGGTTTCTTTTGGATAATCAGTTGTATGGATAAGCAGATTTTCTTGAAAAGATATAAGCTGTGAATGGAAGTATCTGGATTACTTGGGTCCAATAATCATATGGTTGATTGTATTAATATAAGTGATTATGTTAATATTAACATGTCGTGGAAATTTGATAAGTTTAAGATATAAATAGTATTAAAACTTTTTTAGTTTGTGATTTTTTTTTTATATCAGATTAGATATTGCCCTAACAGCATACATTTAGTGACAGTTGGTTCTAAGATAAACTTCCTTCTGTCTCCCTCTCCTAACCCTTCTCTCCTAATGGTATTTAAGTTTACCTTGAAGAGGTAAGGTAGTTATTCCTAATACCATTGTAAATATGATTGCATGAGATGGTTTCAGTTGTGTTTGTTTCTGATTTCTCATACCTATTGGGGTCAGCAAATTAGTTTCACTGAGAGATACATGTACATTGTAATAAATAAGATTTCATTTGACATGGTAATAGTATATATGAGTGAATAATCTGGAAAATTGACATCTGATAATCAATATTTTACTGTGTATAAGAAATATTATTGTATTGTGGTTCTACAACAATTGTAACACA
Organism: Potamilus streckersoni; assembly: GCA_016746295.1. Classification (NCBI taxonomy): domain Eukaryota; kingdom Metazoa; phylum Mollusca; class Bivalvia; order Unionida; family Unionidae; genus Potamilus; species Potamilus streckersoni. The sequence goes on from JAEAOA010001605.1 coordinate 1,973,215, forward strand.
CCTGCTTATGATCAATTCTGTGAGATGCAGGATTTGAAACTTGGTTGTCTCACATGACCAAGTCTTTCTTCTCATTTGATAGTCTTATTCAACCTGATTCTCACTTGACCCCGTGGGTGATATTCACCCTTATGCCAGAACGGGCTTTCACAAAAATTGTAAAAGCAGTTTCGTTAACTGATAAGATGAGACCATGGCACTATAAATGCAGATTTTCATTGGGCAATTGAGATACACCTCCTGCATCAGTAGTGGTGTTAAAATTATATCATATTATGTTTTTTGTTTATTTTGATGTAAAACGTTATATAAAGTATATATAGAAATATTGTTATTTATGGAGAGATATTTTTATAGTTTCGTTTTTACTGAAACATCTTCAGTAAGTCACTGATCAATTATACACTTTTCTGGACCCATGTATTGTGAAGCTGGCACAGAGCCATGCAGAAGTCTGGTTGGGCAAGGGTACTTGTATAAATGAAGTTGGCACAGAGCTATGTAGGAGTCTAGTTGGGCAAGGCTGCTTATTACATTGAAATCTGTACTGATATTACTCAATTCTGGAATTGAAAATAAATGATAACAAGTATAACTGTATATACATGTCAAGTTAAATGAGAATCTTTTATAAAATGTTCTCAACTCATCTATATGCTATTACACAAGGAAAAATATTTTATTTTGAATTGTATGGCTTGTTAAAATTGAATTAGCAATAGTTAAAAATGTTTATGCAAAATTACAATACAAGTCACTTAGTCATTTTAAATCAGTAAAGTTTGCTTTTAATTGAGGCCATATTTTTTCCCCACAGACATATTTTCAGTGTCTGAAAATCTTTGTACTTTTTTCATGCTTTTGGAATAAACAAAAAAATAATGGTGAAAATATTTATTAACATTTTCAGCAGACTCACAGTTTAAAACTTTTAAAAGTCATGTACATAAAACTAGTCAAATCTGTATTAAAGGTCACTTGTATTAAGCAATCATCCATATTAAACAGTCAGTTTTGTAAATTACTATAAACCAGTTTACTGTAGAAATGAACCTTCTTTAAGTTGCCACCTGTCTTTAGAGGCCTTTTTTTCTTTCCCAGAGGTGATTTGCTTAAGGCAGTTATTACTTTGCAAAGTTCAGTGTTTGAAATTTATATGATGTCAAGTAATTATGCTTTGATAAGTTTGATGGTTTACGCATAGAGGATACAAAAATGGCAGACATTGGTCTTTTACTGCCTCCTCTGATGAAGATAGGAATCTATCATTAAACCTCCAAATAAAGAAGAGAACTACAGTATAATTACATTCATGTTGTCTTTGCAATCATACTGTCTTATATTATAGAGGTGCACCTTAAGTGCAAGTAATCTATGAAGGCCCAGATTTGTAATAGAAATATCATTCAGGAGCAATAATATACACCTTGAAAACAAGGGAAATCATCCATGCATTAATATAAACTTCAAAGAGATTTTTTTTTTTGTAAATAAAGATGTAAGAACACATTTGGTGAAACACAGAATTGGATTTTTTTTATCTGAGTAAAAACTGTTATTAAAAACAGTTTGTGCTGTACAAAAGAGAAACCATCCTAGACTAGGGACCCACCATTCCCCTTAACAAGTTTCATTAACCATTGATCATATATTTATTAGAAAGGAATTTGTATGTTCTTAAGGGTACTAATTTTTAATTTCTTAATAGGTAATGTAACTCATGGATTTCATATGAAATGGAAAGGTGTAAACAGTTACATAAAGGCTGTTTGTTTCTATGTAGTCACAATTTCATATCTTTCTAACATCATGTTTCACTACATTAAACATAATTGTAAGTTTTGGACAAAAAAAATTATATTTCCATTGTCGAATCATGCAATTCTAATGCATCAAATTATCAGGCTTGCTCTGTGTGTGTGTGCATGCATTTGTGTGTGCATGTGTGAGGGTGTCTTATAAAGTTTGAGACCTTGTACGAAGAAAAGTTTATAAGTCTGTGAACATTTTTAAAAGAAAAAGTTGACATGCATTATTGTTACCTGCACTTATACATAGTTTACATGCACTATTATTACCTGCACTTACATGCTATAATTTAATATAGTATAATTCATTCCACATTTGCTTGATTCACTAATGGTGTTGGTATGTTGTTATTTCTAGGATTGTATAATTATCAGATATATGAAGCAAGATTATTACAGATTATGCTAAACATTATTAATTCTGTACATCCAACAGATGAAAATGAAAACTTCTTATAAGGAAATCATCAGAAATAACAAAAAAAATGAAGGTTAGGTAACTCCATTTTCTTATTATTTCAGTAATTCATCCCTTAGCTAGAAGTATTTTCCATTAACAGATATTTTGAGCCAACAAAGTTTTCTATGCAGTATTTTGAACTATTAAGAATAACATTAACTTTTGTGTAGTGATGATATTTGACAGTTCTTAGTCTACCAATTTCCTTGTCAGTGTATTAAATGCTTTAAAGGAAACAGACTTTTCCTTTATTCAGACAAATTTAAATCTTTTTATGGCTTATATTAAAGATAGCTTATTCTCAATTGAACAATGTTGCTCTGGGGGGGTCACATGTATTAACCCCTTTTAGGACCTCAAAACACTATTTAAGTCTAAATAAAAAAAAAAACGATACTGCAAATATAGCAGAGGGTTAAATTACTTAAGTTTTAAGTTCAACTAATTTATCATTTTGTCTTTTACTGGATGGCGCTAGTGTACTATGGGACTTCTAGACCAATTTATCCACAAGGCTTGTCACACCACAATAAAACTCTGTAGTGTGATGCAGTCAAAGCAATAAATAATAATTTAATAAATTGTGTATTTTACTTCCTGGTTTTGGAATTAACTGCCCTTTGAAATTTTTTGTAAATACTGAAATGAATTAAATTTTCCATGCTAGACTGAGTGTTATTCAGCAAGGCATTATTAATGCCTTTGAGAACAATAGCTTTGTCACTGACTGTTTTAGGACATGTTTGATTATATGGTTTGGGTGAGTGTTCTCACAATAATTAAATACTATCATTTCAAATGTGCACAGAACATCCAGAACTTGCCCTGATATCATATTTTTGTGTTGACTATCTTTTAACATGGACTGTGTTTCTGTCAATTTTGGATTCATGGGTTAAAATGAAGTAGTTTTTCATAATTTTTAACAGATTTAAGATTTTATTTATGTGTTTTAGTATTTGTTTGCATAAAATATGCATATGTTCTGCACTTCTTAACTTGGTGAAGGATCAGTTAGCATACAGATGGCATTGCAAGAAGTCAGATTTGTTCTCTCCTTACCTATAGTCAAATGCAACATCCCCAATTGTTTGTACCCCCTACCGATTTCAATAACTAAAATGTTTAACATGATAAACGGTGCACAGAACTAAGTCGACTGAATCATTGATTTATTATTTTTGAACTGACTGTGACAAGAATGACACTAATACTGGCAATCCCATTGCACCTGTCATGCTTAACATACTTTCCATACTAACACAGCGCCATATTCCAGTACACTATGGAGCAGTTTATTTCCATCCAACAACATAATGATGTAATTCATCCTATTCGGTAACTGCCAGATAATTCTGTGAATTACCATAACGTTGAGTTTGGAATTATATTCTTTTGCACACATGAACATAGTAATGAAACTGCTTGTTAAATCGATGTGAAAGGCAAATTTTTTGTTGTCATTCTTTTCCATTGCTTGATTCGACACTGTAAATATCGGAAGCAGATGACATATGTATGTACATCTTTAGTCACGCATTCACCCCATTGCTGAAAATGGACTGATCCAGGAACCGGAAATGAGTCTCAAGCATGTCTATCTATTACATTGAAAACTTCCATTAAGCATGAAATGCACAGGCAATGACAGTGTTATGGCAATTCTACTCAGAGTCAGGTTAGAAAATATAAATCAATGAATGAATAAGTTCTTTGCACTTTTTATCAAATTAAATATTTTCGTTTTTTAAATCGGTAAGGGGTACAAACAAACTGGTTAATAGGCTGGGACTATAATTATGTCGATTAGGATCAGTTGAGTAGAGCATCATTATTAAAATGACTGATGTGTTCAGCCTCTCCCCAAAAATAAATGAATTCTGGTCTACCAATTTGTATATTAGATTTGTTGTCTAGCTATCTTGTCTATATTGTCCCTAACATATCATATTAATTTCACAATGTGCTTTTTGAAAATCACTTTTTACAAAATAACACCTTAACCAATGTAATTATCTCTGTTATCCATATATCTTCTTTTTTATTTCAGTATTTGATATTCTTGACTATTATCATTAAAATTGGACCATTTATATTTTGGCCAGTTTGTATGTGATGTCAACCTTGAATGTCAATACTGCAGGACATTTAAGTGGAGTAATAGTTCATCACAATCTTCCACATTATAGGTCAGATGGTATATAATTTGGGATGATATATAGAAGTGCACACCTGTTTCAGCAATGTGAGAAAATGTTGGGAAAAGGAAGCTTTGTTGCAGACTTAAGCATTTTCATGCTTAAGTAAGCACCATAATTTCTCTAGCATTATGTGCACCCCATTATTGTGTACACCCCAATCTACCATATATACTCATTGATAAGCTGATTCCAACTTTGAATCACAGACACAGATCTGCCATTACATTATAATCTCACAAAACTGAGTCTGTGATATGAAAGTAATCAGCAGAATTAAGACAGATGATATGATGGCACACTATGCGATGGCAGATTAGGTCCATGTACCTTGGGGTCGGATTTAACTTACAAGCAAGTATATACAGTGAGATCTACCCTGATTTAATTCTCTCTCCGGTAATGTCTGCTTAATTTTTCCTATGTTTAAAAAGTGCATGCTCTGATGTTCTGTTCCATTATTAAGTAAAAAGATCTTATTCTATACTATTCTGTTTGAAACAGAATGGTATTTTAGCATCATTGCATTTTACCTTCTTTTTGATGTTAGCATATTAGTTACATCAGATTTTGCAACTTTGATTTCTTAGAAGACATTAACAGCAGCAATGTTCTCACAGTTTGACAAGTATTGAACAGCTTAAAAGAGGTTTTCAGCATTTACACATGTTGAAACAGATGTTGGCATTTTGACAGGATGTGTTCAGCATTTCCATAGGTTGAAAATTGTCACTGGTCATTAGCATTTACCTCGTACATTACATGTATTATATCATCAAATTTTTTAATGTTTAAACAATTTCAGCAGAAATTAGTTTCCTCAGAAAATTTGCAAAATATTTTATGCTCTCTAGTACTGTATATTGATACTGAAACAATTGGAAAAAATATTTGCATACAGAATATTGTCATCAAAAAAGGGCATAAACTAGTTTCATCTTTAGAGATTTATTTGCAAAACAAAGTCTGATTTGCACAACAGACTTAAGTTACATATCAGTGGAATATGTTACCACATAAGTGGACTGGTTCTTTCCTATATGCTAGATAATATGTTGTTAATAAGTCTATATAATTTTTGTAAAGTTAACTACATTTTCTTTTGTAGGTTATATCAAAACTTGCAAAATGTTTGCAGGTTTGCATATTTATGTGAATTAGCAAGTGGACAAAAGATTTTAATCTGTATCTTTACACATTGGATGTCTTTAGCTTATTTTTGCCCCCAAAAGTCTTGAAAGTCAGCTTTATATAAATATTCATCACTAGGGCTGTTCCATTTAAACATACATTGTACCCCGCGAAAATACTTTTGTAAATCTATATGTAAATGTACTCTAGATGCTTAAAAGAGTTCACATGATAAACGTACAAGATTGCATTTGTCTGTACTACTCCAAATTAACTTTGCATTCTCAGGATTCAAGGTATATTTCACTGGATCAGCACATATCATTGTTAAGGACAAAGTCATTTTTTTCCCTATGTATTGAATTGCCATGATGCATAAGTAGTGCAATATTAATTCTATTAGACTAGGCTGTAATTTAATATTTACATATTATCCAGATAAATTTGCACTTCAGTATCATACTTAAATACAGCACATGCTAGGTGTGTATTATTTTCACTTTCCAACTCTTTGAAAATATTTACTTTAAATAATTGTGCAATTTAAAATTATAGACACTGTGTAAAATATTCAGGAGCAGAATTGCATGCTAGAATCATGTCCTTTTATGTTGTACAACCATCATAAGCATCTTATCGATGATTATCAAACTGAAACTTCAGTTGTAGGTACAGTCGACTTCAAAACTCAAAAGAACTTTGGGCTTTAGAGATTATTTTAATTGTCATTTCTTTAAGTTTTCTAAGATTGGAGGGCAAGAGTAAGAAGGACAGCAAGAGAAAGAAGTATCTGAGTGATTGATTTATGAGTTTTCTGTATAAGAAAATCTTACGCAAAGGTATTAGAAATTCGGTTTATCAAACTTGACCTACTGTATATAATAAGATGTATCCAACTGCAAGCAACAGAGACCATGACCTGCTGCCATTTATTGTGCTGGCAGATCATTGTTTATGCTGCTGTTTTGCCATAACAGACAGCATATACCTGGATCTGGTGGTACATCAAGTAATGGTATATTTTCATCTGTTCTACTAATTTGCCAGAACAATCAAAAAAGACCTGCATAAGCTGGTGTATTATGTGATAGCAGATGTGGGTTTATTCTACTGAGTTTTCCTAACAAATAAAAGAGACCTTAATGTGCTGGGACATTATGTGATAGCAAATCTGGGTCTATATAGTTTGCAGTTAAATCCAATTATATGCAGGTGTACACAGTACCTTTTCCAAACTTCATCTCTTTATTGTTATTCAGTGCACCATTTATAACAAAGCCATATGGACCAGTTAAGTTTGCTTTAAATGTCAAGAAGAAATATAAATGTATTACATAATTACGTAAATGTAGATATTTTTATCTGATACAGAGTAGAAGTTATTTTATGAAGTTAGAGCAGATATGAAGAAATAAAGACCAGACTCTTTGCATGCCATTATTTCAGGAAATCTTTTACATAAACAAATTTTTTATGGAGTGTGTAATGTTTGAATTTATTGTTTTTACCTGAGAAATAAACATTGCACTGTAAATTACAAAACATATAATTCATGGAATTTAAAAGGTTATAGGTACTAATTGTAAGTTATAATTAATAGTTATGAGCATGCAAATTACATGTACATTTATAAATTGAAAATAAAAGAGCTTATACCTGAAAATCCTGGTTGTAATTTGATATTCGTACCTAATAATAAATTTAGTAAAGCATACCAAACAATATGCTTGTAAGAATATAGTTCATGATAAGTTTGTTAAAACAGTCCTGTATGTAATCCCTTCCTGTAACACTGGTCATGGGAGCCTAAAATACAGACCACTTCAAAAGTCAGTCTTATATTGAGTTAATTTACAAGCAGGTGTGTGTCATAATTAGTTACATTATCAAAACCATAAAAGATATTTTATGATGTGAAACCATATTATTATATTATCAGCCATGAACCAATTTCAAGTGAAATTAATAAAATTTAGTGATAGAACAAAGCCAATTTCATCGGATCCTCATGCTACCATGTAATGAGTGGAGCTGCATTATATTAACTGGTGAGCACCACCAATAGATTTACTATGGCCTTGACTTCTGATAAACAATAACATTTGGAACAGCTCTGACTTTATTATGTTGCTTATTTTTTTAAAATTTAAAGCGATCAGAAATAATAATGCCCTATTTTCTTGCAATAAGTACACATAGGAAAAGATAAGGCTTTCTGATCATTCGTTTCAGACGTTTGAGTCTTATAGGTTGACCAGATTGAAATTTGTATGCACTTGCTTGAGACTGAATCTATTTCTTCATAAGAACTTGCTGAGAGGAAAACTTATTGACAAATAAAACTTTGTGACATATTCGTCTGCTCAACGAGCAGCGTTCTCCGGTATCTACATGGTGTACATTAAATCTTGATGTCACTATAGACGCAGTTCTTGAAATCTTGGACTAACATGACTGATCCAAATTTGTCATAACTTTCATTGATTATTTTAGATGCACTCCACCACCTGTCAAATAGTTGTTCTTTTTTCCCGAGCAAACTCGACATTGGTTTCATTTTTGCAATTCCGTAACCTATGCCTCAAATATCAACTCATAACTCTTCAAAATATATTCCTTGACCAAACCAAAATCAACACTTGCTTCTAGTGACAGTGAAGTGTAATCTTAACGAGCTTTGCCATTAAGTACATTCTATAGTAACAAATTACAATGCTCTTTTGGGAATTTTAAATTTGGTTAATTTTGCAAAATTCGAAAAATATTGATCTACATTTTTTCTTTTAAAGGTCATAATCTAATATGTTTTGGTAACACCAAAAACTAAATTTCATGAAGGGAATACGTTTTGCTTGCCAGTTCTAGTTTTAAATTCAACTGCATTTCCATTTCTGGTTTCAATTTGGGATTTCATTTGTATATCTCTTTCTTCATTTTGCATTTGCATCTGCTGCTCTTTCCTTTCTCTTTTTCTTTCTTTTTTGGGGCCCCGAGTGGTCTAAAGCGCTGTCCGTTACGGATCACTGCCATCTCACCTCTATCTGCGTGAGTTCGAGTCTAGGATTCGGCGAATGTGGATATGTAAGAAAATGGTTCTTTCCGATAATGTCCCGGTTTCTTCCTCCACCATTAATACTGGCCGCAATGAATAGCCTATCGTGTGCTGAAAAATGGCGTTAAGCCTAACAACAACAACAATGCTTTCTCTTTTTCTTTCTTTTTCCCGCATTTGCGTCTCTGTCTTATTCCATTGAAGCTCACGTGTTCATAGCTTTATTTCCGTCTGGTGTTTTAAGTTTAATTGTTATTTGAGCGCTAGATAGAGACTTACTAATTAATCCTAAAGAATTTCATCAAAAATTTCTTTTTCTACCAAATACTTAACGAAAATGGCTTTAATTTCCTGTTTTAACAAAAATGATGTTACTGAAAGGGAATAGCGGTGTCAATCTCCAGCAAGACATCGTTCCTTAAACATTAAAATCCCTCATGTCGGCTAGGAAACAAAACTCTCCACCCTAGATGACATTGCGAAAGCTTTCACTTTGTAAAATGAAAAGACAAGGATTTAGAAATTCCGAACTAAAAATAATTTAAATTTTAAAAGAAAGTTTTCTGAAATATTTTAAAGAAATTTCTACCGCGTATGAGCCCCTGATTTCTGTTACGAATCTATGGGCATCAACTAATTAACAGAAAGAAGCAAAACAATGTTTTGTAAAACTTAACAAATTAATTATCAATGTTATGAAATGGAAATTTAAGAGGAACATACAGTATTATGAACTGAAACCAACATAATTCTGAAACTATTATATTAGTGTCCAAACGAATGAAATGTTCAGTAAAATTTCAGATTCAAGAATATACTGCTCCATCAACAGTTCTGACATGCTAAAATGGAGTTGACCAGAACACCTTTGAATAATTCACAATAGTTCCAATAAATTATATATAGTATAGTCCAATGTTAACTTTATATTTCCATTGAATAATCCAAACAAATGTTTATCCTCTCAAACAATATCTGAATACAGCATAACATACATCTGCAGACATATTACAACACGAACACCAAGAATACACTTTTAAAAACAAAAGACAGGAAAGCAATGCTTAAAACAATTTCACGTGCGACCATTTTAATATACTATCAAATATCTGATATTTTAACTGATACTAAAAGCTTTCTCATCTTCCTCATCTTCTATGTTTTTTCCTTATCAGAGCTCTGTGAAAGGATTTTGTTCTCCCTTTTCTTTCCAATCAAACAGTAATGTCATTTTGTTGGACAGGTCATGCTACATGATGTATCTGGTGCATTGTCTGAATGGTAATCCGTACCACACCCAAAAGTGACTAACTTAAACGGTAAGTGTTTCAGTATGCGAGTGATATTTATTCAACTTTAGTTATGTAATAACTTAAAGGAAAAAATATGCATATCGACAGTCATTTCTATAATGTAGAGCAGGAAGCAACACACCTGTTGATTTTAAACTGTTACATATTTACAATATGGTTCTTTACTTCTGTTATAGTCTGTCGCTTGTCTTTACGAATCGTACCCCACCCACCATAATTCATGATACTATAGATGAGTATGATTTTTATTTAGTGTGTCCTGTCTATACTAACGAAAGTACTTTGGAACAGTCTGTCAATGTTAAAGTAGATCTAGTTGAGAAATTTCTATTAATAAGAAAACTATATGGTCACAAGCTAAATTTGTATATGAAGCTTGTTAGAAATATATATATATATATATATATATATATATATATATATATATATATATATATATATATATATATATATATATATATATATATATATATATATATACACACACAAATTATGTTTTACAATAATTTGTTATAAAGATTATTTTTATTTGTTCATCCTCTCCTTTCCAGTTTTTGTCGATAATTTTCGAGGAGGAGTTTCTGTTTAAAGTGTAAGCATTTCATTCAATAAATACGTAATATTTGTGCTATGTACTCTGTGAGCATAAACTTGCTTAGGGGTTGTCCATAAATGACTCCCGCAGATAATACCTGTTTTCCTACCCCCTCTTCCCCACTCAATTTGTCCGCTTTTATCCGTATGTGGCTTAGCCCCCTTCCCCTCGGACTGCGGACGCCCCATCTAGCAAGTCTGATATATGGGCCAGGTAATCAAACCCATGCACTGGGAGCCATACCTATGTATTAATGCCAACCCATTCATATATATTCTATGGCACGAATGGCACAAATTGAAATTAACAAATAATTTATACTTAGGAATGACCTGTAAAGGACGTACGCAAAACAAACTGAAAATCATGCAGTAAGACCAAAGCAGCTGTTCACAACAGAATATCATAACAAACAAAATAATAGCTTGCAGACGTCCGCAAGGTCCTTTATACCCCTCCTTCCTTGTCCGCACTGGTCCGCATTTGAATTAACTAACCCCCTATCCCATCTTTGCGGACGTCCTTTATGGATGATCCCATAGGAGATTAATGAATTGAACTAAACTGAAATGTAAGGATTTTAAAAAATAATTGCAACGTTGTTGCATTTTCTTTTGCAGGATTTGATTATCGTCCTTTAATTCCAAGCCTGCAATTTATCAGTAAGCGACGGTGGTTGATTAATTTACGGACTAGCTTTGTGCTTTGTCTTAGCTCTTAGTAGGTACATGTAACAGATAATCAAACTGGAATGCGGCTTCATAATTAGACACAATATTGGTTTTAAGGTATTCGTGAACAATATTACAACCATGAAAATGCTGAATTTAAATCAGAGGAGTACCACCTTAATATAACCAGGAAGAAACTTGCTTTGGTTATTTGCGTTGCTAGTAAATTTAGTTTTGTTTTTTGTGTGCCTATTTTCATTCTTGTATTTTATATTGGAATGAATATACATACATATATATATATATATATATATATATATATATATATATATATATATATATATATATATATATATATATATATATATATATATATATATATATATATATATATCCCAAAGTTTGCATCTGACATCTTGTGTACTGCTTATATTCTATACATTCTCTTTTAAACTAAACCACTATATCCCAACCTTTGACAACAAATGTCGCTTACAAACAGGCATACAATTCTTATCCACCAATAAATGCTGCTGATACACAAGCTGTTAGTTAAGCACAAATAAAATCTGTCGAAAAAAATATATGTATCCACCAGCAAACTTAAATCAAGCTCGAGAAGTAAGTCTTTTGGCAGTTGAAGTATGTTGATGATAACAAACTTGATAAAATAAGTGTGACAGTTACAGGTAATATTTTCATGATTCAAAATAAAAGTACATGCCTTAGAGACTTAACCTCAGATACAGATGCAGCAACAAGAAATAAGTCGATGATCAAGAATCTAAGTATATATTAGTGCGCGGTGGTATAATGCATGCATTTCTTACCATAAATAATAATGGTATTTATGATCTCAGAACACCAGAATCTTATTTTCACGGAGCAACAAAAAATACGTAGACGATATTAATATTCTAATAAACGATGGAATAATGATCTTCGAACTGACTTTTCCAATCACGTACAAACATTTTCAATTTTCGTAGAAATAAAAACTATGTGTATGAATTGTTTGGTAATCCAGTGGTTATAGATATTAAACTTGATGAAATTATCATAAAACTAAATGATATTGTTCGTGGAATCCCTAATATCGTTTAAAAACTAATCTTGTTAAAATTCCTCATAAATAGATTTAATATGGTATACACAGTAGCATCAAAATCAGTAACATGGTCACCGCAAAATAGGACTATCACACATACCGCGGAAGTCACTGGTGTATATAGGCTGTCCGTATTTAGTGGTGCAAAATTTAGTATAGTTACCACATATCTACAGCATCATTCAACTGATAATATTCTGGAACTGTACCTGTAGTGTTACATAAAAATGCCGAATAAACATTTCTACTAGAATCAACTGATAAAAAATTAACCAAAGCGTCTTACTGTTGGTGTCTGGACTTTGTAGCTGAAACTCCTCAATTACATTGTAATTACTTAATTAAATGACTTATTTATATTAAATCAAAGCCAGGGTCTGGCACTAGACGTATAAAATCTGTAAGCAAATATTATATAATGAAAAAAGTATTGTTGATTTTAATCATATTTCAAATAAAATTCCAAAAACAAGATGTGGACGCTTTTATACAATTTTACAGATATTATCATAAAACTCTGGTGTGTAAAACAATGTTACTAATACTATAACAAAATATTTGAGTGATTTCATATTACCACTGCTAATGACTAGCTCTGGTATAATTTCAATTGAGGCATCAATAAATCCGCTTTTGTTAATAATATATGGTGTTGGTGTTTCTCTTGCAACATCGTGTAAGAAATTGAACCTCGACTCGCGACTAAAAAAATGCCTGTAAAACAGCAGGTATCACCTATAAAATATTACTTTATCAGATGCGATCTATTTACATGGTATAAAATATGATATGGACGATTCAATACGCAAGTTCCGTATTATTGACAGTATGTTAACATATTCTGCCAATGAGTTGGCAGGTATGAAGAAGATTATCATTTGAATATCCTTACACAGCTACAATGTTGTTGTTGTTGTTGTTGTTGTTGTTGCTGTTATGGGGCTTAACGCCATTTTTCAGCACACGACAGTTACAATGTATTTGCTTCTTGGCCAATGCAATAGTCTTGCTAGAAAGCTGTGAATAAAAATCAATACATAGCGTTTTGTAGTAATGCATAATATTGCTATGGTTACAATTGAGATTCAGATTCTCTTGCAAAATAATTACAAAGGAATTCTGATGCGTCATGCGTTCACACGAAATTTACATAATTTCCAGATTATTCTGTAAGGTTAAAGAGAGGGAATGTTCAATAGAGTTTCCTAAAATAACGTCGAAATCAGGTTTAAGATAGGAAATTTGCATTAGATTTTCCTAAAATAACGCCTACTCAGTTTGCAATGGATTTTCCCAGAATAACGTTATGAAAGGCAGTTAGAATTTTCTTCGTGACCGTTTTTACTAGAGGATTTATACGTGAATAGGTAAGTGAAAATATTTTTCTAACATATTTTTGACAAAATGTTAATATACCTTAAAGTTGAATTAAATCTTTAATAAAGTTTGTTAAATCATGTCGTACTGACGTTATTTGATATCCCATCTTATATAATATTTTATTGTTTAAATAGAAATAAATATAAGGTTCGCGAACATTCTTTCAACCTCTCCATAACTTGGGAGATGGGTGTTTCTGAGACAGCATCATCATATACTCAAACTTTGGGGTGGGTGGGGATGTTTTGAGACAGCATGATGATATATTCAAACTTTGGGGTAGATGAGTGTTTTGAGACAGCGTCTTCTTTGTGTTTCAAAATTTCATTAACCTTTTAGATAAAAATTTTAAACAAGGTAGGGCTTTGTTGAGGGATAGGGGGTTCTGGGGTGATGACAAAATGTCAGAATATATTTATTTTAGAGGGGATGAGGGTTTTCTGACCTAAAACCATCGTTGATTTTAAAACCACAACTACATATATTACTACCATTTTACTGTTTGTTTTTAAAACTAAAGCTTAATTTTTTTTTAAAAAAAATATTATGTTGAGTAAGTAAATGAAGCGAGTCTTTGCACCAGGATATTTTATTTGTCAGGTTTTAATACAAGACACCTTAATACAATATGTTTTAGGTATCGGAATGCCAGTATTGGCAAACTTTTTCTGGTGAATCAAATACCTCAAAGACCATCTGATGAAACACTTCAGAAAGGAGTGCATGAAATTACATAGGAGGATATCCACTTTGTCATTAATGTGCCCGCAATATGGGATGACGCAGTAGAGGTTAGGATTTGAGACATATGTTTGAAAACAATTAATATGATTAGTTCTAGGATTCACTTAATAGCTTTCTAATGTGACCATTTAAAAGGGTGGATCTAGAATTATCTTTGGGATGGATGTAGAGAGTTAAATAAGTAGGAATCTGGTCTGTGAAATGAACCCCAATGAATTTGCCAAAAATTGATCTGTATATTTAGTAGAAAGTCTTTAAAAAGAATTAAGTATATATGAAGATGTTGGAAGTCACAAACAGAATCTTTTCAGGACCGATTATGAAAAAAGTACTCTTAATAAATTACTGATAGAATCTGAAATACTAAATAAATAGTAATAAATATAACTGTTAATATTTGAAAATTATTAACAAATAATCGGGATATAACACCGCAAACTATTGATGAGCTATTAATCATCCCCCACTTTACAAAGGCTGGCATCAGCAACGATCCTCTCTCTGTTGCTCTGGAGGCAGCTGTGATTTAGTGTTCAGCGGTTGGAATCACTGAAAACAACTCCTTGAAGGAAAGGATCTTCCAACCAGGAATGAAATACATGGTTATAGATTTATGGAGTATGAAACACACAGATGGGGAACTTACTTTACTGGGTATAGCAGTTTCTGGAATACTAAAACTTTTATTTCGAAAGACGGCACCACATGTCGTTCCATTTTTCATACATCTTACTATGTGTTTGAACAATTTGATATTTTATACATGCACAAGGCGACCGAAACGGTTTCTTAAAACTATTATAAGTTTTCCAAAGCAGAAAGCCATAAGCAGAAATTATAAGCTTCTGAAAAATTTGATATTCTAGTATACTGATCGCTTTAAGTAATCATACTTCTTTTAAGGATGCATTATTATTTTTTGTCGTTTATAATATCGCGACCGTTTTTATTTATGTGTACCGTTCATTGCGCTTTTGATATACTTAACCGTGTCTTTCGCTGATTTCGTGTAGCATGTTTAGGTTTCTACAGTGATAACATTTTACTTACAAGACAAATGCACATACATTTGACTTATACTGGAAATATGATGGAGTCTTAGGTTTGTCGCGTATTATCGTTTGGCGATGAATACAAGATATTTCAGATTTTCGATACCTGACAAATAATTAAGGAATGACCTTATTTAGTCCATTCATCCTAACATGCAGAAGGATCACTCAAGAGCCTCTTGTTTCCAGCAAACCCATAAGTTCAGAGAACCAAGTTTGCCATTGACCGCAGTGTCATGGTTACACAACCGCATGACCTTCCGTAACAGATAAAATTATAATAAAAATTATTAGACTTAAGCCGTGTACTAAAAGATAATAGAAGTTAGTAGTTCGAAATCGCTAAGGATAAAATTCATATAGCCTAGCTAACTCTTTATGCGGCAAGGACGCTCGTTGATAATTTCTTTCATATATAATACCAAGATATTTTCGTACACGTTATGTCCCTTTCTGTGCTATTCTATTTTAGGTCTCACTGGATAGTTTCGTATTTTGACCCCCCCCCAATTTTTAAGGTAGAAGGCATGAGCCTAATTATCACAACCCTAGCATTTATAAATTCACACCTAAGCTAAATCTGTAATGTGGTTTACATTTACTTTGAGTTAGGCCTGTAAATGGGTTGCCTTGTTGGTGACTGCCTGTCAAAGTTAGACTAGCATTGGAGATCAAATGCGTAACTTGGGCTGTAAATGTGCAGCTGACTTGGCTTACGTATTTACGAGTCTGCTACAGAGGTAAATATCTAAAAATCTATATGGTTGAGGGGATAAAGAAAAGTATGTTAATTTGTTATAGTACTAGTGAACAAGGTACATACAGACTGTTAGCTGGCTTCTCACAGGAACAGGTTGAAAATAGATCTTTTCTGTCAAAAATGAATGTAAAAAAGAGGGGTTGGTGGTAGTATAGGTTCAGTATCAAAACCACCAGTTGCATAAGGAATTAACCTTAATACCTTAGAATCGTACAAGCATCTTTTCAACAAAAATCATTAATTAGGTTTTATTTGTATCTTTATTGTACAATTATTATTATTTTTCTGCAATTCGTTATCGTCGGATGAAAATTTGCCAAAAAAAGAAATTGTCCTGTGAGACCTTAGTCAGTACACTTGCATTTATAAGCTTCAAGGCTTAAATAAATTATCTCCTCTTGATTCGGATGTTTTCACTACATCAATCTTGAACATATATATTCAGAATTTACCTCTTTTACAATAGACTTGTTTGACAGTGTTTTTTAACATTTGTATGCTTCTGGTCCTTACTATGGTTTTTATTCGCTAGGAGGCACAGTTGAAATTGCAGTTCATTAAACAAACAAACAAAAAAAAACAAAAAAAAAAACAACAAAAAAAAAAAACAAAAAAAAAAACGAACTTTTGGAAAACTTTAGAATCATCCGGTGATCCTTGAGGATGTACGTGTGTTGACCACAATTTCCTTGCTTTTATCAGTAAGATTGGGCCAAGATGTTATACAGGAATTTGTGTGAAAAAGCACGACAGATTGCATCGATCTTCTAAGAGAGTTTGAAACGAAAAAGCGGGCAATCAAGGGCGATATGGATGGTTCATTCTGCCAAAGAAGTTTTTTGAAAAAAAGACCGAGAAGCAGAAAGTGATTTCGCGATCAGGTTATGAAGGTAAAGTTGTTTGGAACACGGATAAATTAAGATTTGACCCAAACCTTGGAGTCAGATGTTTCGAAGAGTCCATTATTAGCACGATTGATCATATTAGAAAGTTGCTTGCTGATCCTGCCTTGAATAATATAGACACGTACTTTTGGCTAGAGAGTTTGCATGAAGCGAATTCATTCAGGAGGCATTTAAGAAATACTTTCGACATAAAAATATATTTGTTCCCGAAGAAGCTGGATTTGTGGTATATATTATATATATGATACATTGTTTGCGTTTTGTCAAAAACAATGTGCGTCAGTGAATATTGCTTTTTACTCGTTTTACGTTTAACATAAATGCCATGACTACATGCATGCATGCATGCATGCATGCATGCATACATACATACATACATACATACATACATACATACATACATACATACATACATACATACCTGTTTAATGAGAATAAATGTTACCGAGCTATCATCAATATATATTTTATAAATATTGTTTTGAGTCTATTGAAGTATGGATGTATATTTTGCATATGAAGAATATTCCATGCCTTATATACATGTAACCGTATGGTCAATATACAGCAGCATATACTCCAAGACATTTGAGAATGTAGCATTTGTCACATTATCATGACACTTATCACTAAGTATATCACATCCATTCCGTAAGGTCCAACCTAATTTTCCCATACAATGAATAAAAATAATCCTTTGATATTTTGTGTGAAGACAAGAGAGCTTCCATACAACACGATTACAATATCCTTCAAGATGCAATACCTGTGGACATTTCTTCGGCATCCCGGTAAGGCTACTGATTAATTTAATGCACTTGTCAGATCCATAAAAATCATGTATGTGATGTTCCTTTCCCCATTGACTAAGCCACAATGAATACCAAACTTCCCGAGTCTCCACTTCTGCAGAGATTTTCTGAAGAACATTATGCACTTAATTAATAATACTAAGAATCACTTATTTTCTCAGTAGTATTAGGATTACTTTCTTCCAGTGCTTATAACTTCCTAATTACAGAATGAAAAATTTATCTTGAAAAGAGCTAAACATCAGAATCACGTTGAAAGGAAATCAATGTAAGTCATTTCTATTTAAGGTATGCATACCAGGGAATACCCTTAGGCATGATGTGATTATTCAATCCAACCTCTCTGGCAATTTTCGTCCTGCCCACAATTGGCACACGAGGCATCTCTGAGTTGTCTGCTGCTTTGCAGCCCGCTGTTGTCCATGTGAAAGTGACATGTCTGAGCTCCTTTTCCACTGAGCATCTCCAGCTCTTTTTCCGGAGTTCTTTCACCTCCTTTTCTGTGGCAGGCTGTCGTCCTTCATCTCTAAGATTACGTCCATGTCATCTTCATCTGCATTGCATTGCATTGCATCTGCATTGCACGTTATGATCAGATCATCGTAGCTTATCATAATAGCCCAAAATATTCTTAATTTTCTAAGACACTTGATGTGGGGCCCATTTCCTTACTAATGGCTTGGGTGGCTTTCCAGCATTCAGATCTATTTAGTAGAATGCTTGGTACATATGAATTGTAGAATCTTAGTTTTTTTTTCTTTGAGAGGTCGAGAGAGAAGTCGAGAGAGGTCATTATTTCCTTAATCTATGTAGCACATCAAAAGTTCGGATGGCTTCCGTCTCTATAGATACCATCTCCGCAACACTGTCACCATCTGGTTGCTGCCAAGCTCTTAGAACTATGATATCGTCTACTTCGTACTTGTTAATTGTAACGGTCTATTTAAATGTGTTGTTGTTGTTGTTGAAAAACCACCTTTCTCCTAAGTTTATTTTAATACCTATTGTGTCTTTTTAAAGCTAACAGCCTGTCTGGCTTTTGTTGTGTCTTGATGGCGTCTTGAAATGAGGGCATAACGTCTTAGAAGCAGGTTAGTGACAATTCATTGCTTCGCGTCATTGGGTAACTCTTTTGATCAACCAGACAATTACATGGTTGAATAGAAAAGGGGATAGGATACATCCTTGTTTCACTTTGGTCATAACCATGAATCTGTCTGTTGGTTAATCTCCACAGATGTACCTTGCAGCGAACTAATTCTACAATATCCTTATGATATTTACCATTTTCTGGGAGTTGTCCATAATTCCAAAACATGTTTCAATGTGCCAAAGAGATCCCTACACTGGCAAATGCCTTTTCAAAGTAGATGGGCATCACTTATAGGAAGCCATTCTATTCTGTCGTTTGCTCTGTTATATGTCGATGGATACAATTAGATTGGTGCAAGAGCACTCTTTTTCGAAATCCTGCTTGCTCTGTCCCGATAATTTCTTCAAAGCAAACCTGAGAGAGAGATGGTATAACGTGTAATCTGAATAAAATGAGAGAGAGAGAGAGAGAGAGAGAGAGAGAGAGAGAGAGAGAGAGAGAGAGAGAGAGAGAGAGAGAGAGAGAGAGAGAGAGAGAGAGAGAGAGAGAGAGAGAGAGAGAGAGAGAGAGAGAGAGGGTTCATTTTTGTGATCTTACAGATATATTTTGGTTTTCTCTTTTACCATTTCGGTACAGATTTCATCTTCATACGTAACTTTCCTATCTATTTTTTTATGGCATTAGTTTCTTCCTCCATGGTTATGGGTTCTATTTAGACGTCCATATTGTATTCAGATGATGATATATTGGCTCTCTGAGTGGACCCTTGTCTGTTGAAGATGATCTCGAAGTATCCTTTTGTTTTTTTTATTTTATTTTCCTCTGATTCGATTATCTTTCTGTCTGTTATTTTGATAGTTGTATATTGGTTTGTACCATAGTCTTGTCTCTTCCTGGTTATCTTGCACAGCGCCTTCATATCATTCCGTTCTGCTGCTGTTTCTGTTTTGGTGGCAATTTTCTCTCGTCGTTCCTTCTTTATTCAGGTTCTCTTAAAGTCATTGAGACTTCTGTACCTTGATAGTTTTTCTGTGCTCAATCATATCCCACAATGGTGGCTGATCCACACTTCTCTTTTTGATTTTCTGTAATTGAAGACTTCAGTAGCTTCCTCTTCTATTACGGTGTGCGCATACACAAGACGAATTCTTTTTTTGGTGTCTGGATTGTCCAGGATTGAGACGTAAAACTAGTTCTTGACGATGTTACCTATCCGGGGCTTTCTTAGCTTGAGTGTCAGCATGGTTCCAAGTAAGTTACAATCATTTCCAATGTCAGCATGTCTCATGACTCTCATATCCAGCAGGAAGTGACGTCACCTTCTATTAAAGATGATATGGTCAATTTTTATTGAGTTCCCAGTTAGGTAATCTCTTAGTTGGCGAATGTCTTTGTGGGCAATACAGTTTTTACAATAATCAATTAGATATATCATGACGTTTTAAGCCATTTCCATTCATGGTTCCCATCCATGCTTACTCGTAACATTCTAGCGGTTACTGTTGTTCAATAATGAAATTGTATTGAAGTCTCCGATTAGTATTATCATGTTATGTTTCGAGATGCCATCACAGGTTGTAAGCTCTCGTAGAAGTAGTCTTTAGTGTCTTTTTCAGCATCATCAGTGGGCCGTATGAAATAATTACAGAATGTTTTAATACATCAATTGAACATTGCATAAATGAGTATTCCATTTATATGACTCCAATCTGACCCCAGTCTTCATAACATGAGCAAAGCCTTCTTGATGTATATTATCTTTTCATCCAGGCCATACTATTTATCTATCCCGGAATATGGCTTTGTCGTCCTGAATTTGTCGATTTTGTTTATTGACCTCCTAGTAAGATGTGATTGTACGTAGTCATTTAATGTTCGTACATTCTAATACCCTTGTCTTTGCTTTTGGCTTCAAAAGATATGATGTCTGCAAAGATATTTCCATCTGCCTTTTTTGTACACAAGTCACTGCTTCAGTGTCCTATCGTACATCTTTTCATTCGATAGTGGTTCTGGAGTTGATTCAGTTTTTGTATCGGTTGCAGTGTTTAAGAGATGGGTTTTTCTCGCACATCTCAACTTCCTATTATATCCAGACTATGCACCGACAGATTCAATCCAATGGGTTGAGTATAAAACACACTAACAGTATCAAAATGTATTCTCTTTGCAAGGATCGTCAACGACAGATTGAAATATTTTAGAAGGCGACGTAACACAGCGCGCAACATTCGTTCTGTTTATATTGGATAAAACCGTCATATTGACCTCATTCAACAATGTCGATGTAATTTAAGAATAAATTTGCCATATGTACTTCTCGGGACCTGTACATAATGATCATCATAAGGAATATATGTCTATGATGTCTATATATGTCTATGATGTCTATATATGTCTATGATATCTATATATGTCTATGTCCAGATAAAACGAATAATTGCCATTTAAATAAATAAGAAATAAAGGTCAGAAGCTGGAAAGATTCGCAAATTCAAGTACTTCGGATCAATTATCAAAGATGAGGGCTCCAGACCAGAACTACTTTGCAGGATTGCCAGACAACAGCAGGACTAAAAAGGTTGAGACCAATATGGAAAGATACCAACATTGCTCTTGGTTCCAAAATAAGTATGATGTGCTCGATTGTCATATCCATGTTTCTGCATGCTTGTGAAACACGGACGCTCACATCAGATCTATAAAGAATGATTCAAACCTTCTAAATGAAATGCTACCGCACGATCTTGAGCATCTCATGCATTGTCCATGTAACCAACGAAGAAGTCGACAACAGGATACAATAAGCCATCGGAGCCTATGAAGACCTCTTGACCACTGTAAAAATGCGCAAGCTGAAGTGGTACGGTTATGCCTCAAGATCATCTGGACTTGCAAAAATAATCTTGCAAGGCACAGTGTGAGGGTACAGAAGAAGATGCAGATAGAAAAAGAGGTGGAATGACAACATTAAAGAGTGGACAGACATGGCATTTGGAGATTCTCAAAGGACAGCAAAAAACAGGGAAAGATGAAGAGAATTGTTTGTGAAGTCAACTGTGTTGCCCCAATGACCTCTTAGATCAAGGGATTGATGATGATAACGACGACAACGACGATGATGATGATGTTTAATCAAATTCTAAAAACAACACTCATTACTGAAATATGTTCCTGAACGCCTACATGACGAGCATATAATGTTTTGTTAGAGTAGCCACTAGTGCGGCTGGTCCTTA
Organism: Potamilus streckersoni; assembly: GCA_016746295.1. Taxonomy (NCBI): domain Eukaryota; kingdom Metazoa; phylum Mollusca; class Bivalvia; order Unionida; family Unionidae; genus Potamilus; species Potamilus streckersoni. The sequence goes on from JAEAOA010001605.1 coordinate 1,995,536, forward strand.
GGGCGAAAGAAGTCAAAAGAAAATGATCCACTCTTGCTTGCATTCTGCACGTTTTGTGAGCCATGACAAAGCTGAGACTGACGCCTATATACGTTTTTCGCCAGGTAATCATGCAATGACTTTAGATTCTAACATAAATTTGACCAATCTATTTATAAGTATAGTATTGAAGAATGCAGACAATTAATTGGCTCTTTGAATCATTAATTACTCAGTTAATTGCCTCTTTGAATAATGTCCATCAGTGATGACTTTATTAGATAAAGATATGTTTTAGCTTGTCTTTGTTCTGAACACAAACCCATCTTAGGTCTGCCAGCAAGTTTTACTTGGTTCATAGAGCAGGCATGTGAACTTCTCTTCTGCTTCTGTCTGGGAATTGGGGATCTGATTAGGTTTGCCTAACTCTGAAAAAAGATTATGTCATCTGAACTTGAATCGATGCAATGCCCAGAAAATTAGTCTGCCCTTGCCGACTAGGATACCGGGTTGCTTCATCCTGACTAGTCATACAACCTAGGAAGACCTTCTGTCATCAAAGACCGTAGTGCATAATGTACTGGTCAGTGGAACAGAGCGCATGGATTTTCCGGTTCCTGTGACAATTATAGCATTTGTACACAATTTGTCCATAAGTGTAGATTCTATTTTCAAATAATGAGCTGTTACCTACCTACCTACCCACCTACCTACTTGTCTTCCTGCCTACCTACCTACCTACCTCCCTACCTACATGCATGCATACCTACCTACCAACCTACCTCCCTACCTACATGCATGCATACCTACCTACCTACCTACCTACCTACCTACCTACCTACATACATACATACATACATACATACATACATACATACATACATACATACATACATACATACATACATACATACATACATACATACATACATACATACATACATACATACATACATACATACATAATTTGGAGCATTTTTCAATTGGTTAAGTCCAGTGTTTGTTTTTTTTGGCATAAGTTACGTGGGATGTGTTGCAACATAACGTCACAGTACAGTCGTAGGGATTTTATATAAGGGCAAAGATTGCAACAAATATTCATTCTTGTTTTTGTATTATCGTTATTATGTTATTTTCAGTATCCCGAAAGATTTGATGTTGTGCTTAGATTTAATTCGAGAGGAGTCTTTTTTTAAATTATTTATTGAAACTACAAAGTGGTCATATGACTGTTTAGACAAAGAAATATTTTGGTATTACTGTGAATTCATTATACACATTCTGGACATTCTGTTGGCATATCAGCACATTTAATACTATTGGTATATCAGCATATTGAAGACCTGGAATTCATTCGAAAAACTACATTCCTTTGACAGGTGATATAACTTTTAGTTTTTTTTTAGGGGGGTATTCTAAATTGGGACGGAACAACACAAACTGTGCTTTATTGTGTAAATTCTGGAATTTTCTGTTAGCCTTCGTTTGACGTGGTCATTCACCATTTTTAGAACTTCAGACTGTGTTTATAACCTTTTACAGGACTTATGTTTCTATTTTGAACAAAAAATTTATTCAATTATGTAAACCGTAAGTCTTATTTAACATATTTACATTTTTTCATGTTTTCTAGGAAAATAAATTATCTTTGTTAAAATTTACAAAGTTTGTTGTCTTCACTCTTTCTTTTGTTTCTTTGAACGAGCCGATACGTAACAAAGAGCAAAGCTGACATTGGTCTATCGTACCTTATTCCCCCGCGATCCGTGTCCTCTCCACATTTTATCAATATCTAATCTTTTCTTATTTTTGTTCAAAAGTTATTTGTTTTTTATGTTTAATAAAATGTTCTGACAATATAGCTTTTTAATGTGATATTTGTTTAATTAATGTTGATGTACATTTTTTAAGTTTACCTTGACCTGTGACCTTAATCACTGAGGAAAATATAATATGTTTTCATGTTTCTCGTGGCATAACATATGTGTCAACGTTTTTGACGGAATTCTCACTAGATGACACGTGACCCTGGATTATGCCTGACAATATCTTAGCATACAGATACTTTTTGTAACTCCTGATACATGATTGATTTTAATTTGTATAATTCTTATTAATGTATGTAATGTGTATAGAATATCTTTAGTTCAGTCTGGCTTTCGTGACTTTAGTACAGCATTACACAGGATGTATACATATTTACGTATGTGTTCACATTAGTACTAATAATCTTAATAATAAGACATAGTAATAAGACTTAAAATGGCACCTATATCATAGATTCTCAGTGACTGATGGGATATCGATGTATGATAATCATTCGGTCGCCTTAAAGATGCGAATTCATTCTCTTGCATTGGTTGTGCTAGGTTATGTGAATATGCATATCCACGTAAAATCAAAAGTATATGCTATCACGTGAGGTCTATTGTGAAGTATTGTCGTAATATATAGTGTATATAAGGAGAAAGTTAAGCACTCAGATTTATTCCGATATTTGGAGTCATTTTTACATTTTTTGCTCATGTTGTAAATCTGCAGTTGTGCTTTTTGATGTACTAGGACATTTTCAGACCGGAAAACATATGTTTGGACTGTCCAGTGGAAACAAAAAGTGCTCATTATTTGGACTATAATAGTATTCTGGAGCTGTTAAAATTCATTTGAATGAATTCTGGACAATGCTATTTTGACAATATCACGGTTCTTGTAGGACTAGTACCAATATTTATATTTATAAGGAAGGTTTCATTCATTTAGGATTTTCATATACCCTTATAACGACTAGCCTTGATTCACTTCATAATACTGTAAACTCCTCTCAATGTTGTCAGTTAGAACTATAATTAAATTGCTTGTTAAGTTTTATAAAACTTCTTGGTTTTGCTTCTTTTCTGATTTTTAAGTTTGTGACCATAAAGTCGTAACATGTAGGTATTATGAATGTTTTTTTTTTGTTGAATTGACCATATTGGTCATATCACTCTGCCATTGTCACATTTATGACACTCTTTGTATTCTGTGTACTCTGTTATGTGATTTATAATTTGCGCTTTGTTAAGGTTTAGTACCCGGGCTATGTGGCGGTAAGTTGCCAGCTGATGTTTACAGGACTTACACTAGATACCCCATAATTCGAAACGGGAAAGTACTCATCCGGAAGACCAGTCAATTTCTCTCTAATATTCAATGCTTTTGATGTGGGTAAGTAAACAAAGTGTTTGAATATTTCTTTCAAAAACAATATTAGTTTTTCTTTGAATGAATTGTCTTTTCTGATATTAATAACCTGCACACAAAAAGGAGTTGATCTTCATGAACGAAACTCAAACAAATGTCAATCGAAAAACTTTCTTTAAGAAAGCTTAAAGAAAGAAAATCATTTGTCCCAAAATGTGTTAACATAGTTAAAACTGGTGATGTGTTGGGTTAATCTTAGTGAAAAGTTCTATCTAAACTCGTAATGTGTGACGAAGTTCCTGTTTTAACAAAAGATATCTATTTAAAATGTAATGTTGCAAAAGCAAGTACGTGTAAAGGATTCAGTATACCAAATACCGACACGGTCTCAATGGGTCCAAGCATATACACACATGTATTCACTAGTCCATGAAATGTTATACACACATGTATTCACTAGTCCATGAAATGTTATACACACATGTATTCACTAGTCCATGAAATGTTATACCACACAGTCAGAAAAAGGATCAGAGATGAAACTTATTAGTGGCCTCTCTGTCATTAAAACACAACCTACGCTCTTTAAATCTATCTTCTATTAAATGAGTTGGCAGTCTTTAATTCTTTTGTCTTGAGACTTTACATGTTTAGAATCATTTGTAGATTTAAAAAGTCATTTCCTAAGCTGGGAAATCGTTAAAAATACTTCCTTTTCTGCAGAGATTCAGTTTACCGCATTGATATCGACAATGACTTCGTAACAAGAAAGAGAGCATTTATTTTTTTTCTTAAGATTTATTTTATATTGCCGTAATGTATTACATTTTTTAAAGATTCTTTTGTTTTAGGTATAGGTGAATCCAGAGAATTTAGATGTACCAATGGAAACTGTATTCACGATAAGTTGAAGTGTAATGGATACAATCCGTGTGGTGACCTACCTGATTGCAAGTGGTCAGTAGACAGTATTGTGGGTATTGTAATGGGCAGCACTGCAGGATTGGCAATCCTCGTGACAAGCATTGTTTTTCTGAAATGTTGTTATTGTCGGCGTAATGTAAATGAGTGTCTTTCATTTTTGAATTCTAGACTTCTTGACCCACGGATAGAGAATGCTCCGTAAATGAAAGCCATTCCTTTTTTAAATAGAGATGCACTTTGGAATAAATGTAGAGTAAGATACAAATAATATTTATCTGCTATAGAGCAGAACTACGTATTCTTAAATAGGCCTACGTTTACCTTTTGAATTATTTTCTTGTCTTTAAGAATAAAATTTTCGATCAGTTCGATTACATATGCTTTTAAAATGGTGGCTAATGGAAGATTTAGAAGCATAACTTTATAACTGTTCTATTTTATTTGATAAGTATATTAAAATATACAAAATTTGAAATATTAAAATGAATAGTATAATTCATTATGTATACATTCTCATTCGTTTTATCAAAAACAATACAGATTTGACTTTAAAAATTTTTAAATTGTAAAAATATTTTTGAACAAATATTTATCTGTCATCAAAATATTCATGCTAAACTGTATGTTTATAAGGTAAAGCAAAAGTTATCACGATCTCTTTCACGGATGTTTTAAAATCCTGTCGCTATGACTATTTAAGTAATACAAACAATTCGGGATAAACATAAAATATGAAGATCAAGTCGGAATTTGTAACATTACAGTTGCATTATGGGTTATTTTTTCACATGCAGTGTGGTAGCTTAATCAGTCTCAATGGGCAATCGAACACAGCACGGGTTAGAATCAATGCTAGCTGATCACCTATTTCTAGGAGAGTCCATGATTTGTATTTATAAGTGTTTAAAATCATGTGTGCCATCCGATCTTTTATATCTCTGGACGAAATACAATTCCTGAAAATTATGAGATCTTAAATCTCTGATCATTGTACTTTAAGCCATTTTAAAAATCCCTAATAGGGCTCACTAAAGTCTGTATAGGCCGAATATACCATACATTCGGAAGTCCTTTTTCATAGTTATTGAGAGATGGATATTTAAAAATATTTGGAATTTGTATTTTATAAAACACAAAACATTTAAATCTGAGTTAATATAAAATATAATGGAACCAATAAATAAAAAGAATTCTTAATTGATATGCATTTTTCTATTTAACACATAAAACATAAATATAGTTATGAGTCTATCTCCTACTGCTAAAGAGAAACGTGAAGTATAAAGATACTGTTATTGCTTACAACTTCTAAAGTTCTCTAACTTTCTTACCTTGAAAATGTCAGTGGTGTATTGTTATTGTCAAATTGTGACAATTTGATGTACATTTAAATACATTGCAACGACTACTGACAATATAGCTAAAATTGTATCTTTCAACTCAGATACCGACTAACCAACGCAAAGTTGGAGTATTCGATCTTAATCAGATTGATAATTTATCAGTGATTTAAAACAACTTCATTGAAAATAGATGATGAAGAAGAAAAATATTATAAAATAAAGTTTTAAAATAGAGTTACACATTTATAGACAACGACTGCATCAGTATTCAGATTTTTCTGGTAGATCGCAGCACACGATCAATATCCGTGACTACCATGACATCGCCATCACTTCTGCTACTGTACTAGCACCCCATTACTATTACCACTGCTATTACTCTTATAACTGGAACCAAATCACTATTACAAGCAATACTTCAGCTATTATTACCAACACACAATTAGTTTTCCACTATACCACCACCACCACCATCACCACTCCACTAGGCTAGTACTTACTTCTACATCACTACTGTTTCTATAAATTTTTAAACAGTTGAATAGGTAGAAACATTTGCAGTTCTGTTAAGATGGAGCTAAATGGATCTGATTTCTCCTCCTACAAAGTAAGATGCCTATATCATGCATAACTCGCTGATTGTATCCTGCATAGCACGCTGATTGTATCCTGCATAGCACGCTGATTGTATACTGCATAGCAAGCTGATTGTATCCTGCATAGCACGCTGATTGTATCCTACATAGCACGCTGATTGTATCCTGCATAGCACGCTGATTGTATCCTGCATAGCACGCTGATTGTATCCTACATAGCAAGCTGATTGTATCCTGCATAGTACGCTGATTGTATCCTACATAGCAAGCTGATTGTATCCTGCTTAGCACGCTGATTGTATCCTGCATAGCACGCTGATTGTATCCTGCATAGTACGCTGATTGTATCCTACATAGCAAGCTGATTGTATCCTGCATAGTACGTGTTACAAGACAAGGGTCTTTTGCTTGACAGAGCGGTGTTAAAACCCTGGCTCGAATCCCGCTAGAAGTCATAATTTTACCCATATTACCAAAGACTTCTACACAACTTCAGTTATAAGTTGGAAAGCCAGACGTGTCCATTCTATACATAAATTTTACAATAATCAATGTAAGACCACATTATTTACAACTTGCCAATTAACCACCCACCGCATATCCGCACAGTTTCTCTACATTAATTTTCCGTTCTGCTATTAATTCACACCGTAGAAACTCTACAAATATCCCTAACATTGAGGACTATTGTAACTGCCCACCTGAGGCCAATCGATCCACCGTTTCAAGGCACATCACACCAGTAAACTTAAATCACATTTGCCACTATGGCGACATAAACGGTATCTTCAGAATCCTTTCTCATTTATTATATTGTGTAATTTACCGGTTTCCTACCATAAATACTGCCGATGCAGTCACAACACTGATATACACAACTAGGGTTTATAAAGTCCTACATCATGACTGGGACAGTCATGCGAATTGGGTTTGAGTTCGCTACTCATTGACCATGGCATCTTAGAAACTCACTAACACTTTCTGTCCGTGACTTTTGCTCCTAATAATGGACTAATTATTTCGTGCTAAGGAATATTTCCCATCGCACCGAATTCTTATAATCAAACATACAATCATACAAACCTATAAATTGCTTAAACTAAATGCGCATCTCCTTAACAATTTTATTACAGTATGCTGACTAATCTATACTTTTGGACCTGTGATACAGCTTTTTGGACTATTTGGGATTTATCACAATACTGTCAGTTCTTTTCAAATTTCACTATTTATTCTTGGAAAATAACTTATTTGTTAAATTTTAGAACTTTGTTGTGTTATTCCACTCTTTTCCGTGTGTGTGCGATTTAGAGTTTTGACGTAGCTTTAACAACTTTTTTCAGTCATATCGCTACAATGTCTGCGTGTGGCAGTTTGTAGTGATGTCTAACACTGGAGAATCATGCCACAGACATGAAGCATGATGTGCCACCCAGTCACATTATCCTGACACCAGGCCAACCAGTCCTAACACTAACCTGTTAATGCTGAGCGCCAAGCGTAGCAGCTGTCAGTACCATTTTTTAAAGTCTTTGGTACGACTCGAAAGGGCTTCAAACCACTAGGCGACCGGAGCGGTGTACCACTCTTTTCTCTTATTTAGTTTAAGGCCATATAGTCGTAACTCTATATCCTGCATTGTACGCTATTTGTTGTTGTTGTTTTGTTGTTTCAGCACAGGATATTGCTATACATGGCGGCAAGTATAAATGTTGAAGGAAGAATCCGGGAGAACCCAGTAAAGATACACCGACCCACGAGAAGCTAATAGCAAGCTTTCTCACATATCCACACTGGCCGAACACGAGACTCGAACCAACTTGGACAGAGGCGAGATGGCAGTGATCCGTAACGGTGAGCACTTTTGACAATTCTGCTACTCGGGACACACATAATACGTTGCCTATATTTTGAAAATCTACAATTCGCAAGCAGTAAAAATGGATGACGAAAGGTACATATAATGATGAAGAAATGCAACCAGGATAAGATCGGATATAAGCAGATTTTTTTTCCTCCTGTAGAAGCAGTTTTAAACGAGGGATTTATAATAAAATAATAATGTACCTTTAGAACACCTGGTCTGCTCCGGTACTTGTATGTATCCATGACTTCAACATACAGACTAGCTCCTTGCTTCTCTAAAGTGCAATCATTTGATTCACTTGGATTTAATTATAATCTACATTTAATTTTTTGAGTGCTGTAATCGGATAAGGTTTTAGAATTAGCTTTAAAAATTCTTTTTAACAATTGGCAAAGTTTTGCTTTGATATAGAATTTGTCCTAAAATGAAACTTTTCTTAAAGGGATTTTATACATGGACAAAGTTTAATGTTCAAACGGAAAGGAATAATGAATTAATCAACTGACTTAATGAATAATCACATATAAACATACACCGACAGAAATCTGCAATATTTTGATGTAAATATTATTGTAAAAAAATGATGGCATAATTTATCATCAGGTGAAACATGCTTTTTATAAGAAACACTTGAACCATAAATGGTTTATGCTTGTAAATTTAATATATATTCTACATCAGTTCAGGTCGCTACTATAGAAATGATTAAGTTTTCAATAGTTATCTGAATTATCTGAGATTCGTTTTATTTAAGTTTTAAATATAATCAGCGTCTTCTCTGTGTAGATGGACCCAACCTTTTATGTTTGTTGCTATAAATTCATCTACTGTAACTTATGTGTGTTTATGATTGGTTCAATAAAATAATGTCATAATGGAAAAAGTCTGGATTTAAAATTTATAATCTAAAATCCACTTATTATTTCAGTTCCGCAACGAGCATCTCCTAGGTCCAGTTCCAAATACTGCCATAGGTAATGTCATTTTTACATCTGCATGCCTACCAGGTGTGATTCCATCCTCCTACAACACTACTGGTCCACAGCAGGTACTATTGGTATTAATGTAAATAGCCATGTGCCGCCAAACCAGATTTCATCACAACCCGCAAATTAAATTAGCCTGACGGATCTGCTGACAATTTCTTACAGGAAACTCTACCGTGCTGAAACGTTTTTGTAGGAAAAAAATTGTTTTTAAAGTAATTTCTGGTCAAAATAATTGTTGAAACAAATTATATAGAGTTTATTTTGTCAATAAAAAAGTCACTCTTGAAGAGTTTCTTTGACGATTCTATCTCGTATATCAAGAGTGTATATATATATATATATATATATATATATATATATATATATATATATATATATATATATAGCAACTAGCCGCATAGGTTTTAATGGATTGACATGAAACTTGTTAGATATCATTGTCATTACCTTGAGATAATTATATCGTCAAATCATTTATCACCCGAACTTTTCAAGTATTTATTGTCTTTTCTTAAACTTGTAGCTGTATACAGCATATGACAACATTTTGTAAATCCTGAAAGTCTTACATTAGGTAATGGTTCGCTATAATATCTCATAAATGTTATCAACATCTGAACAGAATATGCTTAGATCCACAAAGTCACATTCTCCCGTACGATTTTTTTTTAGAGTTTTCTCCATTTTGCAGTGCATGAAACACTCTCTTTTAACGATAGTATTTAATTGATTGCCATGGAACTTGATAATTGTTTTGGGTCTTTTTTTTTAGAGATAAGCATATCGACAAATCACTTGACTCACTCATTTTTTATTGCTGGTACATTTTTTTGTCTCATAAGGTTCAAATAGTGTATATCACAACCTCGTTTGTGCAACATGTTCCATACGTTTTCTTTGATCGTCCTGGCTTAAACGTTTCAGATTGATCATTTGAAGATGTACATTTCTAGGAATCACTGTTTTCTTGCTGTTTTGAGTATTTTTGCGGCTTAAATGGTATTAAATATAATACTAAAAAATGTATGTTCCTTCAGAAATAAATAAATACATTTTTCTATTGCATAACTACGCCAGCTGAAATGATTGCTAGAATCAAGGAATAGGTCCAAAACTGAAGAAAATGTATAATTGTAATCGCCTAGCTGAGATAAAGGTAAATATTTTAGCCTCTTTTCATGTGAATTGAGCAAATGAGAGTGAAAATATGCGGAAAAAAGATATAGGTCAGTTCGAATCAAATTAAAACATTTCCTTGGCATGAACCACTAAAAAGGATTACAACAAACACAAACTCAAAAGTCGACTATAGGTAACCAGATCTTTATGTAAACATGTATAGTATTTCTTTACCACCAGTAGCAAAAAAAAGAGAATTCGAATGATGGTGCATACCAAACATAGCAATTCTAGTAGTCCATTCAAGGAACATTATCTTCTCAGGCTCTTCATCTCGAGCCCTATATAATGTTGCAGAAAATTACTTTTTGACCAAAAGAGCTTGCACTTGTGCACATTTTGTCTTGTGTATGAATTGGCTACAATATAAAAATTGCAATTACAGTCGCCTGGTTAATCACAAGTATGAGTTTTCGAATATTACTGTAATTTCAGTCAAACTGGGATAACAGAGCAGTCATCACATCATGTCTGCGTAGAAGTCGTTCTGCAATTTGAATAGATCAAGTTTATTGTTGATATTAATGTAATACGTCATAGTTGTGACATGTTATGGAGGTAAAACTTCTACCTACTCTCTCTCCATAGGAAATGTGTTACAGAGGTGTCTACGTTGTATATTTGTCGTTGATAGGCACAAACTAATGTTACACTTAATCTAAATAGATAGTAATGTCAAAAGCTATGCTCTTTATAATATATTTTTGTTTTAAAGTTCATTTCCGATTTAGTGGCCTGGGTTTTACAACGTGACCATATAACTTCACCTGGCGTAAGAATATATTTTGTACAATGATATTGACAGAGATACGAGTCAGACAAAATAAGATAACACATGAATATTGAGAGTAATTTAAATTTTTAAAGTATATATTATATTGTTCCATTTGTTTTATAAAACAAATTCATTTTTAATTCATCAAACTGCCTTATTTGCTTTAAACTTATGCTAAGATAGGAATAAGAATGAAATTCTTGAAAACTGCAAAAAGCTCGACAATTAAACAGATAAATTTTAAATTAGAATCAAATTAAAAAACATTTACTGCATGCTGTCACGGCTCAAAATAAAACAATGCTTTCCGATAATGTCTATTGTACTTGAGATGTATTCTACAAAAATCTACAGCCTGACTCTAATATTGTTTCCCTACATGTCTGCATTTGTGTAATAAACGTGTTAGTATTTCCTCCTCAGTACTACACAAGGATTTTGTCTTGCAATTAATATTAACAATAATTTTTATATTATAAGCTATATGTTTTTGGAGTATAACGGCTTATTTGAAATTCATTCTAATTGATTGAAAGAAATAAATAACTACCAGCCAATTTTTCCAACAAAAAATAAATAAATTTAATCAATTAATACATAACCAAACTTTCACTTTTAACTAATACAACAGATTTACTAAAATAAATGAAATGAATTAATCCATTTACAAGATACCACTTTCAGTTAATACGTTGCCAAAATTTCACGTTCAATCCAACTGATTCACACTGTTAGAATTTAATCAGTGTTCAATTTACATCATATTACGAGGAATGAATTCTGAGTTAACTTCAATAACCCGTAAGATCATTTAAACATTACCAAATCATATATAAATATATACTTGCGATTAGCTCATAATAACACTATCATCCTACACAGATAATCAATTTATGTAAACATAAAAATAAGACACATTTGTATATTAGGTTTAATCCCTAAATCGCTATGAATACTGCATATGAATTACAACATAAATCCCTAGAAATTACAGCATAGTGAACATTCGATTACATGCAATCCGTCAATTTTAACAGTAAACTAATAATTAGTAAATTTTGGAATTAAATTGCATAACACTAACATATCAGAGTACCACCAAATGAATACACGATACATGCTTAAATCACTAGCATTCGAACATATTTTCAGAAAAACCAAACAAATGAAATAGAATATTAAATAGAAACTAAAATTGCGTACCTTTATACCACTTCTTTCCACACAACTGTGTTCAATCCTATAGCACGTATTCCTTTCCAAAACAGCTATCTGACCTTTCTTTGCTAACGAGGGAAACACAATTTTATTGTTCCCATGGAGCCAATATGACCTCTCCCAAGCAAGATTATAGACTAAAGAATTCTAAGCAAATCGGTCCCGTAAATTCTGGTTTTCCTGACCAATCGGAAATAAATGTTCACAAAATTCTCTCCAAATAATCATGTCTTTCACCAGATTTTGACAGCCTAAAAACCTGTTGCAATTAGCTTTTCTTTGAAAAATCAGTTATTTGATGTGTGCTCCTTTTCAACCGATACGGTCGGAGTTCTAATGCAAGTATGTCAATGTATTGTTAAAATAGCTAGGCCATGCTACTGAAGCTTAAACGTATACCATTTTATGTTCCAGAAATTAAATAAGAAATAATCAGTGAACTTTCTCAAGATCTTTCTAGCTTGACTATGTAAACTTCAAAGCACAATTTATTCAAGTTTCAATAAGACTTCAAAATTTGCCACATCACAGTATGTATATATGTATGTATGTATGTATGTATGTATGTATGTATGTATGTATGTATGTATGTATGTATGTATGTATGTATGTATGTATGTATGTATGTATGTATGTATGTATGTATGTATGTATGTATGTATGTATGTATGTATGTATGTATGTATGCATTGCATACAGTAATTTTCCATTAATACAACTTTGACATGACTGTTTATTAGGGTGTTATTGCCCAAAATACAGTAATCTGCAGCGCAAATCGAATTTCTAAAAAATTATAAACAAAACGCGTCATCATAAAATTACTGCTCTTGCGATGACATCATTAAAATGAAAAAGACATCGAATGGTATTTTGCTTTTGCAAAAGTCATATAATATGATGTCTTGCTACCCAAAAAAGTTGAAAATTAATTTCTTTATTCAAGATAGTTTCGAACAATTGAATGATTTTAATATTAGCTGGTAATTGTAGAAATTGTATTCGTCCTTGTTTTATTTAATTTATTACGATCATTATTTCATATTACAACTGTCATTCTGAAACATCGATTGACGAGTTTCGTTTAAGGAAAGATAAATGTGCTAATTGTGATGACTAACATTTTTTTTTCACATATGTTTCACTGTCTGTAATTTCATTCGTCTAATAGTTCTGTTTTTTGTTTGCATCTTTAAAAAATTAAAGGCCTAGATTTTGTTTAAATTCGTGGATAATCTATACCAAGTAAAATAATCTTGACACCAATGAAATTCTAAAAAACATACAAATGAATTTAAAAATAACTTAAGGCCTCAATTATGTACGGGTTTTATTTTGCCAATATTAAATTTGAACCCCGGCAAATTAGAAGAATCTTTCAAAGTCTCATCCGTAACATACAAATTTTCATATCCGTTTAAAAAGAACTGATCATATATTGACAAAGTTTGTTAGCTTGACATCAGATAGATTATTTTTATTTAATAAAAAAGACATTAGTAATTGGCACAAATGTCCACCATACACGCTTATAAGCCGAGTCAGACTGCAATAGCATAATGCGCCTGCAGATCACGGTCTATGTTTATTGTACTGATTATTCCTAACAAACTATACCCAGATCTGCCGTCGTATATTAGTTGGTATCACCTTATAATCGAGTACAAACAATGGCTGTCATGATAGTAGATTTCCTAGAAAAAAAAACCTTAATACCTGAGAAAAGTTTGAACCTCAGATGTCTTCCTGTTTAATCTAAGAGGTATTCACGTAAGTATTATGTCAAAATCGATATCCAAATCGTTTGTAGACAAACACGTTAATATGCCCATAATTACAGTTTTGTCTCAGAATAATTCTTGTGGAATGTAATTTTAATATTGAGCCATATTACTGCACCTGTATGGTAACATCGACAAATCACTATTGCCTTTCAGAAAGACGATACTTTTAAAAATAATGGAAATGGTAAACTGTTGATAAAACTTTACTTCCAGGTTAGTTCTATACAAGACCAATCTGGTAGAAATCTTCCTGTTTACACCAAGCAGTACACTGGCAGCAACATATATAAAATAATAATGACTTAAGGTTCAAGCATTTTTATGCGTACAATTGAACCCTGCCTTAATTTTCCTGGTAATCATTACCACCGAAGTAGTGACTTTCGTTTCATTAAATACTGCTTTTTGTATTCTATTAATATACTTCGTAACTCGTAAAACAAGTAGTTGCCTGTTACCACAAGACACAAGATCTCTACTTTGAAATTATATATCTGCGGCAACAAGAGGAATTTAATTTAGATAAAATCCATAAGATTAACTCTTGTGGCATCTTCAATGGCCATGGTTCCGATGTGTTAACCCTATCTACACCTTGGAGGATCGAACAGATATTTCAGTTGTTGTTGTAGGGTTTAACGCCATTTTCAGCACAAAATAGGCTATACATGGCGGCCAGTATTAATGGTGGAGGAAGAACGCTGGAAAACCCAGTGAAGAACCACCGACCCACGAGAATCTACTGGCAGGCTTTCTCACTTACCCACGTTAGCCGAGTCTGGACTCGAACTCTCGCAGACAGAAGTGAGATTGCAGTGATCCGTAACGGTCAGCGCTTTAAACCACTCAGCCACTCGGGGCCCCCAGATATTTCAGTGCTTCGAGCCTGTGAATTTCACTGGATGCGGCAGCAAATCACCACATCCAATTAAGATCCGGTTGTACAGATTTGAACAGTGTTCTTACATGATATAGACAAGGGGATCACACAACTGGAATGAACTCAGAAATGAGTAATTTTCCACCGCCGGTCCGTGTTTATACAAATACCATTTCCCTCCAATACACCTAAAAATGGCTTATCTCTGGTATTAGCCATGCCTACGATGTTAAATTTACGGTTTGAAGTCAAGTGTCTCCACCATTTTCTGCTTACGTACAATACACCGCTTTTACACGCTATTGGTTAGTTGGCACTACAAACTAAGGGATACAAGTTAAGAACCCCAATGGATGTCGCTAGGACAGAGCAATGAAATATATATTCGATCCGCCAAGGTGTCGCTAGGGTTAAAGCACCGGAATCTTGGCTAGCGAAGATGCGCTGGTGGCCACTTTAGCCATAAAGGTATTTAACAATTGATATCACTGTGGCTACTAGGGGAATTTTAACACGGAGTAGGATACTACGGACACGCACGCGCGCGCACACACACATATTTGAATATTTGAATAGATAATGGCAATATGGGCGTCTATGGTAATTTAACATTAGGGATCATTAGATGGATCTGGTTCTGAAGAATACTAGTGAAGGTTTTTCAGTTTTGGGTCGAAACCATGGTGGGGGTGGGGTCCAGGGTTCTCGGCTAATAAAAACAACCTACACACATAATTGTACAGTCACTGATAACTAAACATTTGACCCTAGCTTTTTTATTGCAAATTTTTATTCGGTAATATGCACACCTTGAGTAAAATAAACAATTAGACTTTTGATTTGGTGCACTTTCGAGGAAAGTCAGAGCCCTTTAAAATTTTGGAAATCCCTTTCCCCTAATACTTGACCTGGGTCGGGGGATTGTAGCTACAAGTAATTCTACGATAGCTAAGGAAGTGTCAACAGGTTAGAAATACACCTTTCGTCTAGACAATAATGGTTGAACAGATGGAGGTATTGCATGGTGAAGTTAAAGAATTACATGTTGTGTAATCTGCATTTTAGGTGTTCAGGTACCAAAAAGAACACCAATTACACAACAGTTTTGATAAGAAGCTGATAACAGACTTCAAGTATAAGGACCACGTGGTTACGACACATAAATAACTGTAAATTTCTAACTATACACAACACGCTCAAAATATAAACTGGACCATTTTACAGTTAGTGACGGCATCTTTTGTTTCAGAGTGACAACGGAAATGAGTTCAATCAACGACAGGTTACGTAAGTCAAGTTAGTCATTTAAATTTGGGTTAAGCTCGAGGTTATACAGAGAGGTTTTCCCCAAGGCGGATAAATAAACAATGTGACATTACGACAACAAGCTGTACAGGACAAAAATAGCGTATTGCGTAAAGTTATATACAGAGGTAGGGTTATAGTTAGGTCCGTCGAGTCTCTATGATTTTCCTGCGTTGAAAGGACGCACGTTTATTACGAAGTGTGGAAAAAGTCTACTTTTGAAACGCCAGAAAATAAAATCGACCATTAATTACAATTCCATTGTTACTTAGTTAGAGAAGGTTATTTTTTTAAAAAAAAATATATAGATTATGTTTTTTTTGAAGAAAGACCTCTACGCTTCCGAAAATTACCAGCTTCGTACATGAGCGAGAAGACATTCTCTCTATAAAGTGCTACGGCTTACGCCAAAGCCATTATTTGGGGTGGCGTGCTGTAGAATGTCCTGACTTTTGTGTTTGTCTAATACATGATCATTTAAAATTGCGACAGACTACATTGATCTGTCATGATTATAATGCAACGACATGTGAAGTTTGAATACATTTTTTTTTGCAAGCATTATCAATGAAAATATATACAACTGACATTAAGAGATAGTGAATATTGAAGAATAAGTTTATTTTTAAGATTTTTCCGCATTAGCAATAATCTTTACTTACATGATCCAACTGAAGAAAGACAATTAACAAATCAATGGACACTTTGATATGAGCTAATAAAAAATTGAAAGAAACCCGTACATACAATATTGCAATGGTATCAGAGAGTAATTAAAACGTATTGTTAGCAGTTTTTTTTGCTACATACTAATATACAAAAAGGTACATACTAATAGATACTAATATATACTAATAGACAAGATACACAATACTGATGGTACAGATGAATGTGAGGGGCACGTAACTTCAGGTCAGATGATGTGTGTTGGGAACATGCACATTATTACCAGAATCCTAAAAGGTAAGTGTGAAGACCCAAAATAGTAGACAAATCTGTTTGGACCACACTTAACAGCTTCTCGTTTGCCCCAAGCCATTGCAGGTGGGTTGCTCGTTAGTAACAGTGATATATGTGTATTTTAGGACAATGAACAAATAGGGTTTGTTAGGATATAACTCACTAACTAAATAAGATGCTTGGAAGTCTATGAATTTGAGACTTCATCCCCATTTTATTTCCTTGATATGAGATTTTAGTATCCAAAAGAAATAACAAACAAAATACTTTTGAGCGTTCAATACATTTATCAGCGTACGTAAATTGTTTACAATTTAAAGACATATGGACATACAAATGAGTAAGTCATTTTAATGGCATAATGTTGAGCTTAGATGTATGTACAATCAAGTCTTTATGACATATATGCGATCATGCAAACTGGAATAATTTAGTGACGGACACTTCAGTGAACATATGGAACTTTCTGACATACTTAATGTGATATGAAATGAGTACTGCTCGGCAGGACGATACAAACCTTTCGCAAATCACTTTGCTGTCCCTGGCAGGTCAGGGCGGGTATCGGTGCCGTTTTAAGGCATAGACACGCATCGCAATTTCTAAAGGCCCCCACGCAGCAGGGGGCCCTCGCTGTGGCCCAAAAACAAAATATCGTGTCGATTGTTTTAGCAGTTTAGTACTGTATTAATAAATTTAACAAAATAACACACGTGCACATGAAAATGCAACACAATACTCTATATCTGAGACTGAGAGATTGAAACGCAATTCTGGTTACTTTTAAGGTTAGAGTTTGTGCATAGGGCTCCCAAACTTCGTAAAATGGCTATAGCGGGTATCGAACCCTCAACCCTTATATTAGAGTCCGACTCTCTATTAACCAATGCTCCCAAAATGTGTACCGAATAAACGAGGACACAAATTCTACTATTAATCCATAATTACATACAAATGAGGTTATTTCAATGATCTTTAATGATTGGAAGATGTATATTGAGACGGATAGTTCGAGATATTAAGCGATAGCCATAGTCTATCATCCATCCATTCCCTGTTAACGTTGAGAAGAAATGTGATATGATCATCTCTTACCAGTCATGTGGCAGGATAATGCAAACATCCTTTAGACAATGTAAATCAACGATAAAGGTGTATTTACCCTCGACATATGTAAGATCCGACTTAATGAAGTATAAGGTATTTGTTAGCCTGGTCAGTGCAATTTACCTATCGCCAGAGCGGAGATATCCATGCCAGCTATTCTGCATTTGTTGATAATTTAAAATCAAGTTATTTTATGTTGACCTAAAGCCCTTGTCAATGAATATTATTTAGTTTAGTGTATAGTGAACAATTCCTGAAAAGATTTTAAAAAATGCTAAGTTATGACGATTTGAAGTTGTGCATATGTATTGCGGCAGTCTGATGGTTGGTGTCAATGAGGTCTGAATGTTGGACAAGATTCCAGATCGTCTGTAAATCACGGAGTGCCTCTAACCTTTGCCAGTGATGGTACTTCATGGCGGTCCGTAAACATAAACAGGTATTAGTGTTCGACTGGTATAAGGTGATACATAATTATTCTATTTAAATATTTGTTGTTGTTGAGCCCTGGTTGTAACTACACATTTAACAAATGAAAATAGTCAGGTATGAGCGAAAGTTTGCAGGGGAAAATAATTGTCTCGGAAATTGATAAAAAGAAACAATTTTTTTTTGGTAGGGTAAATTTTGCTGTCTTCTAGAAATTGTGAGTATTTTTATTCGTATTATACCTCTATCTTTCTAGAAAAGATGTTACAGATCAGAAAAGGTTTTTATTCCCGATATATATATATATATATATATATATATATATATATATATATATATATATATATATATTTATATATATATATATATATATATATATATATATGTATGTATGTATGTATGTATGTATGTATGTATGTATGTATGTATGTATGTGTGTGTGTGTGTGTGTGGACAAATAGAATATTTTTGAAACATGTCACTTATAAATATGAGACTAGCACTATTATAGACTTGATCCACATTGTAATGTCCTACAAAAGATAAAAAAGATATGTTAATACTTCTATAAAAAAAGCAAAACCAAGTTTTATGACAAACTCTCAAACAAAAGGATAATTACATCAAATTAAATCCCTTGCAAACGATCTGATCACTGTTCCAACTAATACCATACAAGTTCCAACTAATACCATACAAGTTCGAACTAATGCCATACAAGTTCCAACTAATACCATACAAGTTCCAACCAATACCATACAAGTTCCAACTAATACCATACAAGTTCCAACTAATACCATACAAGTTTGCAGCTGTTCTTACACAGACCTAATATTCCGTGCATGTATTTCCTGTCAAAGAACTCTACGACAAAGAGAATTATTTTGGACACGTAAATAATTTTGAGATTCATCTTGGTGTGTTCATTCATGATATATCATCTGAGGAATTGATTCAGCATCTCCTGGGTAGGGAGTTTCGTAACAGTATAGGCTTAGACGAGCCCAAAATACTAAAAAAAAGTATAATGTCTGCTTCAGTGTTTTTTTAATCTGTAATACATGGATTATTTTCTTAATTAATACCGCGATTTTCAAATAAACATGATTTGGAAGACATGTGACCATATAAAATAGGATAGCCGTATTTTCTGACACGCAATTTATAGCATAACGTAAAATATTACTTACTGTACAAAATTAACTATGACGTGTACAATAATTAAGTATCAGGTTTCGCAGGAGTACCCCTTATTCTACAAATAATAAAGTGCTTTCATTTAGACTTCAAAAGGAGGCTGCACTTGGAAGAGACTTCTCTCATGTTCGTCTATGATAATTATATATAAATAATGCATTTTTCCTTTCTTTTTCTCTCATTTTTCCAATTTGTTGCATAATTTTCTCTAAAAATAAAAACAAAGATTGGTGATGAAGTATCTAAGTACCAGATTAGTCAATTAACTCACTTGCTACTAAATTGCCTAATTTCCTAAGAAACTAACTGCTAATCAACACAAGTTCAATAGTGTTCGTCTGATAGTTTTTTATATGATGTGACCAAACATAGGATTCAATACAATATTTTCTCCTCCTTTATTTGATTATCAGGAATATTTTAATAGTACGATATTTAATTCAATTTACGGGGTGTTACTGTTTAGAACGAAAGGCTAGATGTAAGTATAGTTACAATAATAAGATGGAAGTACTATTAAAATAAGATGGAAATATAATTATTATAAGAAAATAAAAGTTCTGACATAAAAATAAATGAACGTTTTAAAATATCAGAGTTATGTTTTTTATTTCTCTAACATAATCTAACCATGTGATAATGTTTTTACTCTGTGCATATTTACTGCGAATCTAGTAGCTCATGTGCATTGGACTCGTGCTAGTAAATGCTGGCCATGAATAGTGATGGCAATATAAGTTTACACAAATCAAATAGACACATACTAGATAAGGATTTTCTTTTGATTTACTGCAATATTCAACGTCTTAACTAGTCTAGTATCCAGTGTTTTAATTTGTGTTGACGTGTCATTATGGGGCACGCTGCTATTTGTCAGTTGGGTTGTCCTAGTGCCCAGGTACAAACAGACTGCCCGAAGTGGACAGATTTATAAAATCGGCGCACATATAATCACGACAGCAGTTAAACAAGACCATCATGTGTGAAAATGAAGGTGGCTATATTCTCGTTGGGTGTTCTAGTTCTTTGGACCATAACCATAGTCTATGGACTAAAAATATGTAAGTTATTTTTCAGTATTTTAAATTTGTATATTCATATTTGTAAGTATGATTGTTTTTCTCACCATGGATACATGTAAATGACCAAAATGTCAGAGTGAAAATACAAACATACACAGTAATATCGGATACCAGGGACTTTCATATGCGGATGCTTGCTGGAGAAATAGATTATTTACAATTTTCTATAATCTTCTTACTCAGAGGTAAGATTTCAAGTATATTTTATGATGATTGTTCAAGGCGTCATAGATAAAATAGCTGCTTCACAGGACCTAAAAAATGCCTACTAATTATCGTCATAACCCGACACATTACATATGTAAATCCGGATCGATTCATCGCCTTGTGTCGCAACATATTATTATTATTATTATTATTATTATTATTATTATTATTATTATTATTATTATTATTATTATTATTATTATTATTATTATTATTATCATCATCATCATGATTATTATCATATTATTATTATTATTATTATTATTATTATTATTATTATTATTATTATTATTATTATTATTATTATTATTATTATTCATAGTTTTTTAAATGTACAGTTTTATATGTACACCAGCCAAAGAGATTGTAGGTATTAAAACCTGGATAAGTCTTTTGTCAGTATTAACTGTCAGTATTAACTTTTATTAACTTTCATTTGTGTATTGTTCCTTAGCAGGAGATAAATGTCAGTCATACGCTGAAAAGAAGTCTAAAACCGAAAGCGTAATTAAACTTCTTCGAGGTAATTAGAACTGTAATTAATTACTGTGAGTATAGGTGACCTTTGTGTTCAATTTTAAGAGTGAAGAAAGCATACTAATTAACAGAACTCAGGCAGTTGTAAGCGTGTCACCGAAAGGTGGCAGTGTAGAACTATGACGTTTGTCACAAGGCTTACACCGCAATGGGCAGGGAACTAAAATGTGGGCGCAATAAAAATTGTATGGAGCATAACAAAGGTATCCATCGTTATTGACTTTAAATAAGTACAGTACCGGACTTAGACATAAGCTAAACAAGCTACAGCTTAGGGCTCCAAAGTCTGAACTCAGTCTGAAGGGGCACCTCATATTTATTTAATACCAAATATGGTCTCTATAGATTTCCATAGCTTAGGGC
Source organism: Potamilus streckersoni (assembly GCA_016746295.1). NCBI lineage: Eukaryota > Metazoa > Mollusca > Bivalvia > Unionida > Unionidae > Potamilus > Potamilus streckersoni. Next base: position 2,017,437 of record JAEAOA010001605.1, read on the forward strand.
CTCGCTTTGTCTAAATCCGGCACTGAATACGTGCACATCTAGTTGTATGTTTTATTTTATTATTTTGCTCTTTCTTTTTTTTTATTGGACGCTAAATATGCCAGGTGTCCATTATTATCCTTTTTGAAGGTAACTTAGTTAAACATTAGACTCTGTCACACATTGCGTCCCGAAAAGAAAACAAAGCTTATCATGGAATGTGTCCTGCAATCTAATATATCTAACGTTCAAAGACATAGGCCTTAAAAAGACGTGACTTTGAATACAGCGTGCGTGCTTGTGTGTTTGTTAATTTGACTCATTTAAGAAGGCTGCTCATGATCGTGATGTTTTGTATTTCACGTATTCAGATTTTATTTTTGAATATCGGGTGTAATCTAGCCGTGTTTTGGTAAAAACTTATAGTCAGTCTGTTTGCTGCGCAATAATCTGATATGTACGATTATAATTGAATGGGTTCCAATTGCAATGGGTGCAATTTATGGCATCTGAAAAAATCTTGCTGTTGTATTAAAAAAAATAACTTATCACACTTAGACCAAGTCGCGTGTGTGTCTATAAGATTCCATTTGATTAGATTGTTATTAAATTAAATTTAGAACTAATAAAAATCACATTTATCTCCCTTTTAGGTCTATTGTAATATTAAGCACTTATGTAAAACAAATCTATATTTTAAATTACGTATCATTCATGTTTGATTTATGAAGTATTTCATGTATGTATGTATGTTAAGTTACTGAGAAAATATATATATTTTTACTCGAAATTATTTATAAAGTAGGATTAGTTATGCAGATGTCAGGTCAAAATTAGTAAAATGGAAGCGGAGATTCTATTCAACTAGCAAGATTTGTAGAATTGTACAAGGCAAAAGTCTATATTGAACGTGTTAGGATTCTTAAGCCATTGATGTTGCTGAGAGGATTTATTTATGTTATTATTCAGGAATCACATGTGTACATTACTTCTTTATGATCACATGTGTACATTACTTCTTTATGAGCAACTGATTGTCCTTTAACACATTAGTTCGCATGGCCTTTAAAAGATTAGTTCTGGTGAGTTAGCAGACTAGTTCTCAGGGCCTTCAAGGGACTGATTCTCAAGGAATTTAGCTGACTAGTTTTCATGGCTAAGCAAACTATTGTAATTTTTAAATATGCCTTTTTGTTGAATTCAAGGAAAATATGATCTTACTATGAACGATGACGATGATGATCGCTATTACTGATAATAAATGATGATGGCGATGATTATGTTGATAGCAATGAAAACTTAAAATTGCAAATGCCAGTAGACTATTAACTTCCATGTTAGTTTACAGCTACAAGACACTTGTTTAATTCCAAATCGGCACATGTTTCAAGTCACAAATTGTGCTATTATTTTAACACTGAAGACAAGAAAACTAGAGTAGTCTGAAATAAAACGCCACAAGAGTAGTCTGAAATAAAAACGACTAGCATTGACTAAACTAGTGAATCGTCGCGTAATAACAGTATTTAAAGAAACAAATCAAGCTTGAGTCCTCGTTTCGGTCATATATTTACGTAACCGTGGTTACGGAAATGTGAGTCAAAAGGAAATAAAAAAAATTAAAAACACCAAAACAAAATACACACACACATACACAAATAAACACAAAAACCCACCAGGCGTGTGGGACAGAAGGATTTAGACTTTCCTTTGGGCAAGAGAAACTGATCTCACCTGTCATCAACATTACAACCGTCATCATTAACAACGCTAGCGGTTTTACCGTGAGTCACACACGACGTGTATGCGATATATCAATCTCTTCAGTTACATATTTGTGTGCGTTTCACTGCTGTACATATTTATCGTGTTAAATCAGTATTCCTGTGATACTGTATCGTGTAAGTCATAATCATTGTTACTAAAAGTGTATCTCTGACAGTTGTTGTGTGCATAGACGTATAATTGAGGCACTTATTATACAATAAATAATGAACAAATCTGGATGAAACTACAAGAGATTATATATATATATATATATATATATATATATATATATATATATATATATATATATATATATATATATATATATATATATATATATATATATAAAGTGGCAGATAGCAGTTACGATGTGAGAAATTGTGAAAATATAGATTTTTTTACCTGATATGTTTCTATTAGTACAAGAGACACAATATGTTTATACACCCTAGTCCCTAATTTTCACACAACCGTAGGTCATTTTTGAGGAAGTGTGATGGTTCATGGCGCAAATCCCAACCGTTTCACTATGTTATAATTTTTAGGAAAGAACGTCGGTTATCAAAAGCTTCATGCAGTTCAAAATAGTTTTTCGAATTATCGTTTTATTTTACTTGTCTGGAAATTAATGTTTCACAGTTTTGTAATCCTTTAAGACTGTTTATTCTGCTTTTCGTGCCAACGAGTGATAGCTGAATGCATAAATACTCTACAATGTACATCACGTTTGGTAATCTTCAAGCACATAACACCCAGTTTTACCATTCAATAGTGTGAAGATTTTGTAAAGTGGAGAATCACGATTTAGTGCCAAGAATGTTATACTGTGTTTTATTTTACACTTTTTCAAATAAGAAATCGTTAATGTAGTTCCCTGTAATATTTATTGCCAGTTAGAATCGTACTCAAACCACGGTCTCATTCGTGAGAGATCTCGAGATATTTGCTATTTTTTCCCTGCGGTCTAAGCAGTGACAATTTTGCTCAGACCGTTCACGAAAAAGCATTCAAGCTTAAATTTGGATGACGCAATGGGAAATTTCTGAATGTCAACCAGTACACATGATGACCATAACAGTCATTCGTCTGCATGTGAACATTTCTTTTCACGATTTGTATCACAATAAAAGGGACTCCAGGAAAATGGATAGGCTTGCAAATTAACAATGAATACACAAAATCTGCAGTTATCAAACCGTGTGGAAGGAAAGCGTGCTTATTTACTTGAAAATAATATTAGTATATAGAACGAAAGGCTAGTCGACCATAACAGTCATTCGTCTGCATGTGCACATTTCTTTTCACGATTTGTATCACAATAAAAGGGACTCCAGGAAAATGGACAGGCTTGCAAATTAACAATGAATACACAAAATCTGCAGTTATCAAACCGTGTGGAAGGAAAGCGTGCTTATTTACTTGAAAATAATATTAGTACATAGAACGAAAAGCTAGTCGTGTTCAACGGCAAAATCATGTTTTAACAAGTTATTATTTCAACAGCAGTCTTCCATCTCAGAGAATATAGCCTAATTAACTATTTTTACTTTCACAACTAATTAATGTATCGAATTAAAATAGAAATAGGCCAGAAACTATATTAATATCACAGTGATAATGTAATGTAGACATTATCATATTAAGTAAATCATCAAGTGAGCATATAAACATGTTCTAAAGCATTGAGGTTGGTGCTAAGAATGACTAAATTAAAGGTAAAATAACGGACACATTAGAAAAGTATTCAAATAAGATGTAATAAAGGCGCTCATTCACCAAAGAAATTAATTTAACTATAAATAGATTTCAAACACATGCTCTAGTCACACGGCATTTTTCCGTCTAATTTGTAGTGATCCAATCATGTAGAATAACGTGACACAATGAATAGCGCAAAGTTCATTAGCATATTTTAAGGTCTGTTTTTATTTTGGCGAGAAATATTAGTTAGTCGCGGGAAAAAGCACTTGACCTGGTGATGTGCGCTGAGATGGTTAACGTGCTATTGAAATAAATAACTTGGATAAGCACGATTTTATCGCTGTACGTGGTCCAGTTAATTATTTATATGGCAGATATACTTCAATATTATTTTTTTCGGGGAAAAAGGCTTAAGCGAAAAGCTAGACATATTTTCAATACAGTTCTTTAACTGCAGATGTTATATATTCATTATTACTTTGCAAGTCTATCAATTTGGCATGAGTTTTGTTTTATTACAATGATATTGGAAAGAAAACTACACATCGTGACGAAGCCAAAGTAAGTAATTAACTATATGGTCGTCAAGTGTATTGTTTGATAGTCGCGAGAGTCAATGACATTTTGAATTCGTCAACTAGAATATTTTTTAAGACCACATGACCGACGACAACACTGGAGGTAAAGTAATTTACTCGAAAAGGTTTCAACAGGTTTCGTTGTATTTAATTCAGGTTGTTTTATTATAACCAATTTCTCTTCTATACCAGACTTACATGTACAGACTGTACTTTTCCTAACAAAAATCAATGCTTGCATGTACAGACTGTACGTTTCCTAACAAAAATCAATGCGTACATGTACAGCTATCTCCTATCACTTATAGCAACTCGCACTTTCTTTCTTTTCTTCAGTGTTTTCCTACCTGATATCCTAGCATTAATATATTGGCGTATTTCCTTGTATCCAAGTACACTGCAAACTTACATCTATTTAGAATCGAGATCTGTTGTTAATTTCAATAATTTCTACGAAATGGGGCACATTTCAACATACTTCAATCTGTTTTCATAGACATAAACGGTGTATTTATTGTTTTCTGGCTATATACAACGCAGCAAAGCAGATCCAACGATGTTGCCACAGTGTATGAAGCAATGTAGTATGGCTCCCTATAAAGTTGTAAGTGATATTTAGGTGCAACTCAGCTTGCAAAAGTCTGTCTGAAGTATGAATATAAAACTGACCTTAGTGCTAGAATAGGAAGAATTTTCATGTACAAAATCATTTAATAAAAAAAAAAATACACATAAAATAAAGCTTGTTTCAAATTACGTCTCCGATTCATATTGATATAGACTTAGTTTTTAAGACATTCCAGATTATTTTTTTAATAGAAAATATTTTTATTTAAAATATTCAAACAACAGTTCTGTCAGATTTTAGCAATATAAAATAAAATATGGGAATGTGTGAGACACTATTGGAGCTGTTAAAATTGACGCTATGGATTGTACGATTGGACCTATGGAAGTTTAGCTTTACGAATGAAATGATAGGTCATATGGATATTTTAAGATCGAGTTTTCTCAGAGCTAGTCAATGAAAAATTAACATTAGGGGTGAAGGTATGGTATCCTATAATAAATTAACATGGATGGACAAGCTTAGAGAAAGAAGAATTAATACACTCCAAATGGCCGACAAACACTTACTTGTGCATACAGATACCCATTTTTACAACTTATCACACATTCTTGCCATCTAGTACTTATCTGTGGAAAGTATCACGTCTAGGTAGAGAAGAGTGTATGCTCTATTATGATGATTAATAACTTAAACCTTTGATCTAATATAAAAGGAAATGGTATTGTGATACGCCCTTCCCAGCTTTGTTGAGGTGGGTGTTATGGGTTTGGTTATCGTTATCTAGAGGTGATCGCCGATGTGTGATTTGCCCGGGACGAGTAAATATCAATAGACATTGAGAAAATTTCGGGTGAAATAGATAAGGAACTGAGCAGGTATATAGAATAGAATAACACAAGCCACCGTTACAAATGAAGATAAAATTTAATCAAAATTTCTAACAATATTTTTCATAAGTAAAAGAATTACCATAGAAAGATACACTTCTTTCTTTTGACTTCTCGCACGAATGTTCAAATGCAAAGAATTATGATACCAATAGCTGATCTGATAAGTGACAGAATTTAGATGAAGTGAAATAGATCGAAACCATTGCCTTGTACAGTTTCATAACCTGATAGTCTTGCTTCAGTCTAAATTCCACAGTGACCATCCCTTTTGTCTTCTCCACTTTTGACTTTCTTTCCTAATTTACAGGTGCCACGTCTTTTTGCTCCTTTCAACTTTGTGTTCACATTGGGTTCGTAAGAAGAAATACGTATAGTGCACATCTTAGAGCGTAGAACGTCTTGCTTTCCCGGCTATTCAAAAAATTAAAAAAATACATAAAATAAAAATAAAAATAAAAAATAAACAATATAAATCTTCCGTCACATTATACTGGGGGAATAGATCAATACCTCCCCCTCTCATTAAGTCATAAATTCTATCCTAATTTCAAACAGGTACGACGGCTATATAGTCAAACTGTCCATGACAGACAGTAAACAACCTTGTTTCACAAAATTAATGGTCAAAAAATGGTTATTCCATCACCTCCACCAAGACACTAGTTCCAGACTAGTTTCAATTTCACAAATAAATGAAATTCCCTGCTACTGTATTTATAACAACAATCAATTGGTTATCATATGTGAACTCATATATAGGTCGAAGAATTCTCACGGATTCTCGCATGTCCACTAGAATAAGTCATAAAATCCTAAATACATAATTTCAGCTAAATGCATAAGTTCAACAAGTCGTCAATGTTTATAAAAAGAAAGATATCATTGTAGGACTCTGATAAACGAACTCAACAGGTATACCATATCAAGAAATTAAATCTACGAACTTAAACAAATAAATCCATGTAAATACATTCAAATAAATTCTACACATCATCATAGTAGTATCAATGAATTCCATAAAATTGTTGCAAATACCTTGTTTTTCCAAGCTCTTACTTCCAGAACATGTCCGTCAGGTTTTCCAGACAATTGTTTTCCCCTTGGATAAATTTCTAGGGTGGGTACTCATGGATTGTAAGTATGACGGTGTATCGTCTGGGTGCATTTCTACAACTAGGAAAATACAGACGATGAAAATATGGGACTATCAATATTAGACTTTTATTCATACAGGGATAAACGGACAAATGCTGACATAATGAAAGATAAACACTTGTTCTTATGAATCAATTAGTCTTTTAAAAACCAACATACGTTCAATAAACCAGTGCACACTTTTTACAATATGTGTAGGAAAAATATAATTGTTGCCACTCATACCAGTAATCACGCTTATAAATGAATGATGTGATTTGATTATGTTTAGAATAGAGTTTTGGATTTTGGATAGTAGCGTAGTGTGTGTATCTATGTTTGTGTGTATGTGATTTGGATTCTTAACGTAATTTTATAAATCTTTCAGTCATATAACTACGATGTTTGCAGTGTGGTAGTTTATAATGATGTATAGCGCTGGGGCATCATACTGCAGACGCGTAGCATCATGTCCCATCCAGTACCAATTATCTTGACACCAGGTTGATCAGGTCCTTACACTAATCTTTTAATGCGGAGCACCAAGTGAGGCAGCCGCTAGTACCATTTCTTTTACAATTCTTTGGCATGTCTCAGCTGGGGTTCGAACCCACGACGTCTCGCATCCGAGGCCTACTCGCTCTAACTACTTAGCAACAGGATAAGTCTGTAGGTAATGTATAAAGATTAATCTGTTTATAGAGCGATAAATAAGTTGAACCGATAACGTCATTTTAGCCTATTCTGTTCTGTTTCTGCTTAGAAACGACAGCGGCACTGCTACAGTTTGTCACAATAAATAATGTATTCAATGACTTAGGGTATATCTATATTTGTTATAGTTATTGAGTATGGATCGATATTTGTTACAGCTATTACGTATCAATCGACAGGGCCGTAGAGAGCGATCACGGACCCTGGGGTAAGAAACATCCGGGCCTTTCTTAGGTCTTGTTCAAACAAAACTTTTCTTTTATAAAATTAAAAAAGGTTGTTTGGCCTGCCCCATTATGGGCCCCGGCTTCGGTGATATATCCCTGGTTGCTTCCCTTCCCCGTCGGCCCAGCCAATTGATTAATGGAAGATAGTTCTCGGTTTGGTGCACGGGTATGATAGAAAACGTCATGATGTATATCCACTGAGGGAGTGATAATTTAAAAGCAAGAAACAAGAAGCTACATGAAAACCTGTAACATTCCCCAATCACAGGAGTTATTTACTACCTCACTTGCTTAATATACAATAAAGACTGATAAATAGGACACTCCCTACCTTCAAGTACAAAACCCAAGTTGTGAATTGAATGGAGCTCCAATGTAGTCCAATACGATAAACAAGTTATTTCATTGGAACAGAGTATTTTGTCTTCTTTTAAGTGACAAATTAATTTAAATGATATTTGTTTTGAAATTGGACTTTGTGCACCGAGTGATTTCTTTGATTTCTGTGAATATAAATTTGGTAAAGTAAAGGTGTGTTTATTTTCCGTTTATACTAAATGTTGCAGTTATTATAGTTATTACTGATATGTATTTGTGTGATGTTTACTTGCCTCACACACAGTCCCATAGACAAACCGATTATAAATAGCAATGGCCATTGTGATCAGATAAAGAAAAGCCGACGAGTACTTATTTACACGTGTTCCATAATTTACAGTGGACGGATTGTCTTCTTTAACTATATCGTCTAGGCTATTCTTGTATGGTCGAACAAATCTAAATGAAGTCGCTCATTATGATCATTTATAACGAGATCTCTAGACTGACATGGTACGTTTGGTATTACGGCGATAAGTGATGGAATAGCGAAAGATGTAATTCATTACACAAGTACACTTAGATATAATACATTTATAGTGATGACCTATCTAATAGGCTGCATTGACGAACTTAAGGTTAGTGGGATTTTTTTTAAGTGTATTCGTATGTATCTTGAGAAATTAATTATTTCAGAACAATGAATATAACGTTTGCTTAAATAAAATTTCAAACTTACATGTGAACTGTATTAGTTGTTGCTAAATAAAATTACAAAACGTCATTTTGTCTACCTTGTCCGAGTTATTTAACTAGTTAGTAGTATTGCTGAAGAACTGTCTTGAAGCTTTCCACTGATTGAGCGCACACAACACTGTCACTCAGATGATTCCATTCCACATTTGTTTTTACGAAACAAAATATCTAAATTGTTTTGTTGTACATTGCTCAACTACAAAACACTTACTTTATTTGTTACTAGTTGTGTGTGTGTGCGTGTGTGTGTGTGTAACGTAGCTTTAACACTTTTGGTCGTATCGCTACAATGCCAGTATTGCAGTTTCACCCGATACAACTGGAGTCACTCTCTTCAATAGGAACTGTGTCTACTATGTCAGCCTTTTTATCAATTGACACGGTATACCGTTCTCCCGCAAACGATCGTGTCAAGCTGTTCAAGACAACATTCTGTTATCCAATCGTCTACTCTCGTGTTATTACGCTTGCCAATAGCTCCATCATCAACATCCCCTAACCCTAATTATATATACTTACCATTGGTATCTTGTGATGTTACGAACATGAATGAAAAAAAAAATCAGTCATCCTCTGCAACAAAATACTCTTTAGTGAAAAGGGATTTAAACAATCGACCATTTGTTTCATTCACATTCGTAACATCACAAGATACCAATGGTAAGTAGATAGGGTTAGGGTTAGGGGATATTGATGATGGAGCTATAGGAAAGCGAAATAGCGCGAGCACTGGGACACGATAGTAGTAGTTCGAAATGGACATTCTGGCTCACGTTTCACGATTTCGTGATGAAACAGTAAGTGTGTTTCCCCCATTTAAATCTACTACCTTGTTATGAAGGTTTTTGATTACCCGATGAAAGAGCTTCACTTGTTCTTTATGAGGCTCACTGAATACTATATTGTCCGTGTGCGAGTGTGTGAATACCATTAGTGGAGTAGCGTTTATTGTCGAAGGAGCATAGTCCTCTTTCTTGAAGAGCATAGTGGAGAGACGATCTTGTTGTGATCATGGGATAGTTATATAGAAGACGCCGTAATGACTGTCTATAATGATCAATGGTGTCTATGCAACCGATGGCAGTTTTTTTTATTCCTTTGACTTGTTTCTTGGTATTATGATCATCGAGTGTGATGCAATGCATTTTGGACATACATCCTATAAATTTTGTGATGAGCATTCTACATGTTTCATCTTTGAACTTTCCAAGTTTCTTCTTATTATTTTTGTTGTTAAATGATCTTTTTTCTGAGTTATCGCTATGATCAAATATATATTGATGCTGATGCTGATCGCTCTGTGTAAATTTCATAGATGAGTGAATTTGTATCAGTCATATACAGTTTTGATTTATCTCCGTATTACGTAATGAAGTCATAATGAATCTCGAACATAAGCATTTTGGAGAGGTCGAGAACGGCTGGTTCGACGTAGATAGGTTTATCTAACATGAGATATGTTTTTATGGATTCGATGGTAACGAGTTCTTGGCTAAAGATTTTCGTGCTACCAACGGCATCATTGGCCACAAGCGTATCTCACCACGTCTCTTGTAGCATGTTTTGTGAATGAGATTGGGTACTTGTGTTCTGATCTATGCATCTCCGTTTCCGAATTGTGTTTTTCGTTCGAGTTGTTATGGAGAAAGTATTGAGGGTGTGATGAGGGATGGTTCAACTCAGAAGGGATAATCATGGAGATGAGAGGGATAAAGGAGATTGATTTCGATAAAAATAGCAACAGTCGTCATGATATTCCGCTTGTAACATGGTTAAGTCGTAGAGATTATTGTGATCAAGATAGAGGATGTTCGTGGGTGGTTTGGTGGGATCGTGTTGTTGCATGTATTTCTTGTTATAGATGAGATTCCACCTCAAATCATGCTCACAGTGGACATAAACATCTGGATCTGCGAAGAGTTTAAGCTGTACTTGACTCGTCTCGAGGAGTGTATCCCAGTAGAGACCCAGTGAGGAGAAATCCCAGAGTGGATCGAGTTGATCTTGACACATGTGTCTGAAATGGTCGAAGACATCCACCAGTAGAAGTATGACTGTTTTCAGGCACAGATCGAAGCAATCTCTGAGAAGTATGACATCCGAGTTTTTCCATATTTTGTTCGTATACTAGTATTCCTTCTCAGTGATGCGGGAGAGATGTAAGTGAGAGCAGAAGGCTACATGGTGTACTTAATGAGGTTTCATCGAATCTGCACCATACATCGATGTATTCATAAGGATAAACTCAAATTTGCTGTAGGAGAGGTGTGTGAGCTCCAAAGTATTTTTCCAGATATGTGAACTTATGTTTTAGCGAGTTCTTCAAGCGAGGACTCCATAAACTGGAACCAATCGATGAAACGAAATGGACCAATCGAAAACGACATGTATCTTTTGAAATTGTTGGGGATGCACTTGATGTGAGTTCCCACTTCGGCGAGAAGTGTCTTGACCGTGGATGACTGAGTGCTGAGATGACGAAGTGTCCATCGTATCCTCGCAGATTATGAACGATGACTGGAGGAAGTCTGAATCTTTGAAGCGTAGGTTACAATTTGCATGAGCAGCTCCTCGATAGTGACTGGTGACATGACAATGATCTCTGACTTTTTATCAAGAGGTTGAAAGTACTCTTCGCAGATGTGACATTGTTGTGCCGAAGAGTGTTCAGTTGTGACGAGGTAGCGGAGTGATATGCATTGGATTGTTTCCGAGATCGCTGATACGTTTCCATTTAATGACGAGTTGCCCAAAGAACCAGACGATGCAGTCCTCAAGTCGTTGCTGCTGATATGACGAAGACAAACATTCATCGACATAGCATCAGCTTTTAAAGCCGATCGAGCATGGGACGTGATTGCATTTTACTTGAGTAAAACAAATGGATCAGATCAGGATTAGGTCATTGTACTTTTTCAATGATCACTTCCGAATTAAAGACGGTGTAAAACTGTTCGCGTATTTATGTAGTGGTACTCGAACTTAAGTGTTCCGTTTGTGGCATTTGAACGGTTTGTATTTCTTGGCAGTATCCCGATGAGATGTGATAGTGGAGTCGTTATGATTGAGGAAAACATTGTAAGAAGCAATACAAGAAATAACCATAATATTTTGCTTAGAATATTGAGATCGGCATGACCAGCGAAAGATTTTGATGTACACTAAATGGTGATGGTAATACAGAAATTTGATGATATGCTGTGAAGCTATATTGGAGATCAGCATAGGATAGACCACGAACTGCTTATCGACATTTATTTGTCATCGAGTACAAACACGTTGATGGAGAGCCCGTCGTTGAGCTCTTCCATTTTAGGGATGTCTTTGACAGCTGCAGAAAAGGTAATTCCAGTGGTATGGATGGTATTAAAACAGGACATTTACTTAGAGACGCGATTGAAATTGTCCTCGGCGGAATGCAACGCGTAAAGGATAGCTCATATGTGGGAGCAGCCTTCGTTGTTTTTGACACTGATGATGGCCACGATGGATTTTAGAAGATGTTAATACTTACCTCTCCGCAGTGGTGTTAATTTGGGAGTCTGAAAAAGATATAATTTACTCCAATCAGGACCCACTCTGACCTAAACTTTGGATTACCTTCGCTGAGACGCTAAATAAACGACCAAGCAATGTCGACGATGTGACTGAAATCATCTCTACGATACACTATTAGAGATTTGGCTTTGGTCCACACCTCAAGACTCTTGTGTGTTTCTTCACCAAATGAACGCTGACAGCTACTCCGAGTCTAATAGCCGTGTTTAACTAAATGTTACATATTTACATGCTTTCTGAACTTTAAATGGTTGAACGTTTCAGACATTTTTAAAAAATAATAATTCCTCATCAGTATGTGTAAAAATAGAACAGAACAGACATTGTCTTTTTAATGTTCTTAAATCTGCATAAATTAAGACCGATAGTTTGCACTTGTAGTCACATAAAATAAAGGGGCTCCGAGCGGCCGAGTGGTATAAAACGCTCACCGTTACGGATCATTGCCATCTCACCTATGTCTGAGCGGGTTGGAGTCTCGGATTTGGCAAATCTATGTATGTGAGAAAGCTTGCCAGTAGCTTCTTGTGGGTCGTTGGTTCTTTCGGTATTTTCCAGGGTTCGTCCTCCATCATTTGTACAGCCGCAATTTATAGCGTATCTTCTGCTGAAAAATGGCGTTAAACCCTACAACAACAACAACAACAACAACAATAACAACACAATATAAACAAATACTGTACGAAATATTAAAACATGTCATATAAACATAGGAATTAATTTCTTTACGTGTTAAATGTGTTTTAGTTTTTTTTTCAATGTATTTAAATCCTTTCTCAAATTTTGCAAGAAATTATCCTCAACATTAGTTTAAAACAAGAAAAATACTTTCGTACTCTGCCTTCTGATAAATCGAAAGGTCTTCCATACTAAATAAAAATAATAAATGTTTAACTTAATTTGCACAATAATCAGTGATCACACCATGTGAACTGTAAATTATAGATTTTTAGTATATGCCTATCAATTTTCTACCCAAGAATGAGCCATAATTTTACTGGAAACTCCGAAAAAAAAGAAAAAGATGTTATCGTTTTCAGCGTTCGAATTACCATGGTCTTATACGAGCCTGGAACTACTTTTATCTCGAGGTTTCTTGGTTGCAAGCGTGAATATCCATGCTGAAGCCTTCCTTAACATACAAATGGAAATGAAGAGTATTTTCTTTAACAAAAAGGTATAATCAGGTTCAAACAATCTGTTAAATACCGCTGTAAATAACTGTCAAAATAATGCTGTCGCAACCGTACGGACTGAGACTCTTACAATGTCCATCCAGAAAACGCTATCGAATGAGCCTTTCATAGTTATTGCTGATACCTTTGTTGATGCAAAATCTGACAACTGCCCAATATATGTAAATCACATATATGGGTCTGTTGTCCGCATGCGTCGAAGAACTCGTGTTATTAACAGTGATAGTAATGAAAGTGAGTAGATGTAGTTATACACGCTTTATTTAAAAATTAAATTATGTGATCATTAAAATGAAGATAGTATCTAACAGGATGAATTATTAAGCAATTTCTTTAGTTTTGGTTATGTTTTTGGACTTTATCAAATTATCCGAAAATTATTAGGTATAAATATAAAAATTTTCATTGTCATAGTAACCCGATCTTAATTAATAGATCACGTGTTGTTGTCAGCATCAGAAAATTCGGATCATAACCCAAGAACTTCGTGCCTCGTAATAACGTTTTGCAAGTAACAAACATATTCCAATGTAGCATCTTGATTCAGTAAAGTAATATGAAATTTCAAATAGTTTAACAACAAGAAATGGATAGGTGACAAATTAGGTCATTACTGATAACAACAGGACATTTAAATGTTTAGGTCATGCCTTGTGTCGTCTTCGCACAAGATTCAATATTTTCATAGTCAGCCTTCAGGACAGTTAGAATTTTAATACTTACAGTTTCAATAAACAACTTATTGTACGGCAGACTTCAAACTGTAAAAGATTTTTTTTTTATTTAAGAAATAATGCATACAATAAACCAGTCCTTTTTCTAATGACGTATTAAAATACTCACTATGCACAGGAGCCAATCACTACGTCACATGTGAGGTTCACTGCAATTGTAGACGTGATCTGTACGATGTGCGGCGCGACGTGATAACCCGGGTCAATGACGGTGTCTGTGGGGCTGATATCCTCGCATACCCGGCATCATTCATAGACTCGACTAAACTATATCTACGAAGCACATCGCCGATACGACCTTTATGGCTATAGAAAAGTAAGAATTGTTTCCGCCAATGTTCACCTTGTTTTCATTGCCACTATACTTGATCCGCGCAGCGACTGCCGCTGAACCTCATTGTTGACAGTGGCAATCTAGTAGGCACCCGATGTCCTTCTAGGTCATGCTTCTGTCAGAGGAGAATGCTAGCTAATTATTCGCCGGCAGGCCGCCAAACAGCTCGACGCAAACGTTATGTCATCTGTAGTAGATCCTCAGCAACTCCAGGAAGATCTCCATTTCATAACTGCGAGGCTCCTCGTGCGACTTTGGGAGCACCACGTCACATGCCGGCTGCTTATAGCTTGCCTAGACCATCTGAGTGGTGCGCTGCTAGGTCTGCTCCTTGATTATCCACCAATGTTCCAACACGTTTTCTTCAAAATAACCTATGACGTGCACAAGCGCCTCCATATTAACTCTTCAGGTTGACCCATTAACATCTTTACAAATCCCTCATTAACGATCAGTATGTCAACCTGCCCAAAAAGCGTTTCCATGCTGTAGACAAGCTCATCCGCTGTCTCTGGGAAAAAAGACCTAACTCCAAGCCACAACCCCAGGTGGTCTTTTGCTTTGTCTGTAAGTGGATGCTGTTGCTGAAGCGACTTTGCGCTGTTTACTTCTTTGCTTCTTCCGCAACTGCCCGTGTGTTGGATACCTCACGCTAGAAATCATTTCAATCCTCATTAGTACCCTTACCGGTATCTTTATATACAAAATCAGCCCAATCCTGTTTCTTCATTTCATCTGATGGGAGTGATGCCAAATAAGATTTGTAGTATTTGAGTGGATTGCCCTGCATCCATACACTACCCGGTTTTTCAATTCATTTATTACCCTCCTCTGTAAAAGTCTGCAATTACTCTGTTACTTCAGATGCGTCGAGAAGCTCATCTTCTTCTGTAGCGTCTCATATGCCTGAGCTACTTAACTCTGCACGCTGACGGGTTCTGTCCCAGGTTCTACTGGAGCCTACTTAATTTTTATCTGCCGCACACCAGCGAAGGCCCAAACGCCTTGCAGATACCTCCCCTCGTTTCCACGCAACCCATAGATTTTAATTATGGCGTTGAATTTTTCTATAAGCTTCAACTACCCCGTGTAGGCCGCCTGTGTGCATCCGATTTTGCTAACGTTCTAGCAACTTTGTGGTGATAGGCTCTTGATGCGTTCATAAATCAGCATTTCTTTCAAGTTTTATTATTTTCATGACCTTGGCCACCGCGACACCCTGTTAGAGGATATATTGGCGACCCCCTTGGGTAACCTTTTGCACCCGGAAGTGATTGATATAAGTACCTATTGTTGTTTCTACATCCATATAGAGGCCGCTATGCCGCGAGGACGCATGCTGGTTTTCCGATTGTTTCTTCCACCTCGACGGCCCGTTTCAGTCTTTGACCAATTCAAGTGTTTCTGCGGCGACCTTTTATGGACTTAATGACGGGTGATGATTTTTTTTTCCAACCTCAAAGACCGTCTTTTACTGTTTGAGCTGCAGGGTGGTGATCTTGTCTCGCAACATATTGTACTCGGATATTTCTCCTCCGTCAGGAATATCGTGGGAGAAGAGGAATGTGATATTGGCGTTAATATGGATCACCATCGCGAGTTTTAATTACCGCCGTGTTCTTGTAATCTTTTTGTCCTTACAGCATCATATCATCTTGAACGATAACGTTGTTCTTGTCACGATCATGGCCGCCTTGCCCTGGGTCGCGCACTGCAGTGACATCTCGCCCTGACAAGGACAGGAGATATGGCCATCCCATATCAGGTGTGATGTGATTATGATTTTTAACGTAGCTTTAAATTTTTTCAGTCATATTGCGACGGTGTCTGCAGTGTGGCAGTTTATAGTGATGTCTTGCACGGGGCATCATGCCGCAGACATGTAGCATGATGTCCCACCCAGTCACATTATCCTGACACCAGGCCGACCAGTCCTAACACTAACTTCTTATTGCTGAGAGCCAAGAGAGGAAGCTGTTAGAACCATTTTTGTAAGTCTTTGATATGACTCGGCTGGGGATCGATCCCACGACCTTTCGCATCCGAGGAGGACGCTCTAAACACTAGACCACAGGAGTGGTTACCATATTAGGCAAAGAGGCAATATTATATTTAAATTCCTTAAGATTGTGAATCGTGTTATAAAGTATGTTTCATAAATGTAACATCTAACTTCGAAACATATCATAGTCACAACAATGTGATTGAAGTTTAATTATGCATTTCTTTAGCATACTTATAAATGATATATTTCTTTGAGTTTGTTCTTTTGGTACTTTTAACTGTTAAGGTAAGGAATCTTGTAACACACGTGCAATGCCCTCGCGCGAGTAAATGCAAGTGTCGTAAGAGATGAGCAGGATTAGCGATAAACAAATTTACCCCGGTTTATTTCCTGACGGTACTTTTTCTCTGTACCGTGCGTCGGTAGTTTCCGTCGGTAAATATTGTACAGAAATTCCCGAGGAATC
This sequence comes from Potamilus streckersoni, assembly GCA_016746295.1. Classification (NCBI taxonomy): domain Eukaryota; kingdom Metazoa; phylum Mollusca; class Bivalvia; order Unionida; family Unionidae; genus Potamilus; species Potamilus streckersoni. The sequence continues at coordinate 2,034,365 of JAEAOA010001605.1, forward strand.
TTGTTGTTGCGGCTTTAATGATATTAACAGCATGTTTTCATTTTTCATTACAAATTTGTTCAACAAATAATAATTTTAACAAAACCATTACATCTCCCAAATTAATAGTGGATATTACAAATATAATTATATTTATGAACCTTATAGATATATTTCACAATCATCACGTATGCCAACGCAGAAATATTACCACTTTCTATTGTTATCAATATAATTTCTAATGTCATCACGATGTCTCTTTCTCAGTATCAGCCTTAGTGTAAGCTTATTGTTCCGCTTTAGTAACATCTTTTGGATTCAAACGGTTACAACAATCAACATACGGAGTGCAAATTCAGTTGTCATAAGGTAATGACCATTTAATTTTCGAGTGGAGGAGAATATGATTTTCAGTTGAGCTGAAATATCTTCTTTTCGTTTATCTCAAGATAATTATAGTGTTATTTTGCTTTACATCAGAGCAAGATATTTTTCTAACTATTAACAAACGGAAATTAAACCAAAACGAAATTCAGGCCCATGCCTCTAAACATTAAATTGTTAGTTCTTGATATTAATGCGCTTTACCGTGGTAAGATCAGAATTTGTTTGTGGTACCCAGCTCTATACAGTACAGCAAAACGATACTTCACATTAATATAAAAATGAATTAGCAACTTTTCTTATATTAATTTTCTCACATTTACTGCCGTATTTGATGTCATCACTAAATCCAGCTACATATGTTAGACTAGATTTTTCATTCCAGAGTGGAACACACTTTTAGTGATCACATAGTGCCTCTAGGTCAAAAATCCGCATACCACCCTGAGCGGAATTATTTTTGGAACGATTAATAAAATCAGTGGCGCGTACAAGACAAACGTCAGTAAACAAGGTCCTCGTAACGGGATTTTGTGTGCTTTTTTTGCAACATTGTTAAAATGAACTTTATCATGGAGATATTCCCTCCTTGCGTTTTACTTCTGTACACAATATCTGTATGGATTGAAAGAATACAAGTTTTCGTTTCAGTTTGAATGTATTTATTCGCATTGGTTAAGTGGGAGATTTAGGATTATATATGATATGAAAGCATGGAAATTACTGAAATATATGCATGGAAATACAAAGTTACACAGCATAATCAGTTAGCAGGGGTTTTACACGTAGGTACTTCTGGAGATGGAGAATTTGTAACCTACCTTAACACTAAGTAACTCGAACCTACCTTAACACTAAGTAACTCGTCGCATATTCTCTGATGGTAGATCTGTAAGATTTCAAATATGAAATAGTTGTTTATTAGGATCTGAAAAGAACAAGGTCTTTTTTCCGTAGAAATCACTCCTTAAGGTTTATTTACACTATAAATTGTAATTAATTGGAACTGTTAGGAGGACACTGATTATAGTGTTTAAACAAAAGTAAGTAAAATGTATTTAACCAATGAACAGTTAAATAGGTAATTTATTATTAGTTTCTACATCTACACAAGAAAACGAAGTCGAATATACTTTAAATAATTTGGCTGTAATGTCATTGGACTATGTCAAACCATTGCAAACTTGTTCATGTTTTTGACTTTCTTTGCATTTTTTAAATCTGGTTTACTATTGCTTTCCTTATTAAAACACATCTAATTGCATGAACATTTGGTATCACCAATATGGTGGATGTAAAATGTATATAGTCACAAACTGAAACGTGGACAAGAGCATGTATAAGCTGATTTGATTAAAATTCTAAATACCAAGGAAAACATTAAAATAACCACTAACCACCACAAATAAAATAGAACATTACTATAAAAGGGATTGCAACCACCAAATAAAAACAGCTGCCAAAACGGCTTTTTCGATTGATGAAATAACTTTGGCCTGAATGCATCGAGTGCAGCATGGCGTTGTAGAATAGAATCTCAATAAGACATTATACTGAAAGCTGATGGGAAAACTGTCGGCACCAATTTTACCGAACATAAAGGGGTTTAAAATTCACGTGCATCTAGTTGTATGTGTGTTTTCTTGTTAGTTTTTATTTGTTTTGTTACAGTTAAACACAAGATATACCCACAGTCCACTATCATTGTACTTGAAGGAATCTAGTTTAGCAAGAATAAATTGTATCTCATTGGGTCCCGTACAAAACTTATTATTGCACATTATATGTGCCCCAGTAACCGAATACATCGAGTGCTTACAGCCTTGGTTCTATAAGAATGTGATTTTGAATGAATCTACTTGTCTTCGTCCGTCTTGCTCAGGTAATGTGATGCGATGTGTTTCTGAAAGTACGAGTTGAATCAGTCAAGTAGTGCGAACTATTTCCTGGATACCTTGTTGTTTGACCATTGTTGCATTATTTTAGTGTCTCAGTCGAAGTCGTTTTCGGGTCAGTCTTTTCCTTTTATCTCTCACACGCCAAAAGATGGTCGACATTTTTCATCAGAGATTCAAAAGCCATGTTTTACCGCCTTTGATCCGTTGATTACTTATAACACCTCCAAAACACCCGCTTTTGTCTTGAACTCTCCAGATTACAAGTCTTGTTGTGCACGTGTCAGCCTCAACGTGTTTATTCAACCTCGCATAACTGCATTAATTAAAGCGACTGCTGGAACAGAGTTTTTATTCTTTTTTCAATGTTCACTTTTTAAAGCAATTAACTTGAAAAACGGTAAATTTCACATATGAAAAGGTTTGCACGGTAGACGGCCTTAAAGGGTATCCATCCGCTATACAATTAGATTATGTTAAAGGGGACAAACATGCAAAACTGAAATTCGCGCAAACTTCGTATATAATTTGCTATATATATATATATATATATATATATATATATATATATATATATATATATATATATATATATATATATATATATAAGTTTCATTTTCTGAAAATTTGTACCTTTCTTTTTTACTCGTTACGAAGAAATTTATGAAAAACCGATCATCTCTCCCGATCCGTCTTGAATAAACTAACGCACTTCCCTCCCCCCTGAACAATTAGCGGATGTGACGTCATTTGAAACACTGTACATGCTGGCATTGTTGATAATACTTGAATGTTTAAATTATGTCGACTGTCAGTGATGACAGTGATGTGGATATTTCATTAACATCCAACCTTATATGTTTGAACCGAAGACAAATTCGTGTGACAAAGGTGTACAGGAATCGTCAGGTTCTGACAATGGCGATGATTTGGAGTATCGTCAGCCTGGTGTAGAAGAAGCACACTTGCTCTGAAACGCAAAATGGTAAGTAATTTTAGTTTGAACAAATCTTCAAATATTATTTATAAACTACCTTTAATTTTAAATACCAAACTGAATAGCAGTACAAAAATCTAATTCAATAAACCGGGTAGGGAGAGGGTTAGAATTTTGTACAGATCACGATTTTTTTCACAATTCATTTTTTTTGGTTGCATTTATTCTTCTTTTTTCTTTTCATTTTCTTTTTGGAGGCGGGGATGGCAATTGGTTTTCACTTTCTATAGCCTGGATTAATCCAACAGTTATTGATATGGACTTCTACATGTCATAATTGGGTGAATGCTCGTCAAAGAAATGGACATTTAAAATATCAAACAGGCAACAGTTTTTTAAAAATAATTTTAGCCTTCTTTCCACACAGGTGCTTGTGTAATAAATGTGTTCCAATGTCCAACCAAGAATGGAATATTTGTTGCCAATCTCAGTTGCATTTGGAAGAGAAAGTGTGTGTGTGTGTGTTTGTGTGTGTGTGTGTGTGAGAGAGAGAGAGAGAGAGAGAGAGAGAGAGAGAGAGAGAGAGAGAGAGAGAGAGAGAGAGAGAGAGAGAGAGAGAGAGAGAGAGAAGCATATGTTACACCCCTACCTCTTCTAAGGCTCCATAAACCAATCTCTTAAAAAATAAATACCATGTATTCATGTATACGGTGATTGAATTGGTGTGAAATTATGTGTAATAACTATACTATTCAGTAAATTATTTTGTCCTTTCAGAGTCTACCGACAGATAGCATATAGACGATTTTTCCACTGGGTGTAGAAGATACTTGGTAAAAGAAATATAAAAATATTACCATCATGTGTACTGAGCACGATTCGCAAGACTTTCTCATCTGAAACCTGCACAGGATTCATGTATTCTCGCTTCTGACTGACGAATCTGAAAACTTATGACAGTTCTAAAAATATGTGTGAATATATGTGTATAATGGCAATATAAAATATCAGAAGCTACTGAGGTTTTAAACTTACTTGGCTGAAATTACACGTTCAGGTATTGAAACGTTGACGGTGCTCTTGAATTATTGAGTCCTTATTATGAAAACCAAATTCTTTCTGTATGAAGAGGCTACAGCTGGTGGTGGATGGTTCATTTCGTGGCCCTAGCTTCATGCGATATGTGCTGTATAATTCTCACCGCAGTACAACCTCCTCCATCATTTTTGTTTTATTGTTACGTATATGTGATTAAATTGCTTTGTACGTCGTCGGGACTCGAATCTGGATTCTTAAAGGACTATTTAGTGATAGGACTTGTGTTTTCATTCTTAGGATCACATTTTTGATTATATTCACAGATTGTAAGTCCTATTTACGAATTTTTATATTTTTGTCTAGGGAAATAAATTGTTTTGTTAAAATATACAAAGCTTGTTGGCTTTCACTCTTTTCTTTGTTACTGAGTACCAGCCCTTGTCACGTAACTGGACATAATCTGAAAATATGAGTTTTATTAGAATCATATAGCAGGTGACATATTCTGTATGTCTTTGAGCAGTAGTCTTCTACAGACAATTTTCTACCTCCTCGTGCGCCTTGCTGCCTATAAAGAAATGGAATTTGCACACTGTCAGTAATTTATTGCATACTGTATGCTGATACTGATGCATGAAAATAGAGACAATGTCAAAGTATTGTATATTCTGTGTGTGTGTGTGTGTGTGTGTGATCTATGTTGCAGAACAAAATGTATTTCAGTATCTTTAAAAAATTTGGTTTATGACATCCAAGTGAAAGTTATAAATCATTGTCAGTTTTAATAAATGACGGTTCAATATTATTTTATAAATGGCATTTATTAAGAACATACTGATACAATAAAGAAATATTAGATAAGTGTATGCCTTGAGCTATCAAATTACCACTATATCAAGGAGAGATGGATAGGCTACTCGTATACTCTAAACTGTAATATGTTCGCATCATTTAAAATTTAGCATTATCAATACATTGTACAACAAATTAGCTAGCTTGACTTGATCCAGTTTCTTGTCACATAGTCATGTAAACACTTGGGAAACAATTCTACATGAAAAAGAAATGCTTATTACCTAAAGCTTTCTCTTCTTCAGTATAGCTATGCTCCCTGGCCTATGTCGATTACGACTCGCCGGCGTGCTACCCGTCTTCTCTCTTGTTATATATAAAAGAGTCGGCACAGCATTAGGCTTCAAACGTTACAAACTTTCATACTCGAAATGTCTCGGTCATAAATCCCTTCTCTCTTTAATTTGATTGCCCATACAAATCACCTTTTAGGGTCCTTTGGAAATGTGAAAAAAAAAATATTTGTCCGGAAATGCTATTATTCACACAATTCAGAGCTGCGCATTGAAACATCGTTTCTACTTGACACTGAATATGAATATGCCTGCTGTACGGGAATCGTCTCAAATGACGTCACATCCTCCTTGTATGAAAGGGAGATAACAACTTGAAGGATATGTTCTTTCCATTTGATCTCGGGATTCAGTACCGTATTTATCATTAAATGTTTGTGTAAGTACAATAAATACAAGGAAAAAAAAAAGGATAGATTATATACACAAACTACTATATATCCTTCTATTTACAATACAATTTGGCAGGTCAGGGCTTTTGTCCCCTTTAATGCATTGTGAGAACTAATTATAGGTAATCCAGGTAATCTGTTCCATATTCATAGGTCAAATACATCACTTTGAACACCAAGTTTACGGTGTTCAAAATACGTATGATAAGTAGACCGTCTTTTAAATGGTAAGGGATATACAAGCGATACATGCTAATAATTTAATAGTCTTTGAACAACATGGAAATAAAAAAATCTCGCTTTTCGTCGGCGCAACCGAAGTTTTCCCTGGAAAATTATGGATTTTTTTTGTTTCGACAAGCCCAACGAGCACTTTATTTAAAATACAGGAGGGGCCCAATATAAAATCAACGGACCACGAGCGTCCGATACTTTGATCACTGTCACTGTGTCGGGATATAAAGATGTGTTTTTCAGATGAACCATATATATATATATATATATATATATATATATATATATATATATATATATATATATATATATATATATATATATATTATCTTTGATTAAATTAACATCTATGAAAAGATGGCCTTTCAGTTGCACCCATTGTGCGTAATGTCATAACCTAAAGCAAAAAAACCGTTCGTGATGTGATCGAAATTATATGTTCTGTCATCACATCGCTGATAAAGTGTGATTTCATTAGCAGAGATGATTTAAGATCCAGTTCAAAGTCTTTGGACTACACATACCAGCCTAACGTTCATAACAAAAGCGCAAATGAATTGTATAAATTGCAAATGTCGATAGGTTGATTTGTAAAGTTACAAGACAATAATTAAGTCCTAATTTGGAAACCTCTTTTCGAGCAATACAGTCACAAATTATATAGCTATTTTAACATATGAGATAACAGGGGACTGAAATAGAAAGGCCTAATGGTAACTAAAATAGTGAGAAAGCTGCGTAATAATGGCTTGCTGACAAAAATATCAAGTTATAGACCGCTTTTGACCCAAGTGCTATGGCGTCTTGGCTACGAAATAAAGAGAAAAAGAAAACCACCATGAATCTTGTGGTTTAGGAACATTTAAGATTTACCGTTGTGTGTTTGTGTGTGTGTGTGTGTGTGTGTGTGATGTCAGTTGTCATCATAATTAACTCTAGAGACTAAGATCATAGGTCATGCATGAAATATAGATCAAACATCATTCTTTTCTGTTGGAAACCTCTTTATTTATTGCATAGGTTTATTTATTGCATAGGACTAATATTTTCAGTGGCTCCAGCTTCAACCCTTTTTATTGTTAAAAAATGATTGTATTTCCCTTGGAGACGCCAGCTAATTTTCGCTTCATTTACATTCAATTCCCGTTGGAACTCCTATTTTTGTTGGATGTTACACTCACTTTTGTTCCAGATCATTTTTGGTTCATTTACATTCATTTTTGGTGACAAAGTATGTCTTCCTACCCTGTGTAGCTACTCACCATAACGTATTAATCTTGGCAAGAGAATGCCTTAAGAAATCAAAACACTTAAGATAAAAGTGACATGTACAAAGCCTTCAGAAGTAACTTAGTAACTGATCTGCCAATTTTACAAACAGATGCCTGACTGAACAATAAGGACGATCACACAAATACACAAACTCCGTAATGAAATTTAAGTTACCTATACTTACATTATTTTCACGATATCTGTCATAGCATCGAAGAAAATATCATTCGTTCATAATGTCATTGAGAGACATAACCTTGTATATACATTCGTCATAATGAAATGTCATATGAATTACAAAAATATATATTTAAATTGCTTGATCTGCACAAAATTGATGGCATCAGCAGTGGTTCGGGTTTTTACTTTCTTGTGAAAATTAAATCACTTTGACCAATTTCATCAATTTTTATATAACCACAATAACGTATATAAAAAAACGTTGCTATGACCTTGTACAGTTTACTCTCACCGAAGTGAAGCCGGAATGAAAGTGTGCTTGTTAAAAAGAAAATCTTCGATTTTTCCCTCAAGAATGTTGAAGTTTCATCCAATCTTTGCAGAATGGTAAAGCGTCTTTTTTTCAAATAAAGGAAAACATTTTTTTTTTTAAAGAAGAGGCGGTAGAAAAAGAAAAACACCAATATTCTATTGTTCTAGCAGCACTGCTTCGGATTGATGATCCATATTCTTTGTACTCGCATCACAATATTTATTATGCCTAATAAAAATTAAACACTAAATGTCAAATTCATGCATTCCAGATCGTATGCAAAGGTTGTGTAATAATGAAATCTCCATGATATCAGAAGGTATAGACACAGCTCGGCTTATATTCAGTTCAAACGGACGACGTGACTGCAATCTCAATGTGGAAGCAGGGTTCACAACCCCATTTATAGGATTTCATTTTGAAAAAATGGACATCGGAAATGACACCGTGGACTACAACTGTACTTATGCTAAACTAAGACTCAAAGATGGCGAATCGACACAAGCACCGGAAGTGGATGGTAAGATCCATAAGGAGATGGTAAAACGTTATGTAAGCTTTATGTTCAAACACATTTAAAAATAATGTTTATTTTAACAATATTAGGACTCTGTTTCAAAAGATCTCTGCTGTAATAATATTTCTTTTGAAATCTCTAAATTTTAACTACATTTGAACTATTTCTTTAGTTGCTGTATGCACTCTCAACAACTTTAATTCGCAATTAAGTTACGAAATTTTTAGCATTAAACTGAATTTAAATGCTAATGTTCAATTTCATTGTCAGAATTTAGAAATTCTGAATAATATCTACTAAGCTGCAAATTATGCGAAGAATTAATATACATTCGTCGGATAGACCATAAAGTATCATTACAAAAATCCAGCGGAACTGTACTCATAATCAAATATCTATCATGTTGCGACTGTGGACTTAACATCATTTTTCTGCATACAACTGGCGGCCAGTATAACTGGTGAAGGAAGAACCCTGAAAATAGCCTGGTAAGAACCACCGATCTACGGCAAAGTTACTGGCAAGCTCTCTCGCACACCCACTTCGGCCGAGCCTGAGACTTGAACCCACTCATACAGGTGAGCTGGCAGTGATTGGTTAAGGCGAGTTTGTCAGACCACTCTCACCATCTGGGGCCACTCTATAAATTTGTTTGGCTGTTCTTTGTACAATAGACAAATAAATAAACAAAGACAGACAGATTAGTAAACCCAGATCTTCTCCAAACTGGTATTTTCGAAGCTTTTTGATCACGACAATTCTAATCTTTAAATAAAATAAAGACAAGACAAAAAGACCCCCACCTCCCAAGTTTCAATTACCACTATGTCCTGCACGCTTTCTTTATCTGTCGTTTGGGTGTTGCAGGTTTGCCAGAGGAACTGTGTGGCGATGATGCTCCGGACGGTGTTTACAGAACCTACACGAGATTCCTAAGAATTGAATACGATGGCGAATACTCCATTGCAGACAACGCTTCATTTTCCATCATTTTCAATGCTTTTGACAAGGGTAAGGAGGTCTTGTTTCTTGCAGTGATTTTTATTTTCTGTTTCCTTAAGAATGTGCTTACTTGGACGTGTATTAATTAGGATATACGATGCTTAAGTTGACACAAAAGCTCACTGACTGGGTACCGAGTAGTTCTTTACAAGTTAATATAATTGCGCTACCAGGAAGATTTATAAAGACCATCTGGTATTGTAGATATTTTTGTATGAGTCAAGCTTTGTGGACTCCAAGATAGTAAATACACCCAGTAGCGTGCAAGGCGCCAGGTCGTGTTGGGGAATGCTTTGTTCATATCACTGATTTGGATTTTAAACAGAAAGCTGCATTACATAATTAAAGGCAAAACTACGATGGGCCTGAAGTATACACTTCACACTTTTCTCATCCAATATCGCTGTTTATAGTTTCGATGTCTGAATTAACTAATATAAGATCTCGATTTACAAATTCTAGAGCATGGTTGACTTATCTGAGATCTCGATTTACAAATTCTAGAGCATGGTTGACTTATCTGAGATCTCGATTTAATAATCAGACGTATTAGCTTATAAACATAGATGTGGGATTAGCAGATCGAGATCTTAGATTAGTAAATTGAACTGTCGGATTAGTAAGTTAGGTTAATAAATCTAGACATAAGATTCGAAAAAATGTATCTCTTCAGGTCATCGTATGTTTCAGCTGAGCTTATATACGACATACTTGCAAATCGTCACTAAGACGACGGATGCTACACATTATCCTGCGCAAATCCTGGATGGGAAGAAGCGACTTTTTATAATTGCATATACCACAGCGAATACCTTTGTCAGACATAGAAAAAGCAATGTTAGAAAATAGTGACGTGATAACTCCGACTCGACCAATTTATTTGATTGAATCAGTCTGGACACACTGCTGCTATGGTTATTCTGTACGTAGTTTTTTAAAAACTTTTTTAGGTAAATTGTCCATGGGGCAGATATTCTTGCCGTAGGGCCAAATTCTAATCTTCCCTCAAAGAATCCATTAATTTAAATGCTAATTCAATCCAGATGTAGATAACTACAAGCCAAAAACGAGATAGAGGGAGTGGGGTATCTCTGGGACACTTTATATTTTTTGGAAACTTGGATACATTCCTACCTCAGAAGACAAAAATTTAGATTCATGAACACCTTAACGTGTTTATCGTTTCTTTGTAGGAACCTGCCAGGAAGGCGAGTATAAGTGTAGCAATGATCATTGTATAGCGGAAGAGTTGATGTGTAATGGGCATAATCCATGCGGAGATCACTCCGACTGCCCGTTGTCAGTTGGCGCCATTGTAGGGATCGTACTTGGTATATGTGCTTGTTTGGGAATCATCATATCGTGCATCAATGTGTATATCAGGGTCATCCGTCCCCAAAGAAATGTGAGTTCATGTCAGTGTTATATATATATATATATATATATATATATATATATATATATATATATATATATATATATATATATATATATATATATATATATATATATATATATATATATAACGTATATATATAACGTATATATTACGTATTGGCTCCTTTAGAGTAACAAAAAGAAAAGAGTAGCTACAAGAAGCTTTTCTACATTTTAGCAAAAATAATTTATTTCCCTGGAAAACACGGCGAAAAGGTAAAAATATGAAACAAGACTTACGATTGAAAAAGAAGATCCAAAAATTGTCCTAAAAATGTGAAAAAACATAAGTAATGTGAACGTAAATTGACGTTGTCTGAATCTCATAGTTAATATAATTGACGTAGTCTGAATCTCATAGTCTCATAATCTCATAGTCTGAATCCTGTAAATAGACGTAGTCTGAATCTCAATTCGTTCCAAGGTGGTGAATGATGACGTCAGACGAAGTTTAACACAAATGTCCAGAGTTTTCAATGCGAATCACAATTTGTATTGTTCGGTTCCAATTTAGAAATAATTTCAGCAAAATGTCTTTCTCCAAAGCCATTTGTATAGTTCTCCAGGGAAAATAATTATTTTTCGAAGATATATGAAGTACAGCTATCATCAATAACAAAACACATGTTCTACAAATGTACGAATAAACAATTATTTTTAGCAGAATTGAATATCTTCTTCTTAAGGTATTAGAAACTATGAGATGTTATGATGTGACTCTCTAATATGTTAAAATTATGACTCTAGACTAGTTTACAAATACCTGAGCATTTAAAGGAAACTGACACGTTATTTCACGTACATGCATGATAAAAACATGGAAATTTTGAAATAGTGTAAACGTAGTATAGAATTTCAACAAGTATTTTTTAATGACATTGGTCAAAGCCAATCATTTGCATAACTATTTCAGACTATTTATGTAATATGAAAAAACAGTCATACAAAATTCGTGCTTACACGAGTCACATTTACGTTCTAAATAAATACGATGTTTCTAACAAAATATCAGACGCTGCGAAGATAATCATCCGCATAATAATAATTATATTTAATGATATAAAAATGAAATAGAAAGGATTAAAAAAATTAATTTAACATATGTAATTTAACTACTGGGTCATTATATATATATATATATATATATATATATATATATATATATATATATATATATATATATATATATATATATATATATATATATATATATATACATACACGCACACACTTTTATTAACCGTTAGCACTCTACAGCGAAATAGGTTTAGACTCGTCTGTAAACTAAACGTTTATGATGATATTTGTAACAAAGACGGATAATAATAGACATAAAGTGAATACTTCGACATAGTATATCAATGTCGTTGTGTGTGAGGTGACATCAAATTGAAATGGGTTTTATGGTACTCAAAGTGTCGAACTGCGATTGACATAGTACATGAATATTTTTGTATTATGAACGTAAAATACATATTGTAAAACGTCATCGTGTGCTGTTATTTTTTGGTTCAGTTGAGGGTTTTACACTAAGGTCCTCTACCGCAAAACTTGACTCCATATTTTACTCAAAAATAATCACACTAATCATCAGGCAGCTTTTTAACTCAGGATAATATTTCAAATCTGTCATGGCCGTATCCAAAAGGTCCCGCTGAAGGCAGCTTTGTTTGCCCGTTTAGATCATTTGAACTCAAATAGAAACCATTCTCGTCTTCTTGTACACTTAAACGACCCCATTACGCTTGTGATGGCTTTAGGAAAAGCTGGCTGTTACCTAACTTTTTATATATGGGTCTTTGTGAGAGGTACCAAAAGTCGATCTTGTTAATGAGGACGCTTTGGTTGAAATTGTTTTCATAATGGATTAAATACAGATATTTAAAGTAAGTGAATCTATGTACGATCGAAGCATGCCCTTAAATGTGCAAACAATTGGAGGAAAGATTCCACTATTTCATAAAATGAAGAAATTGCAGATGAGATTTAGGAATATGCCTGCAATAGATGAAATTAAAATCATATGTACTCAGGCTTATGTCAGTCAGAAGCGTAGGTAAATTGCCGTTATAAATAGAAGACGAAGGCAAAAGTTTAAACAATTTGCAAAAAATTATTCCAAAGACACTCGGCGGTAGGGACTTGAGGAAGATTGGAAAATAATGAGAGATTCATTGTTCAATGGTTCTTTCTTCATTGTTTTAATGGTACGACGAAAACATCATTGGCTATATTGTTACGTCTTTATGGTCACAAACTAAGTAAAAGCTAAAAAGCGAAACGAACAAGTTTAGTAAAACAGAACAAACAATTTTATTACCAAAGTTATAAAGGAAAATGTGAGAAGAACTTACAGTATTATGAAGTGAATCCAAACTCATTCTTATAAGGCTCCATGACAGTCCTAAATAATGAAAAGTGCATTATAAATTTAAAAACCGGAAATGCATTGGTCCACCAAGAACAGTGATGTTGTCAAGATGGCGTTTTCCATAATTCCTTTGAATAATGTATAAAGCTCCAGAATAATATTATAGTTGAAATAATGAGTACTTTCTATTTACACTGAATAGTTAAAGCAAATGTTTTACATTGGAAAAAATATCTAAGTACAACATAAAACACGTATGCAGACATACAACAGTTACACAAGAAATGTGAATGACTCCAAAATCAGAAAGAAACTGATTTCTCAGTTCTCTCTTTATATGCACTTTATATTAAGACTGCATTTCGCAATAGACCCCACGTTAGGGACCAAACTATTCATTTTGCGTCAATTTGCCCATTCATGTGACCTATCCCAACCAGAAACGTTGAAACTCCATCAGCTAATAAGAAATTAAGCCATAGGCACAATTTAGTCCTATTATTAAGATTGTTATTATTAATTGTCAGTGCATACATAAGCATCTGTTTGTAGATCCTATTAATACTAAACTCTTAAGATACTCAGGTCACATGCAAAATTGATCTAAAGGTATTCTGTACGATATCCAGCCATGGATAACAATGATAAAAAACTGTATAAAATCATGTACCAGGATTTACAAAATGTTTAGATATGTATAAAAATATAATTTAGATGAAAGAGGAGCCACCTGTATATCCAAAAGACATACGGAGGTTGCGAAAATGGTCTGGTCTGGGCGGTTTTCGAAAACGCGACTCTTAGATCTGACCGTATACCTACTGAGGCGAAGGCTACAATAATGAAGAAATTAAAAACAAAATTAATAGCCCAGAGAAAAGCCAAAGTTCTTAAAAGTACAGTCCTTGCTGACTCACCAGTTAAAATGGTAACCTAAATTATTTCAATTCAACTGTCCATATCATAATATCTTACAAATATAGAAATGTGTTTTCGGTGGGTTAATGAGGAACCACGTTCACGGTAGGTCAGTATCATTCCATTCAATTCATAATATGGACCTTAAAATTGTAGCACAGCGAAAAAAAAGGAAATTTTGATAAACTTGACAGATTATCGAGCAACATTTGCAATTGTGTACTCGTGGAAAGAAACGTGACTGCATATTTTAGTAGTGTTGTTGTTGTGGTAGAATTAATTGGACGTCTGGAAAATATTTAGGTAAACACTTATGATGCAACGAGATATTTTTTGGATACGGCTATTAGAGCAGTGTATGATCATGAATGGTTTGTATTTTTTATTGAAAAATTAGTTACGTTGATACCAATGTATGTCAAAGCACAGTTAAACAGAACGTACAAAAGAGAATATGCAAAGTAGCACCAATAATCATGCAGTGCAACTCCAAAATAAATGTAAAATGTTGTCATTTGAAAGCTAACAAACTTTTAATAGCTCAAGGCCTTTGATTTTGTCTTGTTAGCAAGCTTTACGTACAAGCTGTTACCGACAGGTATGTACAATAACAACCGGACCGTGTGAAATGATTTCATGAATGACACTTTTCTAAGATAATAATATTGTACATTTACGTATAATTGCGTTTCTCTTTATTTTCAGTCCATTGCCTCACCTATACTTGTATTTCCAACTGCTAGTGTTCCAGTTATGTCATCCGGATTACTTAGAAATTCATGTTACAACGACCAGACACAATTTTCATCAGATGAGGTATATTACGATAATCCTCCTCCTTACACTCTCACCGGCACTGGAGAACTTACGTATCCCAGGTACAACACAAACCAAACTATATTTGAGTCAAATGTAGATTCTGACGAAAATCCACCTCCCTACACTGCCATTTCCGTTGCAACAGTATGTGAACTAGTGTCAGACTTAGGACATGAAGACAATCCACCTCCTTATTCTCCGTGATGGCCACTGTGTTCAGTCTTCAAAAAAGGGAGAGAATCGGCATCTGAAAGATTTCAGCGTTGCAATCACTGTGATATGATATTCATTTTTGCAGGAGCCGTCTCTGGTCGGGTGAGTAGCCGTGGTTCAGTGCCCGACAATGACAGTTCCCAAAGAAGGTCGGATATGGGAGCACTTTAACTTTTATTTTTTTCCGGTCTTTTAAAGAAATGGAATGGATTACATAGATTAAAAGACTGATTTTTAATCAATACATCAGGATACAGTGAAAACAACATAATAAATTTCAATGCAATCAAAAGGAGGAGAACATTTTTTAATGTTGATATATTTGGTTTTTCTTGTGCGTGTTTGTGAATACATTAGAACTTCAAAAACACAAAGTGGTGCAGGGCCACAAGTATGGTTCGATTTTTTTAGCAGTTGCTATATTTCATTGGCGGTAATAAACATAATATTCTGTATTGCAATTAATCTAGTCATTTAGCTGGTAATCGAGTTATCCATGTTTAAATAATCTAATTGTGTTTGTCTGCGTGTGTAAGTGTTTATTTGTCTCTTGATGTGAATCAATTATAGATCCTACTTGTGTTGAACTGTCTGAATTTCTCATATCCTGAAATTAAGAACACTGTTCAGTATTCATCTCTCACTAATTCCATCCGTTACGCTGGGAAATTTTGGACGCATTTGACAGTCAAAGATGCAGTTTATTTTAGCGCCCTTTAAGATCCTGAATTGGAAATTTTCAAGAGAAATAAAATTGAGCATTATTGTTTGGGAAATTTGGACGTTCAGATTTTGGCAAAATGTTTATACCAATTTGGTATTAAAACGCTTAAATGTATTTTCATATTATTCATTCCAAGTGCACGAGCGGTGCTTCGGATGATAAATGAAAAGATCATGACAGAGTATCTAAGACTGAATGATGATTTCTGATAATGTATTATTGGTCGAAAAGGATTCAATGGTCGTGGCACATTTTACTTTTGACTTATTTCTTCCAATGGACACACTATTCAGGTCGTTACAAGTTCATTTGTCTGACGCCCTTGACCTAGTCAAGTTTGGCTGGGTCAAATTTCAAGTATGGAAGATACTTACCCTCGGAAAGTAAAAATAAACTCAGAAAGATGGAAGGATGTGGATGGGTTCATATTCAGTTCTACAAGCTTTATGTTCACCAGTTTTTTTTTCTGCTATCTTGCCTCACTACATTTTAGCATTACCTCAATTTAGCAGTCTAATGTATAACATTAATCAATTACACACGTATCCGAAGGTGTTTTACTCTTTCGATTCGTTATTTCACACAATACACTGTCACGGCGTGTTATTTCCATATAGTCCTTGTCAAAATCAGTCTTGTATTTTCTCGCACAGATATGATATTATAAATATTTTCTGTTTGAATCAAGTTTGACAAATATCGGATAAACATTTATATTTATCTTACCAATTACATTCTAATCGTATTATTTGGTAATCATACAGAATTCGCTGTTTTCAGTTCCTAATCTAGCAAAGGGCAGTTTGTGAGTATGATCCAAAATGTGTTGAGTTCGCCGACTCGAAAAATCAACTTTTCAAATATGAATATTGCCGATTTCAATGTGACTATATAGTAATGGTTAATGCTATATTGAGGAGTGTTTTTGAAAATAAAAAGGTACTCATCTCTGATGATTAGCCTCGTGGATTTCTTTAAAAGAGTAGCTGAAGTACTGAAAATCAAGCACACATAAACGTTGTTTACACAACAACTACAAGAAACCACCAGGATGCAAGTTCATTCCATACTCCATTATTCTTATTTATGCTACAATAAGCAATTTATAGTTTAAACTTAGACTGGCTTACATACATACATATATATATATATATATATATATATATATATATATATATATATATATATATATATATATATATATATATATATATATATATATATATATATATACGGACCAACTGTGGCTGCTAGGAAGTGTGTAAATAACCGGCATAGAGAGAAGACATCCCCTGCAGTGTAGCAGTATAATTACCCCGCCAGGGCAAGCACACTTGGTCGTAATCCTTGGGTAGGAAGAAGCAGGCCAGGAATTTGAAAAGGGTAGGGAAAAGGTCTTTCATCGACCAGCAGCCCGGCGCTACAAGGCTCGTCCAAGTAACGCAGAGGTCTTGCGACAATACACGTTTAGACGGAGGATAGCTCTTCTTTCGTAATTTCGCACTGTCGTCTCTCTCTATCGACCACGACTGCGACGGTCGGCGACTCTGCGACTAGCTGTGACCAAGTCGGCGGCGCCCAAGAAGCCAGAAATAAGCCGGTATCCCGCTGAGGTGGAAATTTGTCCCACTCTGGAGTGCCAGTCCTCAGACAGATTCAGCGGGGTATCACTCCAACTATAAGACCTATCGTAAAGAACCCGACATAGCGAGACTCGGGGCAGTGTAGCAGAGATCAGTTCCGCTACAACACACACACACACACACACACACACACACACACACACATATATATATATATATATATATATATATATATATATATATATATATATATATATATATATATATATATATATATATATAATAGGAGTAAATTATCCTGGTTGGTTATTTATCGATGTGTAAATTTTACCTAATCACTCACAAAATATGTAAATTTTGTGGTTGATTAGGTGAAATTTACAAATCGATAAAAACCCAACCATGATCATTTAATCCTTATAATTCCAATTTGATTCCTTTCTAAAATCAGATCAGCAAATTTACTCAACAAAACATTCACTTGTATGTACTTCTCTTAACTGCGATAGAATACATAGCCCGTTAACATTCATAGTGGGTCATGCCAGTGATATATTGTTATGATCATTATATTAATATATAAAAAATGGTTCTTGCGGTTATAGATTCTTTTTAAAATTACGCTTGCGTATGGCACGTGAAGTTATAGTAAGCCGTTGTTACTTTCTACGCATATCGATCTTTCAAAAGCAAAATCGTGCCCATTTTTAGTGAGACACGTTTGTTGACATGACCCTGACCTTTAATAACTACTGCGGTAACGTTATCGAGGTGAAGTACAATAATTTCGGACGATTGGCTTCTATATAATTACATTGTTTTAACTTCTGATGGTCGATTTTAATCTGAGGCCATCTTGGCAACGCAATGATACTTGGACGACCAGTACATTTCCGGTACTGAAAATTATAAGGGACTTTTCATTCGTTTGGCGCTTTCATTAACCTTTGTTTGAACTAATTTTGACTTCATTATACTGTAAGTTCCTCTTGCATTTTTCATTTATCACTTTAAAAATTATTTTTTTTTGTTGCGTTCTTTCAAATCTTGTTGGTTTTATTTCTGTTGTTACTTAAGTTGACGACCTTAGAATCGAGACAATTAAGATCATTATAATGAATATTGTTTACTATATGTTTTTGATAAATCCATTTAAATCCATGACATCTATGTTAAGGTGACATGCATAGATTATACAAGTCGCCATCATTAATCCTAAAATACTGAAAATTGTTGCAACTATTAGAGCGTAGCAAATTAATGTTTGAGTCTTAATATCTCTTGTGCCTTCAGATGATCCTTGCTAAAATGCTATATGTGAATCACGTAATCAGGGACCTGCGGAACACAAGTGATATCGAGGTATTGGTAGTCTAACGGGAATTAATATTAGCCATTAGAGTTTTACATTGTGGGGCTCTGTGGGGTCGTATGGGAAGTCCGATGTCCAAACAATGTCCATTCATTCAACATTGGGCTAGATTGTAACATTGTTATAAGTGGTTGAATTCACTTTATGTTTCCAAAATGAGGATTTAACATAGATGGCTTCTGCGTGGTCTTATGGGAATTACCATTATGTCATAGGTTTAACATTTAGGGTACAGTGTAACATTATTACAAGTGGTTGAACTCAATTTATGCAGTCTAAAGGGAAATTGACATTATGGGCCTTTATGGGATTTATGGGATTTTGCATGTTAAAATTTTGTATTACAATGAAAAGTACACCCTTACTATCCAACACCCTTCTATAATATATCAGCCCCTTATTTTATTACTATTTAAAACAAAACCCTACAATCCAGCAGTCGCTTTTTGATTACTATCCCACATACAATCCCTACAATCCAACAATAAAAGAATAAGCTTTTACAGACGTGTTATACTTACATGCATACCAGCATACCATTAAACTAAAAGGATATGTTTCCACATACATTTATTGTATTTACGTACATCCCTACCCACTAACACACACACAGACACACACACACACTATAATCTAGCACACACCGCAGTATCAGATGCACGCTAAACTTAAATACGTACATACTATCGCGCAAAGCTAGGACTTAACCTACATACACTGTTAGAGTGGAAAGGTTGTAAAAATGAAGAGGTGAAATATATACTAACACAAACAAAGGTTACTAGTGTTTAAAAATACATGCATACGCACTTACGTACATACATACATACATACATACATACATACATACATACATACATACATACATACATACATACATACATACATACATACATACATACATACATACATACATACATACATACATACATACATACATACATACATACCACGGTAAAGCTAAGGGTAATCGTTTTTATATACATACAAGGATTTAGACATCTTCACCACTCTAGAGTTCTATACCTTCTACAACTGCGTCGACGTTCGGCATAGAAATATCATCATCAGCAGCAGTTACTACTACTACGACTACCAAAGAAGCGGTAGCAGCCAGCAGGAATAAGAATTGGCTGTCGAAATGGATAAAGACAATTGACGCTCATGATCTGAAGTTCATAAGGTTCTTTGCTATTCACGAATAAAGTAAACGTCAAGGTCCTTTTTAAAGTCACATATACCTGTTAGAAATGAAATATTACTCTCAATGAAATCCTAAATCCAATAAAACTTAAATCTCTGAACGATACAACATGCGTGTTTGAGCTTCATATTCATAATAAAAGATAGCTACGTTTTATATGATATATTCGTGTTAAATGAGAATCACATTGAAATTTCATAACACATCTTACACTTTCCACTTCCTTTTTTTTCCTATACTATCTGCCTCTTTGTTAATTTATTACTGCCTTGGGTTCTTCCTCTTGAGTTTCTTCGAATTTTCTTGCCGTCTTAAAATTCTAGACGGGCATGGTTTCTTATTCTGTTTCCGATGAATGTTCCTACTCCTCCTTGTTCCCTATTTTATTTGGACATTCTAAAGACCAATGAATCTTGTACTGGCATGTTTAACAAATTATCTTTACTGCAATCTTTGTCTTATGTTGGCTTTGAAGTTCATTTTCTTTTACATTATGGAGATTCTGAAGTCCAGTGTCCCTTTTCATGACGAGCTAGCTAGTACTATTACTTTTATTACAAGAGGAGCAGTCATAAGTCAAGTTGGAATATATCATCTTTGTAAATCTATGACTTTAAGAGCGATCTGTTGTGATTCCTCCATCTTCACAGATTTGAAAAACTGAATGAGTGTATCATCTTAGAAGTAGTATATCGAGTTACATTAGCGTCAATGAAGTTATCATTAAAATCATCCTGGGACACTTTGGCGCCACAATTTTCCCGTAAAAAATGGATTACCTTGGGGCACTTTGGCGTCAAGAGAAATTTTATATTAGTATACCTTAGACCTGTATAGCGACAAGAGGAATGGTACATGTGGCATGACGTCACAGTACTGGACACTTGCAACAATTAGCAAGGGGCTGACATAAATACGCACACACAGCTTCTATTTTAGGGAGGGACACGTACAGTAGAGACACAGAGACTTAGATAAACACAAATATAACACATACACAGACATACACACACACACACACACACACACACACATATAATATATATATATATATATATATATATATATATATATATATATATATATATATATATATATATATTGTTGTTGTTGTTGTTGTTGTTGTTGTTGTAAGGTTTAACGCAATTTTTCAGCACAAGTTAGGCTATACATGGCGGCCAGTATTAATGGTGGAGGAAGAACCCTGAAAAACTCAGGAAAGAACCACCGACCAATATATATATATATATATATATATATATATATATATATATATATATATATATATATATATATATACTTCTTCTCAAGTCTGTATTTCTCAGTCCATTCTTGTTCTTTTTTCATTTCCTCTCTAAAAATCTCTTCTATCAGATCTTGGACTATCTCTTAGGCTTAGGTATCAGGTTTAACCTGTAACTGAACGCGAGCTTCGTTCAGTTTAGCTAGTCTAGAAGGCATGTTCATAGATTGACGATATAAAAATCCCTACTATGTTTTATTGTCGAAACTTTTGATAGCTCATGTCATGGTGAGGGATAGAGAGAAAGTGAAAGAGCATATATTGAGAGTGTGTTTTTTAAAATTAAAAGACAGAAACGTTTATCAAAATCCTTCTTTTTATTCAAGTAATAAATAACAAGGAACAAGGAACAGTGATAAATAATAGTAAACAAACAAATTATGACATGTTTGACAACATTGAGAAATCTTGTGAATTTTCCATTGATGGAAGTCACGAAGCCATTTTTGTACACTACATTTCCTAGATAAATACAAAAGATAACCATAAGGGTCACAAAACCATTGATCAACTTTATCATCATTGATAGAAGAGTGACAATCAAAAGAAGTTATTAAATGTTCTAAAGAATAGCACAGACTGTGTTGATGAAGAAAATACACACCATATTGTCCACACACCTTGGATTCATTGCCTTGCAATTTTACATTATTGTATTTTGTCGTCTGAACATGTCTTTTTCAATAAGTCAATGATATCATCTTCCACAGGGGGTAATTCATACGAATCAAAATACTCCACACAATTCTCTTGAGGAAAGTAGACGGCTACCCAGTGAGTTCCTGATGACTGACGTCCGTGTCGATGACATCAACTTGATGGTCTTGAGGTTTGCGATGAGATAGTTCATCTTTAGCATACGACATGATTCCAAGAAGCAGTATACGAAATGTTTTTCATAAAGTAATAAAGTTCACAGGTATCCATTTTTTTCTTGTTGTTTTGTTGCTTGTTTCACAGGTAATGATAAGTCTACAATTCAATTCTAACATTTTTGCTTGAAAAAGTCTTTCATGTAACCGTTCCTTCGCTTTGTTTGCCAACTCTGGTCTAAGAGAGCTTCGATGCGATAGATCATTAGAGTAGTCAGTGGGGGTAGGAAAGTTCACGCAAACCTTTATACCACTCATGCAACCCGGCTTATTTTGAGATGAGACTCCAAGCTTCGTTTATATATTCGTCCGATATTTCTTCTTGACTCATTCCCTGACATTTATCGTGTTGAATTTGACTGGGATGATCGTTTTGACATCCATAACAATCTCCCTTAATCAATTCCGTAATTTTATCCGCCAGGTGTTTAACAAAACAGAACACTAAATGTTGTTCTTGTTCTGGCCATCGGGACTTGACTACCTCGTACTCTTTGTCTTGGTTTGGGGGTTCTGCTTTCACGTTATCCTCCCATTCCATAGATTCTTTACCTTTTGAAGAAGGATAAGTGTCTTCCATAGTTTCTAATAATCTTGAATAACTTCTCTCAAACTGCTTATTTCTATTGTATTATAGAATTTGGCATACAGGATGACGTTGACTGTAACGGGGAGAGCTTGTGCAAACTGAAGTTCTACACGCAGTTGACCAGATTTTACATCTTGGAAATGTCTCTCTTCACTACCTTGATCTGGAGTGAAATAAAAAGCCCACAAAGCATAACCTCCGATAAAATCTTCGCATGAAATGGGCGCTGGTGTTAGTTCCTAGCTGTCCGGTAGCTTCAGGCAGGGACAAGTACGATCTCAAGTAATTCTTCTCTTCAAATTCAGGTTTAAAGGGTCTGGTACACAATTTCTTGCTATTGCGACTGACTTCGATCTTGGACACATCTTAGTGCTTAAATTCTGACGATACCAACGATTAAATGTTTGAGTAACTGTCTTTAGAACAAATTGTAAGATACCTTCTAGGTTGCCGTTATTGTGTTGTTAAATGTGTTCACATCTGAGGTATCCGATTTCCAAACCAAGCAATCATCCAAATGAATGTTCTTGGCCTCTTTTCCGTATGTCAGAAGATTTTCTCGGTACGCTAAGTAAGGGTAAGTATCCATGATAGTGCTGACCAGTTTGTTATTCAAGTACAAATTCACTTCGCTGAACAAGGAATGCATGAAACTGTTGACATGTGCTGCTTCATCATCGGCATCTACACCGCTTTTGTAGTTACTTGTATCTGAAACTGAAAGTGCTCAAAACGAGCACTTTTAGTCTTAGATACAAGTAACTGCTATTAAAATCGATGTAATCTTCGGGAGGTCCTTTGATTTCAAACTAGATGGGAGCTAAATACATCGAAGAGGAGACGGGATGAAATTCGACACATTGGAATTCTTGCATTGTCATGATGACAATGATGGTGGGTGGCATAGCAAACAGATTGAGGTCCGATTTGGAACAGGCACAAGACTCTCGATGCATCATTTTTATATGTTTTCAACTTAATAATTAAAAACGTCTAAGTCTCGGACAGTTTTTCTTTTCTAAGTCTTTCTAGCTTCGAGAGTGTGTCGTCTTTTTTTGCCTTGTCCTTACTCTGGTTCTAGGGAAGCAGGAATGTCTGACTAAACACCAACCATGGAATTTATAGGAGTTTCTCTCCGGCTCAAAATATCTTTGCCTGTCTGAAGCAAAACATTTTTGCCTGCTCTGAAGAAAGCTTCTTTGGGGTTTTGTTTGTCAATTATATTTTGGAGAAATTCTTTACCGTGTGTTAACGCAGCATCTCTCAGGGCCTGCAATGCTCGTGCCACTATCGGTTTCAACACGGGAGCCACTGTACGAAAGGCCGAGTTGAGAATATCTCTTAAACCATATCCTCGTTGTCGATCGACTCTAAGGTACACAGGATACATGACTGACAGGAAGTTAGAGTACTCGTTATCGAAAAATGAAGTTTCACTGTGACTTACCTTGACTGAATAGAATATTTTGTCCCGGATTTCCTTTTATAATAGTGTTCACAATGTCGAAATACAACTTACTGACAGGTAAATAGTGAGGATGTAAAAATTCGCTGAGAACGTTACAGGTGTTTCTACCTTTCTCATGAGCAAATGTTGAAGAATTTATTTTGAAAGGAATGACACTCATTAACGGTAAAGGAGGTGTTTTCCACTACGTTGTACTCCACCACATTGGAGTACACAAAGATCAAATTCAGTCCTTGGTTCATTTCAAAAGAAAACGAAAATATTTGGGTAAAGTCCACGTTGCCAGTTACGGCTGATATTTCATTTTTAACCTTGATCAACCTAGGGTTTCCACCAAAACTGTGATAAATTTTAGGACAAAATGTAATGGTCAATACTTTGTCCTCTTGAAATTTGATCGTTAGGTGACGAGCTTTTCTGTGGTACTCGACCGTGACACTTTCTTTTCTGGCTCTCTCCAAGGCTTTACCAAACATGAAACTGAACCTCTCAACAAGGGTGTTCACCAAATGTCGACCACTAAAATAATAGCCCGCAGGAATTATCAACTGATAAGTGGTCCGTTTAGTTTCGGAGTTTGTTGATATTTATAAACTTGGCTACAGCGCGGCGTTCAGCCATGGCTTTTTGCACTTTGTCGTAATAAACTTCCACCGACAAAGTGTCTAGATTTTTGACGATGTTTGTAATTTGTGCAGGGTGAATCATTTCCACCAAAGCTACTTCCCAATGGGATTCGTGATCCAATTGGATGGCCTTAGGTAATCAGGCTGTGAAACAGCACGAAGTGTTATTGGGAAATACCTCCATGGAACTGTCACTGTTCATAATGCAACAGTTCTTGTGTCAGAGGGGTCACTGGAAGACAGAGTCTAAAAGAAGAGGGTTATGGTGACTATTTGAACTGATGTTGGACAGAAGACTTTCGTTGTTGTTGTTTCCTTTAGAGGAATATTTCAGAGATGGATTGGGAAGAAGGAAACCAATGTAATATTTGAGTAAAATAGTCCACAATTATTTATTTCCTTGTTGCAATCTCAAATTGGCAATGGCAATACCGATGACACAATATACTACAAAGATCTGGCAGAAAAAGACGATTTGCGATTTAGTCACACGTTCTCCACACGTTGTAGATCTTGAAGATAGAAGAACTGGGGAATGAGTGGTCACTGTAGTAGTCTGTGTTGAAAGGCATGACGGTCACTCCCTTTTATAATCGATGATCTGAGATGTGTCAATCCAAAAGTCTAAACTTGACGGATATCCTTTCCAATATACTTTGACTTCTTTGATGTTTTCCCACCTTTCTTGCTCTTGATCGAGAATGCTTTCTATCTCGTATACGTCATCTTTGTTTTCTGGTCACATGTTGTAACTCGGGTAAGTAAAACGTTCCTTTTAACATATCCCCGTTGATGTCTTCCAATTTATAAACAGGAGGATAACGGCCACGCACTGATTTAGTGACACGAAACAATTCGGTGGTCCAATTGGGTAACAAACCTTTGTCGAAAGTGCGTTTGGTTTTGCTAATGCGTACCCGCCAACACTCCACCTTTCAACGGGACAGTGATTGTCGGGGACGTACCAAACAGGCGCTCGAAAATGGTCACTCTCAAGAGTCACTTCTTGGGAAGCACGTCCAATGCACCGCTGGTAAGATTGATTGCACGATTGAACGAGATGCGAGAAGACGTCAATGTTCTTAAGAGTGTGTTCGTGCGTAAAACATTTCCACATGCGTTAATTCCAGGTGCGTTGAAAACGTTTCACGATGCTTGCTTTGGTTTCGGGTTTCTCGGTGGTAAGAAATGAATGTCACATTTCTTCAATTCTTTTTGGAAAGATTGGTTCAGAAATTCGGTGACTGTCGGTTTGCCATCGAAGAGGGTGACAACCACTTTGTTTCAACAGCAGTTTCTGGGTTCGCACTAACTCACTGCTCGAATTGAAAGTCAATGGAACGATTCAATTTGGAAAAGACGTCGATAACACAAAACAAATACGATTGTATGTGGACAAATAAGAGACATCAGCTAAATCAGCTTGCAATTATCGATCGATGCCTTCCGTCGAATGGGTTTGTGTAAGGTGTACGTGGCTTGTCTTGGCAACACGATATAATTTCCGAACTCCTCCGTAATCAGCAGGATTGGATGGATCGTAGTAGATGCTGGATGACATTTTTTCCATTTCTTAATAAGTAATCAGGTCTTCACTGATGCTATTCTTACCTTTCTGTGGTATTTTCTTGATTTGTAGTGCTTTGCATGTCCGACAAGTAATAGGTGTCGACGAGGAGGATGATGGAACAGGGGTAATCGGTTCTTGTTTCACGTCTGGTTTCTCTTCTTTGTTTTTCACTTCTGTCAAATAAGGGGTGACCATCGTCATACTCTTTCTGGTGGAGTTTGAAACTCTTCTTCTGTTTCTGTCTTGACCACTAAGGGTGGTGGTGATAGTGGTGGTGGACTTTTCATCAAGACCTTAATTATTTTTAGAGTAGGTGGATCTGTTTCGTCTAAATCATTCTAGGTAAAGAGTTGCACTCGTTGCAACAGTTGACCGTACCGTTGAGATTTTTCCGTTTCAGACAAAACGCTGAACTCCATCAACGATTGAAATTCGTGTTGAAACTGGGACATCTCAGTCATGTGAGGATTGGGAGGTAAATGTAAGGTGAGTTGTTCTTACCAACGATGGTATTCCATCAATCGTTTATAAGGGACTAAAGTCAGTTTTAGTCCTTCTAATGGATTACAAGGGTCATGTCTGAGATCTTTTTGCCCCAGAGGCTCTTCCTATCTCTTTATTTTATCCCTTGTGAAGCAGCTCTCCAGGGGACTATTATGGCTTTTAACAAGGCTGCTAACAACATAGGCAAAAAGGGCAAAAATGATCCGCGTTGTACCAATATCTTTTACTTTGGACAAATGGGTGTTTTCTTTTGGACCATTTGTCGATGTTTGGCTAAGCATTTCTTCTGGTGTTTAGACAATGGTATCGTTCCTTTCAAGACGTTCAGGCAACATTCGCATGCGGTATCGATGACATCTTTGGAAGCAGTTTGAATAATTTAGAATAATTTATTTTGCATGAGTGAAGGAGCTTTGGACAATACGGACAACGTGTCACAATGTTTGGCTAAACGAGGCGGCAGTCCATTTATTTTCTTTCCTTTGGCGGTAGAAAAGGAATGTCTTTTTCGTGGTGACAGCTTTATCAATGGGTTCATTCGTTCCGTGGTACACAGCCAAAACAAAATAAACACTGACGTCGATGACTTGTCAGACAGTCTTTAATCATGTTTTTGGAAACTATCACTTCGTGATAAAGGTAACAATGTGCTATCCAAAATTACCAAACATTTCTCCTATTTGGTCACTCCTCTTTTTCTTTGGACGAGTGTGTCTTTTCTGGGGGTGACGTCTATGTTTAGCTAAGCATTGTTTCGTATGACGTGACTTTCTCCTTTTCCATTCTGAACAGAAAAATGACGATGAGGGACATTTATTTGATACACAACATGGCTTGACACGTGTCCTTTTATTTGTACCCATCTAGTTTAATTTAATAACATAGCGCTTGACGCTTTTCATCGTCAAAAATAAAAATATTTCTCCTCTTTGGTGACTTCTTCTTTTCTTTGGATGAGTGTAACTTTTCTGGGGTGACTTGATGTTTGGCTTAGCGCTTTTTAGGATGTCGTGACTGTCTTTGTCGTTTTCATTTTCCTTTTTGCACAGAAGAACAACAATGGTAACGGTGTGGACCTCTCAGTGGGGCCATCTTTGGGTGTTTCGCCGCCAAAAAAAAAAACATCGATCCGTATGGTTTACCTCAAGTCTTTATATACTGGAATGCGTCGCCACTGATTGTCGTTACTTCGTATCAACTTGATGACAGGCAACATGTCGTGGAAGAGTTCGCAAGGGACTAAATCAGGCCAGTTCTTGCTATGATAAATCCAGTAAACTCCGTGACACGCCCGATCGCTCTTGGACTTGTATTTTAGAGGCAGGTACATTGTTAGCGGCGGGCACTGCCGCTGAAGAGGAAGCGGATATCACCGCTGAAGAAGTTTTTGGAGACACTTTTGTGGGTAGAAACTATTGTCTGTGGTCTTTTATTTTTCTGAGGCTGTGACCTGGTCTTGAAATCGTCGCTCTTTTTCTTTTTCTTTTTCTGAGGCTGTAGCCCAGTCTTGACACCGATGCTCTTTTTCTGTTTCTTCTCGGTACGTCGTGGAGTGGCTTTTTCTTGGGGAGAGCTTTAGGAGCATTGGGATCACATTTTAAGAGGGAACGCATGATGACGCTTCTTTCAGAACCGCTACCTCCATGTTTCAAGATGATTTGCTTTTTAGTTTTGAGTGTAAAAGCAAGGAGCGGCCAGTTGAGTCAAACCTACTTTGTTTCTGTAAAAAAAAGTTTGGTTTGATGCAGAATCTAAATGATACCTTCCAGAAATTGATTTGCTGTCACCGTAAACTATCATAAAGATTTGTTTGAGACTAGCTTCTAAGACACGAGTACGTTTAAGTAGATTTTGTCACGAATCAATTTGATGGGAAGATGAGACTTAAGGGACGATAAATTGACGATGTGTGAGACAGATTCATAGTGATCGTAGGTTTCTATAGATTTTCTTTGGTGGTGATTGCTATGTAGACGACGGGGACGTGTACACGATAAGTCCTCCATCTTGGCACCATTGGTGAAACGGGTACGAAATTGCAAATAATCGTAAGTAGTGGGCTTTAAATCCACGAGTAAATAAGCGTGTGTGGATTGAGTGGCATCTTTGTACGCATGAGCCAGCCATCGTGTAAACACTTGCACATGCGATTAATCTCTAAGACTTTTTAAACAAGTCCACGCAATAAGCATTGAGATTGATGGTAAGATAGGCTTTACTTTGCTGAAACAAATTTTGGGTGATGAAATTGACACTGGAATTACGATGATGCCCTTTGCGCGTAAACCATAGTTTAATTTCTTCTTCTTCTTTTCCGAACATATCATCCAAGATGACCAAATCAGTTTGACTGAGTCAGATACAATTCAGTCGTCTTCGACAGGAATGCCCTCCACTAACACGATGGAATCACCTTGACTTTCTCGTAGAAGGTTGTATGCCGATTGCCACACAATACGTTGAAGTGTACGATCAATCAAATGATGTTTATGTTCGATCAAACGTTTGACAAATTCGGTCTTGCCTGAACTGCTGGGTTCAGCAATGAGCATGTTAAAGTGATACAAGGTCTATCAACTGGCACGATCTAAGTGTTCGTCGATGACTTTGAAAGTGGAAGAAGAGAGAGCAGAGACATCAGAGGTAGCCATAATAGTGTAAGTAATTTCACTTTTGACACGAAGACAGACAAGACAAGTTTTTATACTTTGTTAAAGGCACGTTTATTGTCATGTTTAAATTGTTAACAACTCGAAAGACAAAAATGCATAAAAGCCAAATGGTTATGTACATGAATAAAAAACACATCGAAACAATTATAGTGGAATATAAACAAGTCTCAACTTTACATTTTGTGTCATCAAAATGTAGTGTCCTAGGGACAGTGTGTAATATTCCGATAGTCTGTACATTCCTTGGCACTGTTACACAAGGGTCCTCCCGGAATGGCCTTTCGGGGACGTCGATGACGGTCCTGTCCTGAAGAGAGTAGTTTTCCTCCGAGACAGGTTGTTCGTCTTCTTCTGGTACTGTCACTAACACAGGTTTAAAAGGGACTTTTTCACTGAACATTTTAATTTTTAGGATTACAAATCTCGGGCATAGTGTGCCACTTGTTTAGTCCAATCCTCGAAACCCCAACTTTTCCAGTCACGTACATCTGTCCAGTTAAGTCACAAGCTACAAACATCATCATACACATCTTCAGTGCCTAAACGTTGACGAATCTTTGTTTTTCTGTAGAGGTCGATAAGTATCCAGATACAAGTGCAAAACTTTGAGGAGAACGAGTCTCTCGTGGACATTTAAAGGAATCACTTTCATGCGTTTTGGTTAGTAGGTACTATTCGTAAAGAATCCACAAAGAATCGGACAGTAAACAAAATCCCAGAAAGCAAGTCATTAAGAGACACTACACATCGAAACCCAATTCAATGGACAGTTCTCGTAATAGACAGTGTTAATCCTTCACTGTTTGAATATTGTCATTGATCTCCTGTCACGGAATCTGTTGTATCACAAATGATAAAGGTCGTGTCATGTTAGAACATTTTTATACGCTTTCTTCGGCAACTATAAGTGAACTTTATGCACAAAAGTGGTGGTATGTGTAACTGACAATTTACAAGTATTTCAGAAGTTTCTTCTACAACTAAGTTTACATTGTGAACAAGATTTTGGAAACCCTCTGACTCTACTTCTGGAATTCGATTCAGTAAGTATACCTGGTAGTAAAAAAAATCACTATCCACAGCACAATCCACACAATTCTCACTATCCTTCTTGCTCATGAGTAGCTGATCAATGTTTGACCAAAAACTTTCTCCAGAATCAATCCTCTTATAGCATTGATGTACCAGTGGTTCAAACATCGGTGACATAAGGGATTCAATGGTTCTTTGCGTTTGACTTGTATTTTGACAGACTCTCAGTAAACGTGTTCTAGCAATTCCACAGGTAAGCCACTAATGCTTTTTTGTAAAGGATACATGATCATGCATCAGTCAAACAGTTTTCCTAAAGCGAACGTTTTGAACGTAGTGATTAGTGATTAATTTCTGACCGCTGCCATTCAGGGTAACGGTCAAGAATGTCAATAAAATCTTCAAATCTAAATGGTCTAAAGCGAGATAGTAGAACGATCGCACCCTTTATCAAAAAAATTCGAACTTATTTGTTGACTTTTTTCACTTTCCTCTTGTGAATTTCTCGACATAAAAGTTTAACAATAACTAATTAAGATTTGGCTTTGACAAGTCCCTGCCAAATGCCTTTTAAATCTTCTCTTTTATTTCGATTTGCAATGTTTGAAGATGATATTTATACCGGGTTTAAATACTTGTCTAGGGTTGTTCAATGTTTGACTCCTAAATACGTAGCTGATTTCTTACACGACATGGTAGGCCAACTTTAATGACGAGGTCCCACTAAAGGTAGGTAGTGACAATCTGAGATCATCTAACATGTTCCATGTAAGCAAGATCATTGTGTTCCTACTCGTGATTTGACACTCCACAGCTGAAGCACTTGACTTTATTCCCTTCGCCTAAGTAGATAAAACTAGCTCTAGGTAATTTTTTGGGGGTACGTCCTCCCATATATTTTGGCAATTTTCCTCAAAAGGTTTTGGAATCGACTTTCATAGTTGCAATATTCAGGCAAACGCACAGAGAACGAACATTCGTCTTTCACAGATTCATTTCGATAACGATACTGTAAATCCTTAGGTCATTGCTCAGTTTTGCAAGACAGCCACCAAAAAAATACCGTAAAGTGAAAAGGGGTACGATAACGAGTAACATCATTGTCGCATCCATTATGGTTGACAAATACACCATCGTCATTGCTTTCCATGGTACGTGTAGTGGAACTGAATCACTGGGGTCATGGCGAACGGCATCTATGTCATCGGAAGGCACAACATCGCACTCGAGTTTGTTCTTGCTTGATACTTGCTCTGTGAAAGGATTCGTCGTTTTCTATGGTCTTGGTAGTGACAATGGATTATTGGTCTTAGACTTTGTCCCTTTTTATATGCTGACCAATATCTGTGTGTCTGTACGGTAATGTGAAGTGGTTGGGAAGCCGTACTCGCTTCTGGTACACGATTTTATGTAATTTTTTCAATGGTCGACTATTGATTTGATGTGTGAGTAAACGTACTATTTTGTTTGGTTGGTAAGTTGTCACTTTAAGTTTTCCATCCTGTTCAGACAGCAAGGCTTTTTTATTACGCCAAAGATTACATCCTGTTCAGACTGCAAAGCTTCTTTTAGTACGCTAAAGTTTACAACTTGACTGGTGAGATAATTGAGAGTCATTCTTTTCATTTTACACTCCGTGTTCACTTCTCCTTGGTGGTCTCAGTATTCGTTATTCGTAGCCGTAAATTTTGGGATCGCCACTAGAAAAACTTACAATCTTGTCCTCGGGATACTGCTCTGTCCATAATCCTAAACGGTCTCTTTCAATTGTAGGATGCTTTTGACCCAGACGATCGATGTAGATGCAACACACGATCTACTAATAGTTCTAAAGCTTTTTATATGTTTTAAGCCAACATGGGCTTCACTTAGGCTTCAATGATGACATTTCCAAATTCGTCGGCTTCTACAAAGTCCAGTTAGTCTTTGTAACTGACTAACATCAAGTCCTCATGAACGACGTCCTAATGTTTCATGTAATTGGTTTGTCTTGAATCATCTGGATGTAGGGGAAAGGGTCTGAAAAATACTCATTTTTTGGTAATCACGGTCGTTGTGCCATTTGGCCCCACAAACAATTCAATATCTATTTGACAAACGATCGTCTTCCTTCATTTTTCTCAATGTGTTCTAAAGTGATGCCTTCCATCTCCCAGTAGTTCTCTTTGAATTTATTTTGGCTTTCGGGAGTGTTGCACCAGGAAGTATAGACACAGGCTTCTTGTTTCAGTTTCAAAACAACATTCAAGTAGTCTGCAAAAATGCCTTTCTGAGTCTCGTTATCCTTGTGGTATTTTTCCGTCATGGCAAAATGGTAAATTTTGTATACTTCTAACAGTTGGTATTCCAAGTCCAGAGCTTTAAGAAATATACGCTGTCCCACGTTCTCATCAAGGCGCGTTCTTCCTGAGTGTGCTGCCAAGGGTGGTCTTGGTTACACGTTCAGCACAAATACGGCAAAAGGGAAACATCAGTTTTACTTTGCAATGATATGATAAAATAGGATGGTACAAGTTCGTGGGATGTAAGACTTTGCACTTGATCAATCCTTAGTATTTTAAAATGTTGTCTAGGTCGATGTGATGCGTCAGCAATGTGGGTTCCCTGCGGAAATGCGACAATATTTGCACACGTATGAATACAGAGAACACACGTCCGTCCTCCGTACAAACTGTCCCGTGTGTTCAGATAGTCCACCAGCTTGTAACATTCCACGATGCACTTAAACGCGGGATCTGTTTTTAATCGCTGATCGTACTCGTGTTTCCACATTTCCATCAATTAGTATCCTTATTTATAAGCTTTAAGATTAGGTTTGAGGATTTTGAGGAAGAGAAGAAGGCATATGTAATGTCCTATATATGAACTAAATGGTGTTAATATAACAAGCAACGGCCTTTTTCAGGGCCAATTAGCATGCCTAGAAAATATCTTAATTTTCATTTTGCTCTGTATATGTGTTACCTCTGTGTTTATCTATATCTCTGTGTCTCTATTGTATGTGTCCATCCCTTAAGTAGAGGCTGTGTGTGTACTTATTTATGTCAACCCCTTGCTACTTTGCTGAAAGAGTCCAGTACCGTGACGTCATGCCAACTGTACCATTTCTCTTGTCGTTATACAGGTCCAATGTGTGCTAATACAAAATTTCTCTTGACGCCAAAGTGCCCTAGGATGATATATATGTATATTGGATATACATTTAATTCACTTTAAAAAAAATTATAGATTTAGTATTTTGGAATCTATAACTTATTTTTGAGAGTGAGATGGTGCACTAAGGAAAAAATATAACCAAATATAACCTGTTTTACTTGTAGTTATTTTGTGTCCTCTCTCTCTCTGTATATATATATATATATATATATATATATATATATATATATATATATATATATATATATATATATATATATATATATATATATATATATATATATATAATATCAATAATAATGATAAATTAAAATTAAATAGTTAAAAAAGATTGGATAATAATAGTTATTATCATGCAACTGGGTATTTGGATTGCATCCTGCAGTGAATAACATTTCTTTTATTCTTTTTACGTCACTCACTGCATTTTGCTTCCAAATCTCACGTAGGTAGACGATATCAAGTAGGTAGCCAAATTACCTTAAAGAGTAAATTATACTATAATTTAGTTTGGTGTTAGACTAGGTCACATTTGTTAGTCATATTTCCCTATTTCCCATTTGTGTGTCCTGTCTGATTTTTCTAAGGCTCTTTCGCAGGCCTGTCTACTTCGCGTAGCGTCATGTGGCAAAGCCCCACGATGTCTGCGTCTCTTACGTCTTCCATGTGTAAGTTTCGTGTCCCATAAACAGAAAGAGAAAAACAAAGTTAGATGCTATATAAGAGATTAGGTAGATCCAGGTATTAGGTATTATTGTATTCAAATAAAAATTTTAATAATTCTTTATATTTTATTTTTTAATTATAATTATACTGTGGACTCAATCTATTTAACCATGGTGGATCCTTTGAAAATACATTTTGACAAAGAATATAACAAGCACTCAAACAATATACAGGGAGTTCCTGCAAATAAAGCCAATATAAACAAACACATTAGCAATCCCAACGGAACAGGTGTTAATAAAGCCAACTTAAACAAACTTACTAGCAATCAATACAGAGAAAGCTATAGCCTTTTTAAGATGTTTTGGGGCCCTCGGCACGAAGACTAAACTGCCAACACAACCGACACCGTGCCTCGCGTGCCTTTATCTTAAAACGGCAATGGAGCAAGCGTTAATAAAGTCAAAACAAAGAAACGCACTAGTTACCCCAAGGGCAATATAAACAAACACACATGTAATCCAGACGACCAAGTGGTAATAAAAGCCAGTATGCTTTATACTAACTAACGTAAAACATAAAGCTCGTACGTACACCTACAATTTATGGGTTTAGGAGAAAAAAAGAAAAATGCCGTCAGCATAAAAATGGTTGCACAACTTGCATATCTAATTAGAAACACTCACAATTAGTATCACAATTAGAGGCCATGATTTTCAAACAATGACTTCAAGTGTTCAAGTGATGTTTGTATGATCTAAAGAAAACTATAAAACTTCATTTAAAGAAGAATCAGTTTGCTGATTATAAATATAATTGTATAAATATATTGCGTTCACATTGTCTCGGAATTTTTATAGGATTGTCAAAGTTTTCAAGACGGTTTAAGTACGTACAATATTTAATGCAACTTACGCGTATACTTTTCAAGTGGTGTGATGTGATGTGATTATGATTTTTAACGTAGCTTTAACAATTTTTGCAGTCATTTCGCTACGATGTCTGCAGCGTGGCAGTTTATAGTGATGCCTAGCACTAGGACACATCATGCCGAAGACATGTAGCATGACGTCCCACTCAGTCACATTAACCTGACACCAGGTCGACCAGTCCTAACATTAACCTCTTAATGCTGAGCGTCAATGAGGCAGCTGTTAGTACCATTTTTTTAAAAGTCTTTGGTATGACTCGACCGGAGATAGAATCCACGACCTCCCGCATCCGAGAAGGACGCTCTAACCACTAGGCCACAGGAGTGGTTTTCAAGTGGAATATGAAAAGGGATCAAATTATAAACAAAATAATAAGAAAACAAAACATTTGAATAAAAACTTAAAAAAATAATTTTACACTATAAAGATAATTTTTTATTTCGCAAACTTATAAAATGAAATATTTGTCTCAGTTTTATTCTTTAGGTATTTGAACTGTAACGGTAACGAATCTTGCAACTGAAGGGCAATCCCTTCGCGTGAGTAAATCTTACCAACAGCCATGAATATTTTGATAGTATAAAAAATTTAATATAGTCGAACGTAACTTCATATTCAGTAGGAATATTAATTACGAACGCTCCAGATATTAATTTTTCTCATATTTGCTACAACAGTTGACGTCATCACTAAATCCAAAAACAAATGTTAATTAGATTTTTTTTTGTTCCGGTCTGGAACATACTTTTATTGGTGAATTAGTACATCCAGGTAAGCGCAGTGGGACTCGGAATTAACTCCGGCGACGGCACAGGAATGGAGCGATCAATAAAATCAGTGGAGCGTACAAAAGAAAGGTCAGCATAGCTTTGTTAAAACGAAGGTGACCATGGCGATATTTCCTCTACTTCTGTGGACAACATCTGTAGTCTATGGATTGAAAATATGTAAGTCTTCGTTTCAGTTTGAATTTATGTATTAGTACTTGTTTAGTGTGAGATTTGGGTCTTTACAATACATGGATACAGTACATTTAAATTTCTAAAACATCAGCATGCACATATAAATTTATTGTGTAAATCGATTGACGGGACGTTTCACATGCGAGGGTAATTGTGGAGATGGAAGACTTGTAACTTGCTTTGCCGCTCTGAGTAAATCGTTACGTGCTCTCTGGGGATAAATCTTGTTGGGTCTTACACATGAAAAAGGTGGGCTCCGAATGGTCTAAAGTACAAACCGTTCCGAATCACTGCCATTTCACATCTGTATGCGTGGGTTTGAGCCTCAGGCTCGACTAAACGTGGGTACGCGAGAAAGCCTGCCAGTAGCTAATTGTGGGTCGGTGGTTTTCCCAGGGTTTTCTAGGGTTCTTCATCCACCAGTTATACTGGCCGACATGTATAGCCTATATTGTGCTGAAAATGGCGTTAAACCCTACAACAACAACAACAACAAGAACAACAGCAACAACATATGAAAAAAAACTCTTCTTTAAGACTATAAAAGAACATTTCCGTACTTTTTACGGATTTATCGTTACGGCTTTGTCTTTACGCCATGTATATGTGTAGCTCTTGTCCAACCTACGCCTTGTAATTAATTTGAACTGATAGGGCCATCTTGATCAGTGTTTTAATTACAAATAAGTCAAACGTATTTTTTCAACTAGCACTTATGCAAGCAATTTAAGTTGTTTGTTTCTAAGGGCAGAAGATGCAGCTCAATTATTTAAAACTATTTTGAAACAATTTTTATAAATAAAAGAGAAGACACGCACGTTTTTTTTGTTATTACACTATTGATCTATGTGAACCATAGCTATAGTTATCGATGATTAACCCAACTTTATTATACAATGGCATTAGACTGTCTAAACAATATAATTTGGTGTTCATGCTTTAAGCTTTCTGTATATTTGTGTATATTTCGTTTTGTATCTTTTTTTTACTATTAAAACATACCTGATCGCGGAAATTTCAGGTATAAATCAACACGGTGCATGTAAAATGTATTTAGTCGCGAAATAAATCATAGACAAGAATACATTTGACTTGGTTCAGTTAATTTTCGAAACCGCCTAAGGATAAAATAACTACACTAAAAATCACAACTAAAAATAAATCACTGTAACAACAATTAAAAACGCTATATGAAACAGCTGTCCAAAAGCAACCTATTTCGACTCTCGCGAGAACCTCGGCGTTGATGCGTTAAGTGGGGTCTCCCTAAACACAGTAATGTACAGTAATATAAGTAATGGGCTGTAATAGTGATCGGGAGAAAAATACAATATTGCAAAAGAAAGTACAGTAACTTACATTAAATAATATACGTTTTATTGTATAGACTTAAATAAATAACAAATGTGTTCAGAATACGTTTGAATTACAATAATACAAAATAAAATGGAATAACTCCCTGTCTAAAAATAAAAATGGACAGTCTTAGATTAGAATTTATACTGCGTTAAGACTGTCCATTATCTTTATTTTGTTCTCGTCTGACTTCGCTCAGCTCTCATCTTTTTTCTCTAGTGAGGTTTATTCTCTCCTGAAGGTATCTTTGGTATAGTGATTTTTACCATTTGCAGACATTAATGTTTGCTTATTTGATTACTTGTCTTTGAGAAATTTGGGAAATAATGCTTCTCGTTTATTTTTCTGTTTTTTGACACCACACGTCAACAGAAACTGGTGGTGCATATAATCTGATGCCAACTTGAAATTACGTCATCTAATCAATGTTTGTCTTTCGGCGTCTTTTTACTGGGAACTGCCAATCGTTATTATTTGTCTAAATGGCGTCCACAATTTTTGCCCTCTCAGGAAAGTTAACATGATCTTTAAAAATTGGTAATATTTTTTCAAAGCATGGTTGGAAACCCGATAAATTTTCCGAAATGGCATCTCTTGCATGTTTCATTCTTGCTTCTAATGCTACAGAATTATCGGCCTGTTAAATTCATTCGAAACCGGAAACGGTCTTTACAAATGACTGTCTATCTTGCACATTGACCACAATCCTATTTTTTTAAAATAATCACTGATATTTTTAATCAAGTCAAGTGTAAAAACAATTGTGTCACTCCATGATCTAAGCTCAAAATAATATAATACCATTCCTTTCATTTCGAATTCCACTATTTACATTATATTCCTATTTACAATAATTCCTATTTACATTACATTAAATTACAATTTACATTACATTACTATTTATATTACATTACAGTACTATTTACATTACATTACATTACTATTTACATTTCATTACATTTCTATTTATATTATATTACTATTTACATTACATTACTATTTACATTACATCACTGTTTAACATTCTCTTTTGGGTTGAAGGGGAGGCTATTACCTGTTTGATGTTGTCAGACCAGTTAGGCTCCCCCTTTCACAGTTATGTAAGTTTGCAGTCTTTTATAAAAATTTTATTGTTACCCGAAGGTGTTAATAGTTTATTAATTTAAAATTGGAGGGGTATTTTTTCTTTATTAGGATTTTCCCCACATTTTATTTTTCATTTTATTACAAATTCAGAAATGTAGTTGACCTCTTGTCGTAGACTTTCTTCTAGGACTTCATCGTAAAGTAGGTAGTAGCAGCTTTTACTCTCTCTCTGTTGTTGCTACTGTTGTTCTTGACCTACTTTAATCTGTCTAGCTTCTTTTTGTTGTTCACTACCTCTACTTTCTTGCTACTGTTGTAAACAATTTTGTTGCTTCCCATTTTGCACTAATGACTTTCTCTTAGTTTTTAAAGGCTGTTGTTTTTGTTGTTGTTGTCGTCGTTGTTATTGTTGTACTTTTTCCTTTGTTGAATTCGATACTGTTTTGATTACTCTTGTTTCTAATTTTCTCCGTTTTGGTTGAGGAAAATCGTAATTTCTGTAATATAAGTTTGATTTTCTTTCTCTTAAGTCGTTGGGCATTGTTTTCGTCATGTGTCATGTCATTTCGCAAATCCTGCATTTTCGATGGTATATGCTTTCACTACACCAGAATTTTACTGGATGCATTTTCGATGGTAAATGCTTCCCCTATACCAGAATTTTACTGGATGCATTTTCGATGGTATATGCTTCCCCAATACCAGAATTTTACTGGATGCATTTTCGATGGTATATGCTTCCCCTATACCAGAATTTTACTGGATGCATTTTCGATGGTATATGCTTCCCCTATACCAGAATTTTACTGGAAACCCGTGCAAGAAGATGACTGAATTCATATTCTTCAGTTCTGCTTTTTTTCTGTTACCAGAAACTTTGTTCCGTTGTTTATTGGAGTATAGGGATATGTGTCTATTAATGACTTTGAACTTTTTTCGAACTTTTCTATTGTTGCCTGCAAGGGTATTTATAATGGCAAGTCTGACAGGTGTAGTTCTCCAGTCGCTTGTTTTTTGTTTTGTTTTTTATAATTATTTTTTTCCCCCATAATATTGATAATATTGATGATGGCTCTTTTATCACGGCTGTTTCCCTTCCAATATCCAGTTTTACATACGATATTATCATCGGCTGGTTTCGCAGTGGTCTGAAAATATACCCTGTTGTTCCCATTCTATTTAGCCCGTAACATAATTTAGTACTGTCTTTTTACCCATTTAATAGCGTTCATTCTTGATACCACTGAAGGGTTTCTTTCCAAGGAAATTCATGACAGATCTATATTTTGGGTGACTTGCTTATAAGCTCATTCTAGGAACGAGCCTTCTGTTGTCTCCGCTCTTCTTGTTTTGAAATATTTCTCCAAATCTGAAAGCTGTTTGTAGTATGCCATCTTGCACGTGCAGCACGATTCTTTCAGTTGAGTTGTAGTCTTGTAGTTATATTTTTCTACATTACTTTTAAACATTAAAAAGCATAATTGTTCATATAACAATTAAAATATGTAGCAAACATTATTGTTCATACAAACAATATTCAGTTCTATTAATGTTATTTGACTGTTACATCTTAAAAATATATCGTTAAATGATAATTGTGTTTGGTCATTCTTAACTGGATTCTATGTGCAGTTCAAGTGGACATCAAAGACAGCAAACACGCATGTGACAGGTGTGAATGTTGCGGTTGATGAAAGCTCATTTTACTAGGTTTAGCTGGTTGTACAATTGCAAAGTTTCAACCATTAGTCCTAAAAGAGAAATCAGTGAAATAATTTTGATAAAATTTTTTTAAAAAACGAACACTTAAATGAGGACAGAAATAAAATTATAAATATTACAAGTTACATATCTATGCAACTCCATGTTAATATTTGCTAAGGTAAAGTAGTAAATACCATTCATAAGTGCGACAAATATCTTTTGTTTTGTTTAACGTATTTTATTGCCAAGAAGATCACGTGTCCATACAGACCAAAACGACTGGAAATACGTTTTTCAACTTGATAAGTTTTATTCCATTATAAACATAATTAATGAACATGCAGGCACGTGGTCTGGAAAAAGTCCAGACAGTTTACATATATACATATAATTAAGCTAGAGGGATAATAAAAGGTTTTATCAGAGGGATTGTGATTCAATGTGTTCGGTAAACATGTTTTTGAATCTATTTCTGTTAATGATAAATTTCTATATTTCTTTTAAAGAAAAATGTTTCTTATGACAGTATAAAGTTCACTACTAATTAAAAGTGTATCAAAATCAGTATTTATTACTGATAATCTGCGATATAGGTCAATTTCTTGTTTCATTAAATATTCTGCATTAAATAAATGATGGCTATTTTCTGTTAGAAATCCATACGAGCAAAAAGGATGACCAAATGCTCGTCAATTTATCTTAGAGTTCTTTTTTTTCTGCACAAGTTATCTCTGTTTCAAGGTCTCAAACAGATAAATTTTGAGCTATTATACAATGGGGTATAGGTACAATAAGAAAAGAGGATAGAATGAAGAGACAAAACACGAAAAGATGTAAGAAAGATAAGATAAAAAAAGTGTAGAGCAGAAGAGATTATTAAACAAGAGTAGCATAAGAGTATAAGTATATAACAGCTTTTATATAAATATTACAAAACTAGTTCCATTCATTTACCCCATACCTGGATTTTCTCTTTCATTGCAGTATTGACATCTCCTCTACTGCCCATTGCTATCCATTACTGTGTTTAGGGAGACTGCATCAAGTGCAGCAGGACGCATGATGGTAAAAATCTCTTTAGGAAAGCTGGCGCGTCTCTTTTACTCCCTAAATATTCCAATAATAGTTTTAATTTCTGAAATAAATTACCGAAGCTTTCAGGGAAAATCCTGCAAAATATTAGTAATGTAAAATGGAGGAGGAAGAAACCGGGAAATCACCGAAAAGAACCACAGACCCACGAGAAGCTACTGGCAAGCTTTCTCACATATCCACATTCGCCGAATCCTAGACTCGAATCCACGAAGACTTAGGTGAGATGGCAGTGATCCGTAACGGACAGCGCTTTAGACCTCTCAGCCACTCGGGGCTCCGTGAAATATGGTACAGTTTATTACTGGATGTTTGCTACAAATCTTATCATTTAGTCATAAAACGTTATCCAAGTTCATATTCAGTCGTCACTTTGAATGTTGCAGCTATAACTTTTTTCTTCAGAAGATACAATATGCATGCAAAATCGATGTTTTAAACCATTTTATAACTTTTTATGTTTACAGGAGTATATTGGAGTACAAATCTATCTTACGAAAGGTTGACTGGGTTGACTGGTTGACTGATAACAATTTTACTGACGATAAAAGTGTTGAAATATATGTGCATCTAGTTGTATGTGCGCTGTTCCGTTTGTATTTTTTTGTTTTGTTAAACACGAGATATACCCGCTGTATAATAGCATTGTACCTTAAAGGAATCTAGTCTAACAAAAATAACAGTCTATTATTGGGTCCCGGATGAAATTTAACACTGTACATTGAATGTGCTCCAGTAATCATATACGTCAAGTGATTTTAGATGTAGTTCGTAAGGTCGTGATTTTGAATGAGTCTATCGTGCATTGTCGTCATCCTGTTTGCTTCAAGAATATGACATGCTTTACTTAGGATTTCGGAAGCACGAGTTAAAATATATAAACTATTTAGAGAACTCGAGTTAAAATATATAACATATTTACTGCACTCGAGTTGAAATATATAAACTATTTACTGGACTCAGTTGATAAACTATTTAATGGACTCGAATTGAAATATATAAACTGTTTACTGAATTCGAGTAATGGATGAGGGCGATAATGCAAACTTGACAAACGTGTGAAATAGAAACATTTTTTAAAAACAAATGGAACATTTTTTCATGACGAATAATATATATACGCCGATGCATTTTTTTTGCTCATGAGCTGCATGATTGATTGCTAACTATTGTGCTATAAAATTTAGAAACTTTAAATCTCTTTAATCACTCAGTGCTTAAGCACCCTCTCTTCATAATAAGGTCAGTTCCATGTACTCAAAAGGGTATTTTTTACTGCTTTTATTTAATACACAACCTTGCAAAATGTTGTACTGTAAATACATTAATTGGAATAAACAGAATCTTATTAAGTTGAATTGTGTGATTATTCAGATCTCAAAATATATCCGGAAAACAGTGTTTTCCTTCTGGTTCTGACGTAGTATAGCCCAATTGCTCCCTCAAGGTCCTCTTTACTCGTTGGACTAATAGTGCTGATGTAAGTAGCATCTAAAACGTTTCCCGCGACATACAGTTTACCGTTACACTTTTGATTTTTTTTTGGGGGGGGGCACCAGACAGATGCCCAGCCCCTACTTAGCCTATTTTTTAAAAATGTATTTATGTGTCCCCCTAAGGTGTGTTGCCTTAAAAAACATTATAAACAGAATATGAATTATAAAATTATTTTAAAGACAAATGTTTGACGGCTTATTTTGTTTCCCTAGTGTATCTAAAGGTTTGTTCATCCATCTCAAATTTCAATCATTTGGTTGGAATCCCACTCCTTTTCAATTTTTTTGTGACTTCTGCCAAGGGTTACCTATGTCCTGTGTATGCTATATATATATATATATATATATATATATATATATATATATATATATATATATATATATATATATATATAGTAAAAACAGCAAAAAAAAATCGAATTTTGCCAGTTTATTTTACTATAAGATATTTTTTATTTTTTAAAAAGTAAAAATTGTATGCTGGAATATCATTTCCTATTCCATGAAGAATTTTTAGTTTCTTTTTTTTATATTTGAATTTTTATTTTCAAATTTGAATGAAAGACGGAAACACATGATTAAAAATAGTTTAATTTTTTGTGTATATGTGTTGTAAGACTCATTTTCTTTTAAAATGAATATTTCAAATTAAGTCTATTAAGCGGTTATGATACATTTGTTAAAGAGCCACATTTCCTTTATTTCTTTTATGTTTCTCTTAACATTTTGCATCCTAATAGCCCTTTATTAATCCTTGACTAATAAGCCACATCGGCCTTCCTAGTAGCATAATTATAATGGCTGCGCTTAGAAAGTAAAATAGCCAAAATTCCAAAATTGTGTAAAGAGTAAAAATTTGTTAGTACTATTGTTAGACTTAATATCCTTTCTTAAATCATTTATCTTCCCGTGTGTTTGTACTATATGTATATATCCCAACACATGTAGTTTTCTGAGGTTCTTTCACAGGCCTGTTCACTTCATGTGGCACCTAAGGACTTATCCCTGTGACGTCAATGTCTCGTATGTGTAGGTTCCCTGTCCCTTAACTAATTTATAAATACAACTAAAGTTTCGTTGATGTTAATTGGCTAAGTTTGTGTTAGTAATACTAAGGAATTAGCTGTTATATAAAAAATATAAAAATAAAAAAAACGGATCATATATTATGGGTTCAAAAACATAACAAATTTTGTTCTCCTGAGGCGAGAGATGGGGTCGGGGCTCCAGCTCGCGCATAGGCGGTACTCACCCCTACTGGGCTTTAAATCGAAGCCCCTTCCCATGCCCGACACCTAATTACCCCCACCTATCCTGTTATTTTGAAGTTATTACTTAATAATTATAATTTGCCCACAAAGTATCATTGTAGATATTACATACTCTATGACTTTCATCGATACTTCTTTCTCAAAGTTTCCGTCTAAATAAAATATCATGTTTTTACGGTATATTTCTCTTTTCGTTAT
Source organism: Potamilus streckersoni (assembly GCA_016746295.1). Taxonomy (NCBI): domain Eukaryota; kingdom Metazoa; phylum Mollusca; class Bivalvia; order Unionida; family Unionidae; genus Potamilus; species Potamilus streckersoni. The sequence goes on from JAEAOA010001605.1 coordinate 2,078,849, forward strand.
TGGCGCTAAAACTTTTGTCCTGTCTGCTAACGTTTTTTCACAATCAGTTAGTGCATGACATTTTGGAATCTATAATTTTTTTTTGCACTTGGGTTATTAGGGCGCTATTCTAATCATGTGTCTCCTTTTTTCTACTTCACCTGATAGCTAAGTGTTATGTAGATATTTATAGATTATGTTAATTTTTGAGGAGTTACTTTTTACCAATTCCGCCATGTTTTTACCCAGTTCAACCCCATACTTCTTGTTCTACTTGTTGCAATTATTTCTTTTATCCATTCATATGTTTTGTATTTTTTTATTTTCCATATTTCATTATTATCTTTAAATTTTAATAATCGGTTTTTGATATATCCAAATTTCCTAGGTACTTCTATTATCTTACTCAGTGTATTGTTACTGTATATATCTGTTATATTTATTAGTGCAAAGCCAAGCCAGTATATGTATATAGCTTCCCACGGTATGTTGGATTTTGCTTTCAGCGTTTTAAATCTATTTAAAATATTTACATATTTAACTATAACTTTGTTACGTAACGCTATCCCCTCTCCTTTTGGATATATATATATATATATATATATATATATATATATATATATATATATATATATATATATATATATATATATATATATATATATAATGTTTCTTATGGAATAAAATGTATTTTGTATCCACATATGTAATTTATAATTTCTTTATCCAATTTCTCTAGGTTTTTATTTTCTATATAATTCGACTTTAGAATGTAGTTCATATTTGGGCAAAAGTATGTTTTTGCCACTTGAACACGCCCTATAATACATTGTGGTATCAGTGTCCAAATTTATATGCTTTATTTCATTTTCTTTAACATGCATTTATAGTTTTCTTCTTCGTCTTTATGTCCATAGTATATTCCTAGGAATTTTACTTTATCCTTAATATGGGTAAACCGTGGTGGTTCCCCTCCAGTTGCTTATTTTTATTATTTCTTTTTTGTTCCTTGGTTTATCTTTAACCCTGATTCTTCTCCAAAACTTTCATATTCCTTTTCTAGATGTTTAATGAAATTTCGTGTCTGTTATAAAGTTAGTAGAGTTTTCAGCATGTTGGAGCGTTTTAATCTCTTCTTTAAGATTGGGGATTTGTATTACCTCAATCTTTTAATTGGTTCTTATTTATATACTTAGTATTTCAATTGCTATTATAGTGGGCGCCCTTGCTTAACTGATCTTTGTATGTCGAATAGCTCTGTCAGCTTCTCATTAACATGTACACGTCCAGTGATTTTCTTATACAGGATTTCAGACCATCTTCGGAAAATATTTCCTGAATCCAAACCTTTTAGTTAAAAACTTTTATATATGTTTATCTTCAGTTCTATCTAAAGCTTTCTCATGATCAATTAGCACCATGTCTCCCATATTCCCTATTTCTTTATATAGTCTATGAGTGTTCTGATGATTAAAATATTATTTTGTACCTCAGTACCTTTTGTATCACATGACTGATTTATATTATTTATTGCCCACATACCTTTCTTTACTCCATTTGCTAAGATTTTGCTCAATATCTTGTAATAATTGTTTAGGAGGGTTGTGTGATGTGATTTAGATGTTTAACGTAGCATTAACAATTTTTCAGTCATATCGCTACTATGTATGCAGTGTGACAGTTTATAGTGGTGTTTAACACTGAGGCATTATGCCGCAGAATGTAGCATGGTGTCCCACCTAGTCACATTATCCTGATACCAGGCCGACCAGTCCTAACACTAACCTCTTAACGCTGAGTGCCAAGCGAGGCAGCTGTTAGTACCATTTTAAAGTCTTTTGTATGACTTGGTCGGGGTTCGATCCCGCGACCTCTCGCATCCGAGGGAAAATGTATGGAATAAATATGATTAAATATTATTTAATGCTAACAGAGAAGAAAGATGCGTGCCCCGTGCTCTTATCCCCTTTAGGTTGCTCCTCCTGTATAGAACTTTCTTCATCCTCTACTTACTCTTCGGACAGTACAACAAATTGTTCTTCTTCAGAAGGTCTCTCATTGTTGTTGCTGTAGTTCAGAATTTGTATGGGCCCAACTATTTCTCTCATTTTCTCGCCTCAACTCAACAGCACTCGAGTTGTCAGTTACATCCAGATTTGGTGTGTCTGTCTCTGTTTGATTTATATCTATTTCTCCTTTACTAGTATGTATCTCTGTTTTTGTCTCTGTCCTTTCACAGTTCATATTTATTTCCGTTTGTCTCTGTTCTTCGTCTCCTGCTTGTTGTAGGATTTTAGCTATACTTAGGTGGTTCATGGTGGCTTTTTAAGCCCGATTTAAAACAATTGGCTGTCCTTTAGCGTATGTGAGATCAAAAAAGTAAAGACTGATCCAAAAATGACTTCGACAGAAACGCTAGTGTAAGTAATGCATTACTAGTCAATCACTAAGCAATACTTATTAATCATCAAAAGTGTCCTGTTTGACAAGTGAGGCCTGCTGTTGTAAAACCAGTCAAAATTGAAATCTACTCTCAAACCTGATATGGCACAAGCACAAATAGAGGGTTTAAATAGTATTAGACCACTAGGCACCAAACTAGACATATTTTGAGACTAAGATATAACGTCAAATGTTAAGTGCATATCACCCAAATGGATGCCTAGTCATATATTTGATGGATATTCAAAATTGCCTAAGGCAGGCTGACATTCTTATAGCCACCAAAGCGCAAGGGATAAAGATTGCAACAATTGATGGACTACGAAATGGGGGAAAGAACAAATATGTCAAACACCCTAAAATCTATGACAATCCAATTTTAAATCAAGACTTCATTGAAGTCAAAAAGATAATGGAAAAAGTGGGGAAAAAGATCATACTGTCAGAAAGGTATAGACTAAGATGACAGACATTTCTATGAATGGTCTCCCTCTTGAGACAGACAATACGGAACTAATAGAACAAATAGAAACAAACTGAAAGCCACCGTCAGTGCCAATAGAATGGCTGCAATACTGGGCTTTAACCATGTTAAATATGGGTTGAGAGTAATCACGGTGCCGAAAGAAGATGCGAAGCGAATCCTGGCCTACATTTAAGTAATGGGATCCCTCCTTAAAAGCTGGTACAGAGGTTATGAAAACGACAGGGCTAGCTCCAGATGCAAGCAAATATGACACCACCTAAACAATTGCTAAAATCAATCTCCGGTAATGATATGCACAAACGCAGTTAACAATCAAAATGAAAATCTAACCGAAGCTGAAAATAATGAGATACTAGCTTTCGGATGTCATGATATGCTTTTGAGACAAACCATATGTAACAAAAGAGCTTCATTAAATTAACATTGCAATTGTTTATGAAAAGGTGATCTTTCGCATGTGCCCGGTAAACCCCGTAAACCGTTCATTCTGTGAACCTAGTAGATGTTCTAACGCAACTTAGCTTATGGCGTTTTATTTCATTATGATTGATAATTTAATAGCCAAATCAAAGTCATTTGGAGATAGCTTGATTATTTACATACAAGTCTGGTCAGAGTTGCAAGACACTTATTCAATCCCAACGCAGCACCTATTTCCGAGCACTGCAGTTACAAATCATATAACTTGTTTACATTGGGGACAACATTAGATTACCCCCCCAGCATAATAACAGCCAAAAGAGTGGGAAACGACCAGTAATAATGGCATCCATACAAAATGTGAAGTTATAGGCCTCTTTTAACTCAGATTTTATGGAGGCTTGGCTACGAAATAAAGGCCGAACAAACTCCACGTGTAAGGGCTAGTAAAGTTTAGACTTACCCTTGTACAGGAGCGACTAATATCAGTAGTTATTTACGGTACATTACAACAGTCATTATTAGTAACCTTGAGGCTATGATCACGAGTCCTGATCAAGAAATATATCAAAACCTCTTTGTTTGCGTTTCAGTGTTGAGCATAATTATTGTATATTACACGTTTTTCTTTCAGTAGTTCTCACTTTTGCCCTTTTTATTGCTAAATAAATTATGTACTTGTCTTGGAGACTATGTCTCATTTTTGCTTCATTTACACTCATCGTCGGTTGGAACTCCTTTTTTGTGACAACGCATGTCTTCCTTCATCTATGTTAACCTAGGGTAGCTATTCGCTAGAACTTAATAATTATGGCAAGAGAATCCCTTTAGAAAGTAAAACATAAATGAATGTGACCGGTACAAATTCTTAAAACAGCCGCGAAAAAAAATTAGCACTTACCCTGCCAATTATACAAACAATAGCTCAGCTCGAAGGAAAATCACGGATGATCTAACACCCTCCCCCAAACAAACTCATATAGTAAAGCGTGGGCTTGTTGGGATCTCCGAAATACAATTTAAGCTACCTACACGTACACCATTTTCACGATTTGTGTCAGTTAGCATCGAAGAAAATATCATTAGTTCATAACATCATCGAAAGACTAATTCTGTACTGTATATACATTCTTCATAATGAAACATATCATATCAATTATTTAAACACATATATGTTTAAATTGCTTGATCTGCATAAATTTGACCGCACCAGTAGTGGTTCAGATTTTACTTTATTGTGAAACATACATCACTTTGACCTATTTTATCAGTTTAAAAATAATCGTTGCTGTGACCTTGTAAAGTTTACTTGGACCAACGTGAGACCAGGATCAGGAAGCGCTTGTTAAAAAGTAAATCTTCTATTTTTTTCTGAAGAATCTTGTAGTCAGAGGCCAGTGTTTGCAAAATGGTAAAGCGTCTTTATTTTCAAGTAAAGGGAAACATTCTCATGCAAAAAAGACGGTAGAGAAAGAAACAAACCAAGATTATGTTGTTCTAGAGGTATTGCTTCTTTTGAAATATTCTTTGTACCCACTTCACAATATTTTTTATGCATTATAAAACAAATATATAAAATGTTTAATCTCAATGCGTTTCAGACCGTATGCAGAAGTTGTGTAATAATGAAATCTCCATGGTATCAGAAGGTATAGACGCAGCTCGACTTGTATTCAGTTCAAACGGACAACGTGATTGCACTGTTAGCGTGGAAGCAGGGTTCACAACCCCGTATATAAGATTTCACTTTGAAAAAATGGACATTGGAAATGATACAATGGACTATAGATGTACTTATGCTAAACTAAGACTCAAAGATGGCGAATCGACACAAGCCCCGGATGTGAATGGTAAGATCCATAAGGAAATGGCTACGCTTTCTGCAAGCCTTTTGTTCCAATACATCTAAGTATGAAATCTACTTTAATGATATTAGGACCATTTCTCAAATAGGTCTCTCTGCTGTAATAATATTTCGTTTTGAAATCATTAAATTTTAACTCCAATACAACTATTTGTTTTACTTGTAGTCTGCCATCTCAACATTTTTATTTCGCAACTATGTTACGAAGTTTTAAACTGATACTGATGCTCAGTGTTTAGGAAACATTTCGAATTCTGGTATTGACAAAATGTCTGAATTCCTTCTGCGTTTGTTCACAGAAGATTACATTCCGGAAGTAAATATACTGGATGCAGTAAAATTGAAAATTGAAAATGTGTTACAGAAATCCATTTTCTTGTCAGAATTCAAAACAATTCTGAACAAAATCCATGCATCTTCAAAACATATGCGAAGAATTAATATACATTCCTGCTATTAACTCGTATTCTATAGAAACGTCGAATAAACCATGAAGTATCATCACAAATAGCTAGTGAATCTTGTATGTGGTTTATGAAAGTCGTGTTGCTATACTAATAATCAAATATCTATAATCATGTTTGGCTGTTCATTGTTCAGGATACACAGAGATAAACAAAGACCACAGCTTCGGAATCTTCTCGGAAGTGATAATCTTGTAGTTGTCTTGGTCATTAATGATATTCTTTTAATAAAAAAGACAAGAAACCACCCCTTTCCACAATTTAAATTAAAACTCGGTCTTGGTCGTTTTATTTATCTGTCGTTTTGGTGTTGCAGGTTTGCCAGAGGAACTATGTGGCGATGATGCTCCGGATGGTGTTTACATAACCTATACGAGATTCCTCAGAATCGAGTTCGATGGCGAATACTCCATGGCAGACAATGCTTCATTTTCCATCATTTTCAATGCTTTTGACAAGGGTAATGAGGTCTTATTCCTTGTTGTATTTTTGGTTTCTGTTTTCTTTTGCTTACTTGGACGTGCATTAATTAGAATACACGATGCTTAAGTTGACAGAAAGTCGCACTGAGTTCCTAACTATTTGATATGACTGCCATACCAGGGAGATTTGCCAAGACCGTCTAGTTCGGTATATATTTTGTGCGAGTCAAGCAATGTTAACTTCTCAATAGTAAATACACCCAGTGGCGTGCAAGGCGCCAATTCGCGTTGATCTCGTAGCTTTTTGATACTTACATTGTTCATATCACTGATCTGGATTTTAAATAGCTGCATTAGATAATTGTAAGCAAAGCTATTAAGGCCCCGAAGGAACACGCTTCACACTAGTATAATCCGAGATCTCAGTTTCCCAGTTCGAGATCTCGATTTTAATTACATGATATCTTTGTTTACTAATCAATAAACATCAATCTCGGATAAGCAAATCGAGATCTCATATTAGTAAAATAAGTTGTCAGAGTAGTAAACCGTCATCTCTGGCTGGTAAACCATGACATAGGATTAGACAAAAATGGGAAGTGCGTTTCTTCAGGACTTCGTATAGAGGTTCGGTTTGACAGTCATGCCAATCGTCGCAGGGACTAACCTTCGGCCTGGCATTCCTACCAATCGTCACTGCGTCTACGGAAGCTATACATCCTGTTGTGCAAACTCTCGATCTTGTGATAGGAAGGGGGAATTTTGCAGATGTATATACCAAGTCGACCATTTTGTCAGTTGCAGCGTGATGGGTGTCAGTGAAGAGTTATTTAGCTTTCAGATCATCCAGTCCATAGATTTGTCGATCCACAGTGTATCATGACTACATTTTCTGTATATTTCTTTCTTTCTTTCTGTCTATAGAAAATTATACCATTTGACATATGTACAAAGAGAACCTTTAAAAGTATAATGCACTTTAAGCGGGAATTTGCAGAAAGCGTAACCACGAAATAAACACTGCATATTTTATCTTGTTGTCAAGTCGTGGACGCACTGCTGTCGGCTCTAGTGTTATCTCATTGTCAAGAAATGGACGCACTGCTGTCGGCTCTAGTGTTATCTCATTGTCAAGGAGTGGATACACTGCTGTCTGCTCTAGTGTTATCTCATTGTCAAGGAGTGGACGCACAGCTGTCGGCTCCAGTGTTATCTCATTGTCAAGTCGTGGAGGCACTGCTGTCGGCTCTAGTGTTATCTCATTGTCAAGGAGTGGACACACTGCTGTCGGCTCTAATGTTATCTCATTGTCAAGGAGTGGAGGCACTGCTGTCGGCTCTAGTGTTATCTCATTGTCAAGGAGTGGACGCACAGCTGTCGGCTCTAGTGTTATCTCATCGTCAAGTCGTGGAGGCACTGCTGTCGGCTCTAGTGTTATCTCATTGTCAAGGAGTGGACGCACTGCTGTTGGCTCTAGTGTTATCTCATTGTCAAGGAGTGGACGCACTGAAGCTGACAGTTGTTTTGGCTCTCTCTAGGTTGAATGCATAATCTCACCTTTACCATTATCTATGAATAGAGGGGAAATAAAAGCAAAAACAAATTCAACACACAGTCCTAAACTGTGTTTTATTTTGTCTTTATTACGAAGTCTGTCTTGTGAACAACTTAGGGAAAATATTATTTAAGGTTATATTTGTTTTGAAGAAAAGTTCTTGAATCATCAAGTTATTTTCGGTAGTGATATTCAGGCAGGTATTCTTGTCATAGGGTCAATTATGTTCTTATTGAAACAGTCAACTTAAATGCTTATTCAGTTCATATCGGATGTTCATGGATACAAGCCAAAGACGGGATAAAAAAGAGAGTCAGAGCGAGGTATATTTGGGTGCTTCATCATTTGTAAAGACTGGATAAATTCCTACCTAAGAAGACAAAATTAGATTCATGAAGAATTTAACGTCTTAATCGTTTCTTTGTAGGAATCTGCCAGGAAGGTGAACATGAATGCAACAATGATCATTGTATCGCTAAAGAGTTGGTGTGTAATGGGTATAATCCATGCGGAGATCACTCCGACTGCCGCTTGTCAGATGACGCCATTGTAGGAATCGTACTTGGTATCTTTGGTGGTTTGGGAATCATAATATCGTTCATCTGTGTTTATATCAGGGTCATCCGTCCCCAACTAAACGTGAGTTCATTTCTGTTATATAGAATTTATTATTGACAATCTTCGTATCAACCGTTATCACTCTACATCAAAATCGTTTCATACGCATCTTGAAACGAAACGTTTGGGATGATATATTATCACTAGCACAGGTAACAAAGGACCGATAATAATCGAAATAAAGTGAACTGTGATAGATATTATTACATTAATGTTTTTCAAAGTGTGGTGACATAAGATTAGCGTATGTTTTATTGTAGTTACCGTGTCAGATTGAGATCGACATGGAATATGATTGTTGTTGTACCGTGAACTTAGGATACAGATACCGATAAGATACAGATTTCAAGATGTCATTGTTTACCGTTTGTTTATTCAGTTATTTGTGTATTTGATAGTATGATCCTTTATTATAAATATCTGCTTAACTCCACATTTTACTCCAAAATGTTCTTTCCAGTCAAATGGCGACATTTTAAATTTCGAGTAATATTTCAGGTCCCGCTTAAATTTTTATTAATCGTAATATTTGCTTTAACTGTTTTCTTTGAAGAAGTGATAATGGCATGGACGTATCCATACGGTCAGGCATGGAAGTATCCATGCAGGCCCGATGAAGGAAGCTTTGATTACCCAGTTTAGATTTTATTAATTTCAATTCTTATTGTGACCACTTCAGGAAAAGCTGACTACTACCTAAGCTTTTTGCATACGCGTCATTGATAGAGGTACTCGGAGCCGATTTTTTTCTGAATACGCTTTGATAGATAATGTTTTCATGATATAAGTACAAATATTTAAAAGTACCTTAATCTAAACGTGACCGAAACATACAAACAAAAAGTGGAAACAATTGGGCGTGTCCACAATTTCATTAAGTGATGAAAATTGCAGACGAGATTTAAGAAAATGCTCGGAATAGGTGAAAGTAAAATCATGTACACGCAGGCTTATGCCGATCAGAAGCGTATTTAAATATTATTACATTATTTCCTTTGTATTAACGGTACTTTGAGCACATTATTGCATATGTCATGACGAGGAAAGGCAGCAAGAACACACCAAGACAGCCGACATGGACTTGTCCGGTGGAGTATCAAACTTGCAACCTTTGGATTATAAGTTTTACACTCTACTACCTCAGACAACGACTACGTTTTTGAAATGAATTGAAAATGTATTCGCGTGTCTTTGATCCATAGTAGCAGCAAGCAGGATCCCCGTGTCTGACTATTTCTCAAGCAAAGCTAAATTTTACCGAAGGTGCAGTTCTCGCTGAATCACCAGTAGATATTGTAAACTAAAATATTTCAAAGTGAGATCTGCCAGATAAAAAAGAAATATGAGGGTCGGGTGTATTGTAGGAGTAACCACTGATGAGGGTCCGTCGGGTGTAGTGTAGAGGTCACCACACTCAATTCAATGTAATCCTATTCGGTTTGTAATAGAAGTTGTTGTTTTAGGGTTTAAAGCCATTTTAAGCACAAGATAGGCTATACAGCACGTATTATTATGTCTCTATTTATTTCCAGCCCAATTCTTCATCTTTAGCTGCAGTCCCAACTGCTACTGTTCCAGTTATCTCATCTGGATTACTCAGAAATTCGTTTTACAACAACCAGACACAATTTGCATCAGATGAGGTATATTGCGATAATCCACCCTCTTATACTCTCACTGCCGTTAGCACTTTGACCGCAGAAATTAGTAGTTCCAGGTACGATGCAAACCAAGCACAGTTTGAGTCAAATGTAGATTGTGACGATAATCCACCTCCCTACAGTGCCATTTTCATTGCAACAGTCTGTGAACAATTGGTATCAGAGTCAGGACATGAAGACAATCCACCTCCTTATTCTCCGTGATGGCCACTGTGTTCAGTCTTCAAATAAGGGAGAGAATCGGCATCTGAAAGATTTTAGCGTTGCAATCATTGTGATATGAAGTAATCACTATGGTTGTCGTCCAAACCGTCTCAGATCATTTGAATAACATTTGTTCAAAGCCTGTCAACAAAAGTTCGCACCAGAAGTCGGATAAGGAAACGCATCACCCTTTCAATTGTCAGAATGACATTTAATTCTTCCATTGAAAGAAAAGAAGTAGAATAGCTAAGAAGGTTCAAGCCGCTAATCAATATATAGGATGTGAGTGTTAATCATTAATACATCAAAACTCATTGAAAACAACAAAACAAACCTCAATGCAATCAACAGGAGGAATAATGTTTTAATTTTAATATATTTCATTTTTTTCTTGAATGTATTTTTGAATACATTGTAGCTTTAAAGAGGCGAAGGGATGCAGGGCAATATTTTTTAAAAATTTTGTTTTTGATTTCATTTATATGCTTTGGAAAATTACATGTTAAATTTGACCTTGTCTAAAATAAAGTTCATTTTCTACCTAACCTGTATCATTGAATTATTTATAATATGATCAACTTTAACATAGCAAATAATTTCCTAGGAGTATGGGTTAAGTATTAGGAGGATTATCTTGACATCCGTCAAGAACATAGTGTTTACTATATTCTAATTATAAATATTTTATTTCGTAAACATTATGAAGTTTCTAGAAGGTTATTGTCCATTAGGTGGCCTAGTGTTTATAGAGTCTGCCAAGGACGGGGAGGTCGCAGGCTCGAATCCCGGCTGAGTCATACCAAAGACTTATAAAAATGGTATTAGCAGATTCCTCGCTTGACGCTCATTATTAAGAGGTTAATGCTAGCACTGCCTAGTGTTAGGATAATGTGACTGGGTGGGACATGATGCTAGATATCTTCGGCATGACGCCCCATTGCTAGACATTACTAAAAACTGTAACATTGCAGACATCGTTTCGATTATACTGAAAAATGTATTAAAGCTACAATAAAGCACAAAACACACACACACAGACAAAGACACACACACACATTTTAGATAATAGTGTTTAAGAAAATGCTTTTTGTGATCTTAGGTCAAAGAAAGGACTATATAATATTTTTTTTCCAGAATAAATTAAGTCATGCTCCAACAAAAGATTGGTGGTACATCACTGCTATCCGGGCAACAACAGGCACATCAACACTTTTAGCGTTGGATTTTATTTGGACTTAAAAATTATTTAAAACTTGAATCATTAGGGCTTGTATCTGTAATTCTAAGATTATATGTTATTTAATTCGCAATAACTTAAGTTACATATTTATATTTTAACTTTATATTCAATATGAAAAAAGATAAAAATTTACAGCGAGTTAGAGAAAAGTAAAATATGGAATTTCACTTTAGATTGAACGAATTGGAGATGGAAAGTAAAAAGTGCATCCCCACTTTTCACACATATTGAAGGTTTGATTTTACAAAAATATTAGATTAGTACCAGTTTTTAAGGAGAAGAAAATAATAAATATTTTCTCATTTTGAAAAATAAAATTGCTGAAAATTTTAAACGGCTAAGAATGTAGTGGACCTGTTATTATTACAAAGAGCACTTTGTCAAAGCTCTTGACATCTACATTTACCTGTCAGTAAAGCAAAGTTCTGATTATGATCTAGACGAGGAACGTGTCATGAAGAGTTACGAGTTCGTAACTACGGCTTATCGACAAATGTTTAGGAGCTATAAAAAGCAGAGAAAAAAAGAACAAGCAGTTATTTGATAGCCGGTGCTTAGCCAAGAACGTGGGTCAAAATTACCAAAACCTCAGACAACTCGTATTAGTTGAAGAGTTAACGAGTTTTGTCCATAGTGACGTTAAGACTTATCTTGACGAAGATAAGGTCGAAACCTTAGAAAATGTCGATCCTATAGCTGACAAATATCCCTTAGCTATAAATATTCTATTATCAGTAAGTCTTTAACTCAGCAATCTACTGATAAAGAACTATTTCAGTATAAAATTAGCAATTCCAAAACTAGTAGGAATCAACTTTCTAATAAGATTGATCAGAAATTCTTTTTTCTTCCTACGTGCACAAAAGGAAAGAGCTGGTAATTTCTGATTGTTTCTTATTGAAACTTAACAGAATCAAGACGGAGCTATTCCAAATGCTCATATTTCGCAGTGGTCAATGTCATTGTCATGTATTTTAAGCAATGCATTTCTTTGGTCAGAAAAACCCAGTGTAATTCATAATGGAGAGTTATGAACCAACCATTCATGCCAAACTTTTATTTATAACTCATATAAAATGTTAAGAGGCACAAAAGGTTCTCGGTGTCTTTTATTATCAGGTGCTTTGATTATCTCGGTGTCTTTTATTATCAGGTGCTTTGCCGTTTTCTGAGAAGTGTTCTACTGAGAGTGTTCTTATTCGGGGAGTAGAGTGCAGCTTTGTTAATGTTCGTCTCCATTGTGTAAATTTGTTATCAGGCATTGTAGTCTCTGGAGAGGCTACAACCGGAACCATTCTGTCTTTACGCATCGAGGGTATTCGTTTACTACTAGGAAATGACCTAGCTGGAGACAAGGTTGTGTTTAATCCACCTGCAACTGAAAATCCTTGTTGGGATAAAAGTTGATCCTATTAGAAAAGAAGTACCTGATTTACACAGTTGGTGCATTTACTAGAACTATGATAAAGAAAGCTCTTGAAAATGATGTTAATCAGAAATGTTTTACCTTATCTGACACGTGTATTGAGAAAGATTAGAATGGTGCAAATCATCCCTTGCACTATCAGAAGAGAAGTTATGCCACAATGAAAAAGGAATGTTTGGCTTTGATAATGGCTTTGCAATACTTTGAAGTTTATATTTGTTCAACTCCTGTGATTATTGTTTTTTTTTATCACAACCCTATTACTTTAATAGGCCAGACGAAAAAAAATAAGAGATTATTTAGGTGGTGCTTGCTGTTTTAGAAATACCTTATTATCATGCACATCAAGGAGGAAGATAATTTAACAACAGATGTAGTTTTCAGTGCATTGAATTATTTCATATATATATATATATATATATATATATATATATATATATATATATATATATATATATATATATATATATACACACACACACACCACACTATATACAAACACATAAATACATATATGTAAAGTTAAAAGAAAGCTTTGTTATATAAATATATGGTATTTATGTATATTTGAGTTGCATTCTTTGTTATTTTGTTATTCACTATTAACAGATGTACTTTTCGTTGCATTGAATTATTTCTTTGGTTCATACATACATACACACGCACACACACACACACACACACACACACACACATATATATATATATATATATATATATATATATATATATATATATATATATATATATATATATATATATATATACACACACACATAAATACATACCTATATGTATAGTTAAAAGAAAGCTTTGTTATATAAATAGATGGTGTTAATGAATATTTGAGTTGCATTCTTTGTTATTTGTTATTCACTATTTGCTATGGGTTTTGAGAAAGTTTTATCTTGTACAAAATAAATTTACTTGTCTATCTGACTAGAATCATTGATTTTTTAAATTCTGTAAGCAACTAGCACATGGTTTATATTTCCCTATGCTTGTCGTGTTCTTTACGACAATATTAGCAACAGACCTTCTAATAAAAATTTTGATTGTTCTAGAACTAAACGTATGGTCGTTATCTTGGTTATTCTTTTGTGTCTTAGCTTTTTATATAATATTGTGTGGTGGAAATTTTTTTACTTGTGTTGTAAGATCTTAAAGCTGAATCATTTATTTTATTGGAAAAAATATTCAAATTATTACTCTCTGGAAATACAAAGTGCTCATGTGTTGTAATATTCTTAGATAGAGATATGAACTAGTTAAAGTGAATTTAAATAAGGACGCCTTGGATGTTGTTGTTTGATTCATCAAAAGTCTATTCTGTTATGCATATTCATAATTTTGTAACTCTGCGTGCATGATTTTATCTAAGTTTTATTAAGTTTATTTATGACTGTAAATTGTACAAAATATATTTAGTTAGTTTTGCCTACATGATCTGAGTCTCTTAAGAGAATATTATTACATAAGATCCATAAAAGTTACTTCTGTATTGTGTTGACAATCGTTAATAATAATCTTAATGATAAGACTTAATGGCGCCTTTGCATTCATTTCTCAAAATTAGATGATGGGGTTTTATCGTTTTTAGAAGATTTCAGTTACTCCCCGTTGGAGGGACTAGGTCACTTTAATAGGCAAATTCGACGCAAAATGAGTAGTACGATCTGTCACTCTGGATATGCAGTGAAACAAGAATCGGAATATTAGGTGTATATAATGAGTGAACGGAGCAATCAGATTCATTCCGATTTTGGAGTCCTTCTCATTTCTTGTGTTTATTTTGTAAGTCTGCAGCCGTGTTACATGTACGTTGTAGATATTATTCGAAAGGAAACACATTCGCTTAGACTGTTTAGTGGAAATAGAATGCAGTCATTATATGGAATATAATATTATTCTGGAGCTGTTTTTAATTATTCGAAGGAGTTCTGACAACGTCGCTATTCTTGGCAGACCAGTATATTTCCGGTTTTTAAATTTATGCATAACTTTTATTCATCTAGGACTTTCATAGATCTTTTTCAGGATTAATCCGGATTCTCGTCACTGTTGGTTTCGCTTCTTTCTGTTACTGTTGTTTGTGACCCTGGAGTTGCAACAGTTGGGACATCATTACAATTCGAACCATTGCTACATTAGTACATTAGAGATTGCATGCCACTTCAGGCACATCACTTTCAGCTTTTAAATTATTTGAAATATTAGTAACATTTATTCAGAATTTTATGCATTATGATTTCTGCTAGAACGTCTAGGATGATTTTGGGTTTTATTCGCAATACTGTAATTATTTTTTATTTTCACTTTGTCCGCTCTAATGGCCTAATGGGTTAGAGCGTCAGCGTCGAATGCGGGAAATCGCAGGTTCAATCTCACCCGAGTCATACCTAAGACTTATAAATCTGCCTAGCTTGGTGCTCAGCATTAAGAGGCTAGTGTTAATACTGATCAGCCTGATGTCAGGATAATGTTACTGGGTGGGACATGATGTTATATATCTGTGGCATGATGCCCCAGTCCTAGACGTCACTGCCACACTGCACGCTGCATTCATTGTTAATAACTAATGCAAAGCTAAATTATTGTCTGTGTTTATGGGTTTATAATCCGTATTATTATTAAGAGAAGAAGCAAATACGTTTATATTTGTTTAGGTTTAGGATTTTCCTAAGTGAATTAGACAGGTTATTGTTTTTATTTTGTAAACCCCAGGATCATTCTAGACTGTTTTTTTTTTAACTAGGTAATGCTGTTTTTTATTAAAGAAAAATGTTAATTTTGACCTAAGGTCAAGTAGAGATTTATATATAGTGTAACTTAGGGGATTTTGTTAGTTACTTTAAGATACATCACCTTAAAATTGTATATTAAGTTGTGACCAGTATTTGTCTTGAAATTTTATTTCTCCAAATTATGGAATTCAAGTGATTGTTTTCTCTGGAAATATAAAAATGCTACGATAAAATTCTTTGATACAGTCATTCACTGGAATTTATAGTGATTTCAAACCTGGAATTGTAAGAATGTGATTCAGGAAAAGAATGTTGGCACATCAACACTGTTGGAATTTTTACAGACACATCATCGTCTTCACTTTTTTTATTTTTTCGGGACTTCTACTGACTTTTATTCAGGACATAACTTGCTAGGACTTGTGTCTGTAATTCTTTGATTTTTTTAGGAATTAATCCGATGTACTGTAATTTCTTTTTTTTGTGAAAAAATACATTTTACTTAGTAGTCTAGGGAAATAAATTATTTATTAAATTTTACTTATTTTAAGACCATAGACTCATATCAGCAGTCATATGTATCGCATACCTATCCAAAATTTGATTTCATCTTTCGATTTTTACTTCACACCATAAACTGTAAACGTCTGTCATTTCTATTCAAAACCGGTGTCAAAATCAATCATGAATTTTCTCGTGCGGACACGATTTTGTGAATATTTTCTTTTTGAAGCAAGTTTTGTCACATGTGGGATAACTAATTTTATTAAATGTATCAGTTACAATTTAATTGTAATATTTTGTAAATATATGGAATTTATCGACTTCAATTCCTAATCCTGCAAAGGCAGATTATGAGCATGATCCTAATTGTGCCGAGCCTGCAGACGCCGGAAAAGCAGCAAAATTGTTTCGCAGCATATCGCCAATTTCAAAGTGACTTGGTGTTTATTGTTAAATATATATTGATAGGTGTATTTTGAAATTAAATGTATCCATCTCTGATGGTTAGTCACCTGGATTTCTTAAAAAGTGTAAAACTGATGTTCCAGTAATCAAGTACCCACAAATATGAGATAAGTACTTGCAAGAGACCACCACAATGCGTGTACATTTCCTACTCTACTATTCTTATTTGTGCTACAATGGTTTATTTTTTAAATACGGGAATGGCATACATACGTCATAATATAATTTAATTTGTACAGTTTACAACTGACCAGAATTTTTAATTTTACAGTCTAACATTTTATCCAATTCGTGATTGCAATATTAGTGTATATAAAGATTTCACAGTCCTTGTATAATGGCTTCATTCTCAGAAAATAGACATCCGAAATGACATCGAACTACAACTGTGCTTATGCCATCATAAGACTTAAATATGGCGAAACACCGGAAGTGACGTTAAGACCCATAAGAAGATCGTTATACGTTTGCTTGCGAAACACAATAATGTATATTATACAGGTGTTAAGATCATGTCTCAAATCAGTCTCACCTGTAATAATATTAATTTTGAAATCTCTAAATTTTAACTCCGATACAACTATTTCTTTAATTGTATTATGTAACCTCGACTTTGGAATGAATTTTACGTATTGTAGGAGTTCATTTTAATACTGATATGCAGTGTATAGGAAACTCTTTGAATTTTGGTCCTGACCAAATTCTCGATGTCTGATGAATTTTTGTTCAAAGAAGGTTACATTCAAAGGTATTCATAAAAAGATAGGAGACACTTCAAAATATGCATTCTTGGTATTGACTCGGTGCAGTGCGCACCGAGTCACATAAGGCCCATAAACTAACAAGTATTGTTATAAACATATGATATGTGCTAATTATATTTACGTCCTTGTATAACTTTTGTCAGATTTTGATGATTGTTTTATTTTGAGGAGTCAGTACTGGGAAGATATTTCTCAGCCCAAATATTAACCGGTTTCTAGAAACAGACGCAATGATGTATAGTATTTACGCCACTTTATGACACAGTGGGTTATTTTCGTAAAATGGACCACCTAAATATTTAGCATACGGAAATATCTGGATATTGCTAAATATACGTGTTTAACCCGTCAATCATGCAAACATAAACAAGGAAAACCATGCCAGTATGAAAATAGAATTACGTTGCCAATATGAAAATAGAATTACGTTGTTTGTATTTATTATATGATTCGAAAAAATTATCAACAGTATTTGCGCGTTAAAGAACCATTTTGTTCTGACGTCCTTCGAAATAGGGGAAAACATGGATTATCAAGCTACGCTCGAAATTTGCTCGCATGCGTTTGATTTCGCTCTTTATGTTGTCGACGTCGTTGTTATGGTGTTTGACTTTTTTTTCCAACACAATACATGTCGCCAGTATAACTGGTGTACTTATTGGCGTCCATAGTGGCATAAAGACCTAACTTGGTAAGCAAAAGATCGAAATGTTAGAAAATGCTGCTCGTAAGCTTACGACTATTCCTTGATTCACCAAGTTTCTTATTTCAGCAAGTCTTCCACTCGGCAGTTTATTTTCAAAATGTCATTTTAATCTGATACAAGCACTTTTTAATCTCAGTCCGGCAAAACGTTTAGAAATCAAGTTTCCGATAAGCCTCATCAGAAACCTTTATATCTTCCTACATACACCTATTGCTAAAAGAAAGGGCACGTTAGTTCTGACTCATGCATATTGAAACTTAGCAATAGAATCAAAACAGAGCTATTCCAAATGCACTTATTTCTAAGAGGTCAAAATCATGGTCAAATACTGAAAGCAACGCATTTGTTGGATTGAACAACCCCAGTCTGATTTTGTTGTGGAGAATTATCAACTATTCATGTCGAAAAAAATTATATCACTTATTCGCTATTATGCCAATATTTTCCCAATTAGAATTTTAAAGGAAACGGGACTTTCTCAGAATACTGTTTTTTTTTCTTCTGAGAAGTCGTCTTCCAGTACAAGTGTTCTTCTTCGGGTGTAGAATGCGGCTTTGTTAATGTTAAATTTCATCTGACTTAGTAGCAGGACCCGTGACAGTCGAAAGAGTGGCCATCGATGGTATTTATTTATTACTAGATAATGACCTAGCTTCAGATAAGGTTGCGGTCAATCCACTTGTAACTGACAAGCCTTGTTTGGATCAGAAACTTGATCCTATTGAAAATGAAATCCCTGATTTATGCACAGCTTGTGCAGTTACTATAGCTTTGGCAAGGAAATCTAATATTTTTCCAGCAGATTAACAGTGTAGAATATTTTGGAGATCACTCACCGGATGTCACTCTTATTTTATGTATAACGTATAACAATGAATATACTTCTTTACCATCCACACACACAGATTCGACAAAATATGAGTCCATGCAATTGCAATAAATGCGATTACAGATTATTTAGCTGCAAAAAAATTGGCCATAATGTTTAAAGGAACACGCTCAGTTTACACTCATTAATGAATATTAAAATGTAAAACGTCAAAACGAAAACTTAACAAGCATAGCCAGTCATTTTAACTACGTGAAATTAACACATACACACACGCATAGTCAAATCATTTTAATAGCGTCAAATGCACACATAACACACACAAGCGAGAAATTCACATACACACACACACACACACACACAGGCGCGCGCGCATGGCCATTCATTTCAATTACGTCAAATTAATACATTAACACACGAGAGCCGCATATCGATATATTACTGCATTATTAACTTAAGTATTAATATTGTTGTTTGTATAAAGATAAACTGGGGTTTTGGTCTTTAAAACACGTTTAATTTTCTACAATAGTTTTTTTTACTGAGAGAAATGCTATTGGATATGCTAACTGGTTCCAAGTTTAATCAAACGTAATGAAATGCTTCCAAAAGCATTCTTTCAACCTATGTTATTTTCTGATCACCAGGGCCAAAATGAAGACAGTTATAGAACATACTGTACAATATGATAATTTTCAACCGGTCTCTTTCTATCAAACAGGGGTCCGCGAGTGGCCAAATGGTCTAAAGCGCTGTCCGTTACGGATCACTGCCATCTCACCGCTTTCTGCGCGGGTTCGAGTCTAAGATTCGGCGAATGTGGATATGTGAGAAAGCTTGCCAGTAGCTTCTCGTGGGTCGGTGGTTCTTTCCGGTGATTTCCCGGTTTCTTCCTCCACCATTAATACTGGCCTCCATGTATAGCCTATCGTGTGCTGAAAAATGGCGTTAAGTCCAACAACAACAACAACAACAACAACAACAACAACAACAACAACAACAACAACTATCCAACAGTGTCATACAGGGCTGTATACTCACTTCGGTACTATTCAACCTCGTCTTCACGCAGGTTCTGCTTCATGCCATTAGTGACCTTGACTTTGGTATTTTTTATCAGATATCTCGTTAATGGATCAGTATTCAATCTCCTTTACTTTAACTTCATAAACCAATACGTTAAAAAGACTCATCACTGGAGCACTCTTTGCAAATGACCGTGACCACGTGACCCATGAAGAGACTCGCCTACAGGCTATTGAGGACAAGTTCCCCGAAGCATCCAATCTGTTTGGACTCACAATTAGACTGGGAAATAAAAGAAAAGTCCTCTTGCATACCGCCCCAAACACTGTCCCTTTACAACTCTGCATCATCATCGGCGATACGATGCTGAAGAATGTGGACAAATTCAAATACTTGGGCAGCACAATATCTAGTGAAGGCTCCCTGGACAAAGTGATTACTCCGAGGATCCAAAAAGCCAGCCAAGAATCTCGGACGACTCTGGACCAAGGTCTTTCAGCACAAGGACATACGCCTGTCAATAAAAATGAAAGTGTATGATGCAGATGTCTTCACATCTCTCTTGAATGGCTGTGAAATATGGACTGTCTACGAAAGCCACGTCAGTCAGTTGGAAGAATTCCACCAGCGTTCCCTGAGATCCATCATGCAGATCAAGTGGGAGCATCGAATCCCCAAACATGAAGTCCTTGATAGAGCCAACACAACAAGCATCAAAGAGAAACTAATCCAGGCTTCGTTGGACTGGCCATGTCATCCGCATGGATCAATACAGAATCCCAAAGCAGCTTATCTTTGGCGATCTAACCCAGGTCAACTAAAACCAAAACCGCCCTAGCAAGAGGCACAAAGACAACCTCAAGACTCACATTAAATGTGCAAACCTTCAACCCCACCAGATTGAGCTCGCTACTTCACACAGAAGTCACTGGCAAGCCGTAACCAGAAAAGACAGTCCCACCTTCGAGGCTGACCGCCGCCAGCGTCGTGCTGAAACTCGTGAGAGATCTCGCAGAACTGCGTACCAGCCGCCACCCCTCCAACCCCCGATATCCCATGCCCTACATGCAACCGCCTGTTTTCATCGGAATTTGTATGGATACTCCAATTTAAGAGGATATTATGGATACTACATAGCAAACAGATATTATGCATACTCATATCAAGCAGATAGTATGGATACTCCATTGTAAGCATATAGCATGGATACTCCATATTAAGCAGACTGTGTGCATACTTCATAGCAAGCAGATGGAATGGATACTCTAATGTAAGCAGATAGTATGGATACTCCATTGTAAGCCGATAGTATGCATAAACCATATCAAGCAGATAGTATGGATACTCCATTATAAGAAGATAGTATGGATACTTCATTGTAAGCATCATATTAAGATCATTGTGATTTTGAGTTATGTTCTATTTTTACTCAGAAAACAAAATTATATTGGTTACCTGGCAGAGAGGACTAAATTAAAAGCAAAACAATAACAAAAATGAAGCAAAAAAAAACCAAAACAAAAAAAAGACAAAAAACAAACAAACTCCAACACAAATAATAAACTGTGACGATGTGTTTTTTTTTTTTTTTAAAAAAACTGATATTCCCAAAACAACAGCATTACATGTTTATGGAAGAATTAGAAAGCTGCTCTGGCGTATTTGGAGTATGTCAGATTAATGAAACACTACGACAAATGTGGGAAGAAATGATGATATCAGCTCATCGTCAGAGATGCGATAGACTTAACTATTCATACCAAATAGAAGGGAATTTAAAAAAAAATTATTTGACAATAACCCCATATAAATTTACATGAATATCAGGTGTTTAAATACAAAGAGATTTCCTTTCAAATCCGATTATAAATGTGTTATTTTTTTACCTATTATATTTGAAGTTGTGTAGTAGTGAATAGAATGACAATTAATTGTATTTCGCAGCATCGGGCAAAAGTGTTTCGACAAATAATAACTCATATCCAGAAAGTGTTAGCTTTCTTCTGGAATTAGTGGCTGTGTTATATAAAATTAAAAAAATATGACTTGACGTCATATCCTGGCAGTGCTCTAGGTGCAAGATAATAACAACCACGTCGAAAATAAGAACAGTTTGGCATTACTTAAATAGAGCTAGCAAAACATATTTATTATATAAAACAAGAACAAAATACATAGATAAAATAAATAGATAACGAATAGAGACAATACAGAGCAAGTAATGTCTGAGTTTATTTACTATTATTTGAATAAAATAAGTCGATAACGTCTGGAAAAGCGGAGAAAATGGACGGGATAGAGGAAGGCAATATTGACATTTACAGCAGGTCTGGAATTCTAATTTTTGCTAGTAATTCTTTGCTTCTAAAAATCAATCCATGCGTTAAGTGATTTGTCTTAATACTATTCTACCAACGTCTTGATGATACACTAAGTGAGTGTAGGCCACGTTGCACGTAAGTTGTACCATGTGCTTGTTGAATGATTTTCATAATCTGGAAGGCCTTTTTAATATTTTCATTGCGCATTTATTGATTTCATGTTATAGCTAACAAAGTTATAATTCTGTTTTAATATTACTTTTTACAAATGGTTGGATCGAGGTTATCAGTTGTGTATGCCACTCTCTTTCCTTTCTCGGGCATTAGTTTTCACCCTATGTTTCTTTCTTTGTTTACACGCATGGTTAAGCTATAAATTATTTTCATGTGCTTGAAACAATTCTTTATTTACATCAAACCGACCCGGTGGCCATAGCGGTTAGAGCGTCCGCCTTGGATGCGAAATGTTTTGACTCGAACCCCGACCGAATCATACCAAAAACTTATAAAAGTGCACTAACAGCTACCGCGCTAGGCGCTCAGCAATAAGAGGTTAGTGTCAGGACTGGTCGACCTGTTGTCTGGATAATGTTGATGGGCGGGACATGTTACTTGTCTGCGGCAAGATGTCCCAGTGCTAGACAAGACTATAAACTGCCACACTGCAGACATCGTAGAGATATGACTGTAGAATTATTAAAGCTACTTTGACAATTCTAATATCACACACACACACACACACACACACACACACACACACACACACACACACACATTCACTTATGCTTGCAAAAACATGATCTAAGTATATCCGAAGTTGTCTATTTACTAACACTCCATGGACATGACCTACATAAACCTGTTGTAAGTCTATTGTACAAAAGGTCGCTTCATCGGTTGGCAACACCCACTGGAATTTAATATGGGTAGCTTTTATTTGCAGGTGTTAATTGGAGATTTGTCATCAACAAGCAAACAGTAAGTGGTTAAAAATGAAAATCGGTCATAACGATGTGGTAAGGCAAAGAACTAGTATTGTCCTGAATTTCGAGTCCTATTCAGATTATTATTATGAGAGAGAGAGAGAGAGAGAGAGAGAGAGAGAGAGAGAGAGAGAGAGAGAGAGAGAGAGAGAGAGAGAGAGAGAGAGAGAGAGAGAGAGAGAGAGAGAGAGAGAGAGATATGCAAGCCACAGTGTCCTTTGTGCACTTCGTTTCAGTCACTTGCATTTTAAAAAAAAGTACAAGTGTGATGTGTACTGAATTTTAAGTGTTGCATGTATCATTTAAAACATTTAGAATACCTAATATACGGGCATACTTGGATCATTGGTCACTGCTAGATAATTTGATATAAGGGAGGGAAAATCTCTAGTTGTCTTTCACCGAATGCATTCCTGAACCTGAATGAAATATGTTAAGTCCTTCTTGTGACAATCTTGGCAACTAATTATACAAATCGGAACGAAGGAAAGAATGAAAGGGAGAAAAATAAAGTTTTTGGCGTTTCACTTCAGATAATTTAGTTCTGTGCGAAGCAAACAATTTTTTCGGTTTACATTTTCTTTCCTTGTCTAACAGTTTTGTTGCTGTTAATTAAAAAGTTGTTTTACTGAGGTTGCCTTTATCAGGCGATATTGTTTGCTAAAAAGAATAGCTATGAACTCTTTAAATCATTTCCTGTGCAAAAACAAAATTTTGGGTAATTAATCACATGTCATAAATTAATATACATGTCGAATATTAATTACAACAAATAACTGATACTATTACCGAATTATAATTTTGTTTGAAAAGCACGAATGAGAAGATCGTGAATTTCTTGGATCTCTCACTAACAATCACGAGGATGACAGTTCCACTACTGCCAAATTCTTGACAGTTTCAGATATTCCCCCCTCCCCCTCCCTAATAAGAATCAAGAAATTATGCAGCATTTCTAAAAACTACGTTTGATGTGTTTTGAGATTACATGACTTAGAGAGTTTCGTTTAATACCCGCTGTAAATGGAGTATATCTAGTCAGAAAAATAGGTCAATATCCTACTGATTTATGTGCATTCTTTCGATGACAGCGTCATAGGTAAGCAGTGATAAGGACGATTGTATTTCAGATTTAACTGCGTTTGACAAAAGTCCAATTAATGCAACCACATGGATCATTTATTTATATTCATTGTCATCTATTTAAAAAAGCAATGTCGACGCCCAGAATAACATCTAAGTATAAAAAGATTACAAATACATTTCAATAAATTAACAAAGGAGAAATAAGTCACCTTGAAGAAGATACGTCACAATTAAAGAAAGAAAAATATCACTTTAAATAGGACAAATGATTTGTCTCTCTCTCTCTCTCACACACACACACATGCACACACAGACACTCACTAAGGCACACACAGACACACACACACCCTATCTCTCTCTCTCTCTCTCTCTCTCTCTCTCAAAAACACACATTCTGGCAATACACACATGCACTCTCTCTCTCTCACACACACATACACAAACACACACACAAACACACACGCACACGCACACATCATGTCTAGCGTCTGTATATCTCGTGCAATTTAAATTCCATCTTTACAACAAATTCAAAATCTTTGATTACTAGCACGCAATCATGCCCCAAATGCAGAGTATATAAAAGCAATATAAATCTCACGATTAATACCCATTTAACGGATTTGTCCTGGGGAAAAAGTGTACAGTTAAGATTTAGGGGAATTGCATTCCTTTCTTGATATGGACTTAAATTATACTGCTGCTACTCCCTTTTCTTGTACCATGATATGGACTTAAGTTATACTGCCGCTACTCCCTTTTCTTGTACCACGATATGGACTTAAGTTATACTGCCGCTACTCCCTTTTCTTGTACCACGATATGGACTTAAGTTATACTGCCGCTACTCCCTTTTCTTGTACCATGATATGGACTTAAGTCATACTACTGCTACTCCCTTTTCTTGTACCATGATATGGACTTAAGTTATACTGCTGCTACTCCCTTTTCTTGTACCATGATATGGACTTAAGTTATACTGCTGCTACCCCCCTTTTCTTGTACATTGATATGGACTTAAGTTATACTGCTGCTACTCCCTTTTCTTGTACCATGATATGGACTTAAGTTATACTGCTGCTACTCCCTTTTCATGTACCATGATATGGACTTAAGTTATACTGCTGCTACTCCCATTTCTTGTACCATGATATGGACTTAAGTTATACTGCTGCTACTCCCTTTTCTTGTACCATGATATGGACTTAAGTTATACTGCTGCTACTCCCTTTTCTTGTACCATGATATGGACTTAAGTCATACTGCTGCTACTCCCTTTTCTTGTACCATGATATGGACTTAAGTTATACTGCTGCTACTCCCTTTTCTTGTACCATGATATGGACTTAAGTTATACTGCTACTACTCCCTTTTCTTGTACCACGATATGGACTTAAGTTATACTGCTACTCCCTTTTCATGTACCATGATATGGACTTAAGTTATACTGCCGCTACTCCCTTTTCTTGTACCATGATATGGACTTAAGTCATACTGCTGCTACTCCCTTTTCTTGTACCACGATATGGACTTAAGTTATACTGCTGCTATTCGCTTTTGATATGGACAAAAGTCAAACTAGATGAAGAGAACGTGAGAAGAAATCATGGAGAAGCTCATAAAAAAACACATACGTACTCACTTTAACACACACATACTCACAAACATACAGAAGATTAATCATTATTTGTTCCACGACTCAGAAAGTTCGCCATTTTCTTGCAGAAGTACTGTTTTTGTGACGTGTAACAGGTTATTCATGTATTTGACGAGTTCGAGCTGTCAGCTCTCTATTCAATTTGAGTCAGTCCTCATGTGTGTACGTATGTGTGTGTCTCCGTGCGGACAAGAGAGATAGTGTGTCATTATTAATATTGCATGTACGAAGAGCGGTTTTCATTTTCATGCCAATTTTCAGTCTCTGATGTTTATTTTAAAATTTAAAAAACATTAATTTGAAAAACCCCCCCCCCCAAAAAAAATTATGTAAATCATGGCTGTCGTTTGGGGCCCAAATTTTTAACGTGGCAAATAAACCCTCAAACATTTTTAATTTGTTGCGGGTTTTCGTAAAATAACGATTGTTTTTATAAATTCGAGTTATTCATAACTAAAAAAATGTGCTGAAAGTTCGTGGGTCAAAAGGGTGGTGTACCGTACAGAACCCATGTGTCACCCCCATGGACCTCCTTCCTGCAAAAAAAAAAAACAACAAATTGTATAGACAATCACGTGCAGTAACTCATTTTGTCACCCCCATGGACCTCCTTCCTGCAAAAAATTTTAAAACTTTCAGCCCTTTTTGGGTGTACCTCTTGTGGGGTTTTTCCTGTGGTCGCCCCCCACTCGCTATTAAATTGTGAATCTTTTGAAAATCTTTTTTTAATAATTTTTTAAAAAATCCAAATGCGAAAATTGTATACGAAAGTTTTTTAAAGTATTGAAATTTTAACGTTTAAAAAAATGTGCCTATTCCCCCTAGTGCGACTAATTGTGGTAAAGTAAATTAATTGGGCGGAAAACGGTTAATTGAAGGCGGTAATTTTCTTTGGGGAAAATGTGTAAAAACTCCAAGAGAGTAAAAAATACAATTTAGCGGTACGGTGTCCCCCACGGTAAATTAAAGGTTTATGCCTTCTGGGCGTTTCCCGAAGAAAACGGTTTGGATTAATTTCATGCCCGTAATTGAACGAAAATTCCCAACCTTTGTTTGTTGTTACTACATAAATTGTTGTTTATTTGGCATGAGAAAAGTAACATAGCTGCCGAAGAGAATGGACATATTTTCTCGAACTCTTGCTTACACGAGATATATACGTTTACATTTCAAAAAAGTCAATGATTTTCTTAAATAGGCTCGGCAAGCAACTTAAAGTTTTAACATTTTTGCATCTTTCACTTAGCGTGTAGATATTTTGAATTCTACTCATTGTTGAATTTTGCTTTTTTTGGTTTATTTCGTTTTTCTTTTCTTTTTTCTTTGCATTGAGTTAGTTTGAATAGTAATTTATGTATTTGCCTTTGAATAAGGTTACATAATCTAGAGAAAATATACGCTATTTATATAACTTGATCAGTTGATTAACTGGGAAATACACTGTTTTTAAAGAAATCTATTCTAAACAGTTGTGTGAGACCTAGAATCCTAAAATATAAAAATAGGTGATTTCTACCCACATAACAGAAATGACTCAAGCTCATATAGATGGCATTAAACATGCAGTCACAAAACTGCAAAAAATATTTTGTAACACATGTCGAGGGGAACAGGCTTATAGCTTTACACCCCACGGGATGTCAACAAATTGATTTTGACGATAGTTCAAATTGTCTCAGGCAAGGATATTCTGATTGCCCTGAGGGCTCAAGGAGTGGATGTGAATTCCATTTATAGTTTGCAAAATGGCGGAAGAAACACGTTTATCACGTACCCAAAAGATTACGAAAGTCCAATTTTGAAACATGATTTCTTAGAGGTGAAAGGGCTGAAAGCAACAGTAGTAAGAGAGGTTGAGGCCAAAAAATAGACATTTTTTTCTGACCTTTCTCTCGAAATTAACAAACTTGTAGAGAAGATACAAAACAAATTGAAAGCTCAGGTTTAGGTCATAAAATAACTACAATATGGGGGTTCAGCAACATAAAATCTGGTGTAAGGATTTTAACGGTTCAGAAAGAAGATGCGAAAAAAAAATCCCTACGTATTTTTACGTCATGGGATTTCTCGTCAAGACATAGTATAGAGGGTGCGAAAACGACTGCCTATGACCAAGATATAAACAGGTGGGGCATGGACCAAATGATTGCAAAAATCAACCAGCCTTCCCTCAAACGTATGCAAACACGAGACATTAACAAACTCCTAGAACAGATATCAAATGCACAGGAAATAACAGTCAGACAGAGACGGACAAACAAGAACCTGGAAAATCGCCATTAGAGATAAAAAAACCGGGAAAAGGAAAGAATCCGGGGAAAAAAGTAAAGAGAAAGAAATGGAGGGGCAAGATGGAAAAAGTATTAATCTACCAAGGGAAATCTGAAAGGGAAAAAAAGGATTTTTTAAAACCCTTAAAAGGGCGTAATGTTTGGGATATTGTTAGGTTTTCCCTTTTCGTGCATTGGAAATTAAATGTCCCCGGCATGTTGTGCATGAAACGAGTTTGTTTGGGTTTTATATGTTAGTTATCTGTAAAAAGTTCTCGAGGTGGTTTAAAAGTTTTGAGTAAGGTTTTTATACCTTAAAAATATTTTTTGTGGGGAAGAAGTTTTTGTTTGTGGTCTACGTAGAGACTGTATTTTGTTAGTGTAGTGGTGAGAAATTGTATTTCGTTATTTCTAATCAAGTATTTTCCGGGAGAAAAAAGGTTGAAAAAGCTTTTTGATTTTGTCTAAAAAGGAAAGAGAACCTAAAAATTGTGTTCACGTATAAATTCTGGCTTTTTGACCGGAATTGAACTTCAGATTATGTCAATTTAGAACTGTTCGCAGGATTTATGTTTTCATATCATTAGAACAAACTTTTGGATTTCTATGTGTATGACGTGGTTGATACAAGCCAGAGCAAAAATTATGGAAAATTTTTGGCTAGTCGAAAAAGATATCATACAATTATATTTTCTAGAATAGTTATTAATAAATATTAATTTAGGCGGATTCGAAAAGGTTATGAATTCGAGAGCGGGAGATAGAGGGAGAGAGATGGAGAAAGGGAAGGAGAGAGGGAGGGAAAGAGGGAGGGAGGGAGGAAGGAAGAGAGGGGAAGGGGAGAGAAATGGGGAGAGGAAGAGAAGGGGAGGGGAAAGGGAGAGGAAGGAGAGGGAGAGGAGAAAGGGGAAGGGAGGAGAGAGAGATGAATGCAGAATTGTGATTATAAATGAATCGTAAATCGAGTATCAGTATATTTGCCCATGTAAAAGCAATGACTTATTTCTAGTATAGGTCAGTATTGACGAACATATTGTTTTAATTTTACAAGTATAGATATCTTAGTGTAAAAAAGTGTTTGGCGGAATGGGCTAGACGGGACGGTGTGGATAGCAACATCTAGCTATGAGATTTCATTGATATTTTTAATTGATAAAATTCTACAAGACTGCGAGAGACCAGTTTGTACACATAATGTTGATTTCCAGATGTTACAACTGCAATCGTAATGTAAAGTTCTTTTCGGTGATGATAAAGCATCGAAGTCCAATAGCAATATCTTAAACATAAGACAAATGAAGCTGATATACAAAATTATTAAACTCAACCACAGCAGAAATGTAGTTGTTCAAAGTAAAAAGTACTTTTTTGATGATGGATCGGAATTATGTACTTCAAGTCCTTCTCGGAGCCTACAACAGTTTAGCAAAGGTAAATATGACCATAAAGCAGATAATGCGGAATATTGGAGAACATTTTCAGCTGATGAAATTAATTCGATGACCGACAATGATAGCATACTGTATAAGCTTTTTTCTTTCTGCCTGATAGCAACGGACTCAACCATTTTGTGGTTCAATCAAAATAAAAGCCCTTATGTAATTCGCATGTAAGTTTTACAAGTTCACAACACAACAATGTTTGAAAATTTCTCTTTTGAGGGTCAAATATGCTTTTAAAAGGTTAGTGGAACTATGTTAGGTGGTTGCTATTTTGGTTTTAAAAATGTTTTATTGTTTACAATTGAAAATCAAAAGAGCCAGGCACAATTTCTTCCATATTCATTGCTTTGAGGTGCGAGATTATAAGGAAAAATAAGGCCTGACGTGATAATAAGTCATGCACAAGTTTATATATACATATATGCAAATAAAAGAACAGTTCTTAGATTATTGAACTTTATACTGGCATTCATGGACAAATAAATTAATAATATTTGGATTGCAGCAAAATACATTCGAATACTTGTAAATGTATATGCATATATTATTATTACTCTACGTGTTGAAGTAACAGAAAGAAGTGAAACCAATAATTTAAGTAAATCAGCAATTTATTTTTTCAAAGGTACATAATTTAAGAGAAACTTACATTATTATGAATTAAATTTAAAACTAATCCTAGATGTCCTATCACAAGTATGAAATGTTCTTAATAAGTTCCAAGTCTTGAATGCCATGACCTATAACAATGGTGCACTACAGAAGTTTTTTCTTAAAGAATTAACAATTGTTCCAAAATAGCGCGCCTCCATAGTCACTTCGCTCTTAGTAATTCCAACGAATAATTTAAATAAATAATTCCTCGGATTTGTATCTGAAAATAACTTTACAATAACTAAAAAATTTTTATTAAAAAATGGAATCACTTATTTGAGTACCAAATCCCATTTTTATATACTATTCCTCTTGATCTAGCTGTGAGTAATTTTAGAGGACACTTCGTATCAAATTGTAAACAAGTCTGTTTCTAGAATATTCTGTAGCAAACAAATATGTTAATATCTTAATCACAAAATCATATACAAGCACTAGGTATGTAAACCTGTTAATAAATTACCGTTATTTAAAATCAAAATTTACTATCATGGACAAAAGTTAAGCAAACAGCATAGTTATCCATAGAAACAGTTATATAGACAAACACAAATACACATACATGCATATGCACATACATATACTCAACTACTTAAATATGTATAATTATACACATAAATGTATACTGCTTAGTCCAATGATGACTGTAGTAATGTGCCGACATTAAAGAAATCTAAATGACAAGATTTATTCAGCAGATAACCGAGCCATTGGAGTATTCTTTTTGTAGTGACCCCTACCATCAATACCCAAGTTACAAAGAAAGTTTACCAAAGGCTTATGAATAATCTGTGACATTACGATAAGAAATTCAGGAAAACAAGAGAGAAGGCAATGTAAATAGAAAATAATGTAGAGAACAAGGATTTTGATAACACATCTTATTATCTTATCTGATGTCTTTACTTTTGACATTTAAAACACAAATGACAATTTAGTAGAAATAATAATTTGTATTAATACTAATGGTATCAAGAAGTGCTTTAGTGTACGTTTGCCAATATACTGTTGTTTTACCCTTTTCGAATATAGGTTCAGTTTCTCTTACTTACACACAGTTCATTTGAATATATTTTTTGTATGTCTATTTGTTTGATGCGTTTATTGGTTGTTTGGTATTAACCTTAGGTGTAAGTATATATTTAAAATTCTTCAGGTCAGTAGATAACACCCATATATCGACTTGGCGTATGCAACACAATGAGGTCACTATTGTTGTAGATAATATAATCCTTTGTTGATGATTTTTAATTTTTTCTTTCCAATTAATTTTGCAACTTATGTATTAAAATGCTTTTTATATTGTCATTGAATTAGTTGTGAACTGGACATAGAACGTACCATCAACATGCATTTGATCGTGTGCTTTTATTATATCATCTATAACCTCAACGCCTTCTTTTATAGCGTATTGTGATAAATTCGTGTGCCAAATGCATCTAGATCACGTGTAAGGGTTATTGTTCTCAATGTCATCAGTTCATGAGACGAGCTAGATAACAGCAAAAATTAGGCAGGAAGGGTGAACAGACCAAGTTTAAGAGTAGTCCATATTTTAAAATACAATTTTAGCTTCCTACAAAAATGAAAACGCAAGTTTACTAAGGCTAAACAAAGACTTCAAACCGACTGAGACTTCTAACTGGGTTAGCTCATTTTTGTTATTTTATCTTTCGACGTTTGTATTTTCAAATTTTTATGTGTCCTCGTTTACCGACCCGGGAAACGCACTGTAGGTCATCACCTTCCTGCTGTTGTCTTTCTCAACCAAAATTTTATTGAGACTCACTCAATGTCGCGACCGAGGATTATGTAAATTTATCGTGATGAATCCACGAGAAATCGCTTGTGCTTTGGTTAAGTTTCTGAATTTAATCATATCCATGTCCCTGAACACCAAGTCTGATGAATATTTCTTAGTGTTTTGTGTTTTTGTGTCTGTGTTTTGGTGTCTGACTCGGGAAAATGGATATGATTGTTTGTATAGCATCACATCATCGTATACCACAAAATTATTTACATCATAGGACATCCATATGAGCATAATTATATCGGTGATAAAAAAAAAATTCTTACCGTCACGTAAACTTTTTTGTTTTTCATTAAAATCTCTAGCAGTCGTTCCCCAAACTGAATCTGGATGGTCCCTAAAAAAATTACCCTTGTGAGCCTTTATTACTTTAAGCAACAAGGGGTTTCCCCGCCCCAGAGGACCTAGATAATTGCTTGATTAATTGTGGGGGGGAGAGTGACTTTTTCTTTTGTTTCGTGTGCGGGAAAATTCCCCTGTTGTGGTTTTAAAAAAAGGTTTTTTTTGTTTTCAAAGCAGGTCCCATCGGGCCCGGGGGATTAAAAACAATAACGCGGGAAAAAAGCGTTACTTACAGGAAGGTGTTTTTGGTTTTAAATAAAATAGGGTTTATCTTTGTGAAAAATTTTAAAGGGGGATTTGTGCTTACGGGAAAAAAATTCTGCAGATGCACAATTACCAAACCTTCCCTTTTTGTATGTTATTTTCTGTGAAAAGGGGCCCCCCCCCCCCGTCGATTTTTGCAGGCCAGCTGTTTTTCGGGTAGGGCCCGGATGTTTAATTTTTCAGGAATTGTCTGGTTGATTTCAGGAGCTTGTGTTTGTTTGTTTTTTTTGGCACAAAAAATTAACGCAAGAAAAAGGCCGTTTTTTTTGTCCAAAGTGATAACCAGATGATTTTTTTTCCTCCGTTATTGCCTTTGCTCAAATGCCCCGAGTCATTGCGAGTTTTGAACCCTCCGTAGTAAATTTCCCGATGTAGAAAATAATTTGACCATTAAATACGGTCATCAACAATCCAGATATACCTATCGGGAATAGTTAATCATTGTGACGAAATAGTCGTTATAGCATTTCGAAAAGTCCATTGAGATTTATCCCACGTTAATGAGCTCTCAAAACACTAAAGAAAACCACCTAATATCAAGAACGGGTTTTGTTTCTTTAAATTCCCCGGAATCTAAAATTAAATTCTTGTTTGCATGTAACAGAAATAATTGCTGATGAAGAGTATTGCGAACTATCTTTCTACTTGCAATTATCAGATCAGCAGGACTCAACATCTTCCAAAACTCGTTTATAAGAGTTTCTGAAATTTCTTCAAGCATTATTTCACATTGAACTTTATCTGGTTGTAGGATGATTAACTTTTTAAACTCTTTCAGCGTTGAATCAATAGCTCTATGATTATCGAATTATCTCCTCATAATAATCTATGAACCTTTTCAGCCATTCATGCGGAGATTATCCAACAAAATGTAGTGGTTGACAAAGATCACCACACATGATAACAGTTTTTCGAGTCTATACCCAATCAAGAAGCATTTTTAATACCTCCAAGGATGCCGTGCATACTTCATCCCAGAAAATAATTTAGGAACATATTTCTCACCCATTCGTTCAGGTGTCCACGTATCTCCCTTCCATTGAATGAAACTATGAGATTTAACTCCTCGCTCTTTTATCTCTCGACAATTAGGCAAGTCGGAGTTAGTACAATCATGTCAAGATTCCGAAATAATTCAGTCGCACATGTTGTTTTATCAGAACCGCCAAACCGGTTGAAATAAACGGTCTCATATCTGGCCACAGGATCTTATACAAATAGAGCCGATGAAAGTTTTGACATCTATTTATTTTTGTAATGTTTCTTCAGACCCATAATCAGCAGATTTAAAATAACTAAAAATTCAGAATAACTACGTATCTTTTTCATTTATAACTCTCCACTGGCCTCGTGAAGCGATATAAATTCTTAAGTTACAATCATCTAAGAAACGTAAATTTTCTTCATTAATATGAATTTAATCTTTTACAACTCTAACTGCGTTATCAGGAAACCTATTTATCATCAATAACAAATATATTGAAACATATGCGTTATCAGGAAACCTATTTATCATCAATAACAAATATATTGAAATATATGCGAGCATCGAAGATCTTAAATGAGTAAACTGCGAGGAATCTCCATCGATGTAACTTAATTGTGCTTAGTTTCTCTCCGTCTGATAAGCAAACATTATTCCGACTTATAAATATATTTTCCTCCGTTGTATCAGCAATTATAAAAATCGATCTCAGCATTGTCGATTATTAATCTTGCACAATGCCGTTTATAATCATACTATGCTCATTGTGTAAAGTTCCCAATTATTTTTCTGCCTAGATCCTTTGTTATTGCAACCTTGTTAAAATCTTCATTATCAAGATTTAGTAACCAATCCGTTCTTAGTGAGCGATAGGATATTACTACTTCACTTACTATTAACGATATTAAAAACACCCACATCAAGCATATATTTAAAAGATGGGAGCCCAACTACGATTATTAGAATTATATCCAAACCAAACGTTAACAACCGGATTGAGGCATTTCGGCGAAACAAGCTCTAAAGAACGAATACACTCGAATCCAATTTAATCAAAACCTGGTAAGGGTCCATTTATCGCAACTTTAGTCATTTTGTATATTGAAATATTCAGAGCAAGCTCCTATTCCAAGAAAACTTCCAGGATAACATTTAACGATATTAACTGAGATAACATCCTTATAATCGTATATATCCTCAATAAATTTCGATCTTGTCGGTTTCCATAAATTTTTCTCCTGAGCAAAATGAGCAGCAAACGATGAAACCGTAAAACAATTACTTAATAATTTTTTTCCGCAGTATTATCATTTTTGTGCATATCAACGCCATAGTTTTCATTTCCGGATGGAATGATTCAGATCGATAAAAATCTCCACTAGGCCGTACAAATTGATCATAATAGCTATACTCGGCACTTTGAAACAACCACGCGGATACAGGATCGCTTTTACTAATTTTGTAAATAAAATTGAACTTATCACCGTTATAAAATTTCAGTTATATTTCGTAGAAATAATGTTACGTTCGATGACCACGCACGCGCGTGATGATCAATAATCTATATCGGGTTCCCTTTGATATATATTTTGCTTTGTGTAAAATGTCGCCCGTTAGCGATATTATATTTATCGGAAATTTTAATCTCTTTTCCAGTTCAGCAAAGAGCAGCAGGGAGGGTGAATCCTACAAAATTTTGCTTGTGAAATTAACCTGAAATAAGGGTTCATACAGAGGCTAAAAAAAGGTCAATAACCCCCAAAACAAACCCAAAACTTTTATATTACGTAGGGTTTAAAAACCCGAAAATAAATGCATGAGGTTGCTCATTTTTTTTTTATACTTTATTGTTTTTTCCCCCTGATTTTATCGAATATTTTTTTCGTTAAAAATCGAGCAAATTTGTAGAGATTCACCCCCCCTGCTGTATTTTTAAAGCAATAGGTCGTCATAGGCGTGCCTTTTCGTAAAAAAAAATTCAGTGGGGTACCTTCAAATGCCTTCGTCTTCACATCCCCCAAAAGTGCTTTCCCTTGTTCTCTATCGTCTTCTTCATTTTCGGTTCAAATGTATAGGCAAATGCCAAGACTGTGTTTTCGGTCCATGTGTGGACAAGCTATACGGGAAAATTTTCGGCCCCTGTTTTTCGGTTTTTATCCCTCTTGATCGTTTTTTTCGGCCATTTTGCCCAAGGGGGTTTTCGGCCCATAGGTTTCTATCCGGCCGTTTTTTCGTCCTGTTAATTTTTTTCTTTTAATCGGGTTTGGGGGTCGCTAAAGTGATCGGGGAAAATTTGACTTAGTTCAGACCAACCACGCAATTTGCATTTTTCCCCTTATAGTACGGAACGGTATTTGGGTAGTTAGTTAGAAACTCCCCTTACCCCGTAACGTTTTTCCGCAGCCCTGAAATTTCCCGGGTTCTAGTAAAAAAACCCTGGGGTTCGCTTGCGAGACTTTTTTTTTATCAGGTTTTTATAAACAAACCCACTATAGCCCGGGCACTTTTTATTGGGACAAAAAGATTAGTGTGGGTTTATTGTTTGTGTGAACATCCACAGGCTGTTTTTCCGCAAGACCTGAAATTTCCCCGGGCCCGCTTGCGGACTTTTTTTCTTTTAGTTTTCTACTAAATTCCCACTATGATTCGACACTTTTTTGGGGCGAAAATGCTTTAGCTGTGGGTTAGGTGGGAAACGATATATCAGAGCTGAAATTTTTCCCCGGGTTTAGGACAAAGCCTGTGGTGGCTTGCAGGCGTAGGGTTTGAAAAAAAGGGGGAGGTTAAAATTTTCAACAAACTACCCCATCCTTCCGGGCCCCCCTTTTTTAATAGAAAAAATAAAAATTTGGGGTGCTACAAGAAGTGAAAAAAATTTGGGTGTAGCATTTGATAGAATGTGTATGCGACTGCGAACGACAAGACCTGTCTCATTGTTCCCGCATACGGAAATCGGGGGTGTTGATGGCTGCCCTAGGCGCTATCTGGTCAGGGTTCCCCCTAGTGGCGATTGGGGCTGGCGGGCGGAGACAGCGGTGTATGGGGCTAGGTTGGTATGTGGGCTGAAATGTACTCGTTAGCCGATGCGGACAGAGTGCCTTAGTGCGAACATTTTGGGGGTGGGGTTTCTTGCTGCGCCCGAACCGTGTTGTGGGCCAATTTGACCCTTGATCGCAGCCGAACGCAAGGTAACGATAATAGGTAATATTGTCAAAAAAAAAAGATTTTTTTACCCGCCTGACAAATTTCGCAAGGGAAATAATTTTATTGCTCAAAAAAGTTTAGGCTAGTTTTGGCTTTTTTTAACTATTTTAAAATAAATGGTGTTTTTACGGGTTTTTTAAAAATTTTAAAAAAAAATTGTGGTAAAACATGATATTAATAAAAATTTTTTTTACTTTTTTGTCGATTAAAAAAGAAATTTTAGGATTTTTTTTTCGGCACCAATTTAATTAAAAAATTATTATAAATATTATTTAATAAGAATTTTGGGGAAACCATTCAGCTAATTAAGTCGAGGCGTTTGAGGTTTAAAAAAATTTTTCCCTATCCGTGTGCGTCAAACAAAAACACATCGCGTCAGGAATTCTTTTAAATTTGGGATACAAAATTTTATCTAAACCCCGAAAACAGTCCCATAAAGTATTAAACCCTGTGTTAGATCAAAAAGAAAGAAATCAAAAAAAAATAGAAAAAAGAACTAAGAAAAAAAAAAAAATTCTCGAAAACCCCACCCCGAAAGCAAGACGCCCCGAAATGCCTGAAAATGAGCCCAAGCCGTGTGAAAATAGGTGCTATTAAAAAAATTTAAAAATTTTGGGTGAGTTTGTGAATTAAAGCCCCGTGATATAGAAGATTTAGCGCTTTTGGTAAAAATTATTTTAAAAAATTTTTTAAACCCTAAATTTGCTGAAAAATTGTGTAGTTTTAATTGGTACAAATGGATTTTGTAACACAGTTAGGGGGGTCGAAAATGTGTCCTAAATTATTTCAGTATATTAACTTTATCAAAAACCCCAAGCGCAAAAACGCCCCCAACCAGTTCCACAAATCCAAAAACCACCAAAGCAACAAAAAAACGCCAAAACAAAGAAACAGGGGAAATCCCCACCCCCTCAAACAAAAAAATTTTTCAGAACAAACAACAAAAATTATTGTACAATCCCCAAAATAAAAAGAAAAAAAAAAAAAGTGGAGGGCCGCGGTCCTCTTTCGAATGGTTTTTACCGCGCCCCCAAAAAAAGTTCTTTGATTTTGAACGACTAAAAATTTTGTTTGGGGAAACGAGTGGTAATAACCCCAGAATCTAACGAGCGCGATATTTGTAAACGAAAATTTAGGGGCGGTATTATGGTATTTGGTTCGATATTATTAATAAAATTGCCGTGATATTAAGTGTAAGTCACAGGATTAGATGCAATTAGTGTAAAATTAAATTTTAAAAAATGATTTGCTGGTCTCAAAGTGGACCAACCTGGTAGGGCAATTAATTCCGAATACGTTTAAAATCAACTACGGGAGGGTTTTTTTATGTTGTTCGGGTTTTTTTAGAAGCTGCCCCAAAAAAACAAACCTTGCAAAGCGTGTGATGAAAGTATTGAGTGTTCGTGAAAAAAGGGTTAGGGTTGTGGTCTTGTATAAAGTTTCCGATAAAGATGATATCCGATTAACGCGCCAAACCCCTTTTGTCTCGCGGTGAAATTGCCCGTACTGAATGGCCCCGTGAAGAAAATAAAAACAAACCCCTTCAAAAACTGCAGAAAGGCGTGCCATCTTTGTGAAACCTTTACAGAAAAGAGAAAAAAATTCCCCCAAAATTTTAGCGGAAGGGCCCACCCCCCCCAACCCCCCAAACCCCCCCAACCAAAAAAAAAAAAGATTTTTTCAGGGGGGGGTGAAAGCGTTTGAATAAAATTTTAAAGTAGCTATTACCGTTGCGAATTTTAGAAGCACGTTCAAATCAACGAGGAAAAAATTTAACTTGGTTTTGATAAGTGATTTTTTGCCTCAGGCTTTTATTAAAGTCGAAGGGAAAATATTAAAAAAGATAAAAGATATGCAACAAAAAAAGTGGGTTTGTTTTTAAGGTTTTGGGTTGTTTGAAAGCGCTACGTAAGATTGACGGAAAAAAATTGAAATCAATTCAAAAAAAATGTTTACGAGCGACAACCAACTTTGGGTTTTTCAAGAACGCGACGATTTTTCAGATCGTGGTCCTTTAATGTTGTTTGTAAAAAAAACTTCTGTTCTCCCGAACAAAATTGAAAAAGGGACAAATGTTTTGCTAGAAATCCCCGCAGATGTAGAGGAATGAAATTAATGTAGATCCAGTTTCAAATTAGGTTTAGATCACGCGGCGTGTTAAAGGAAATAGAAAATTTTCATGTCAATTCCCTTCCATATTTGGATTTTGTGAAAAGTCGAAAAGTCATTTTCGGAAAACCCAAAACATAAGTTGTAAGTACGAAAGTGCAGTGGGTGAGGGTAAAACCCCCGCCCGGGGATCTGGGGATGGGGAATTCTTACAAAACTTGTTTCTGGATGTCAGAATGATCCCATCAATACATGAAGAACAACGTTATATCTTTTAAGATCAAGGTGGTAATCAAGCTATCATGGCTGCAATGTCAGTGCTATCCCAAAATTTAAGGTTTTTTACCCGGAGTGCCTTGCAAAGGGTTTTTGCCCAAGGAAAAATTTTTTTTGCTTTCAAAAAGCTGCCGAGTAAAAGATCAAAGCGTGTATTTAGTTGACATTCTTGGGTTTTTTAGGGTTTCTTTAAAGGAAAATGGACATCAAGCATTCCGAGGTAATTCTTAATTTTGTCAAAATCATATAGCCGTGCTTTAAACGTCTTATGTCGTTTGTGGGCCCTTTACAAAATGTTGAATGGTTCCAAAAATTTAAATTGATTTTACAGGCTTTTATCCTGTTTACTTTTCGCTCGAACTTTGATTTGCCAGCAATCGTAGCGATATAATTTTTTAGTATGTTAATGGGAAATTTTGAATTACGAGCAATTGGTTTTATTAGGATGATCTGCCATAGAAGGTGTTGGGGGGAAGAGAGTATTTGGGGCTCCGTAGAAAAAAATTTTTTAATGTGTAAATTTGATTATTATCAGTATTTAAAAAGTATTAATCACGTTAATTTACCTGACTTTGGTCAGATCCGACTGCAACGTCAAATAATAAAAGTGGGAAAAACTATCTTAAAAGGAACACAGAGTGGTTCAAAAAATTTCGTTAACGATCGTCTTTAAAAACTTTAATAAAACAAAAAAATCAAAAAGTTTTCAAAGTGACTTTTTTGCGGCAGTATAGGTTTTTTAAAACGGGTGGTATTTCCCTTTTTGCGCTATACCCGCATTAATGCCCCGCACCCCCGTTGTTGCAAAAAAACGCATTTTGGCGGTTGGAAAAGCCCCTGGTGGCTTAAAAAAAGCGACCGGCGGGGGAAAAAAACGAAAATCTAAAAAAGGGAAAAGGGTTTAGATTACCCGGGACCCGCCTTCGTGGTACGGAAAAGGTCTAAGACTTCCCGGGCAGTTTATAATCCGTAGTTAATTTTGATTTACCGTGCGTTAAAAATAAAAAAAAACTTTTGGGGGGTTTTTATGCGGATCAATTACCAAAACAAAAAAATAATATGAAAAAGGTATTTTTTAATCCGATCAAAAATTTTTGGACCAGGTACCTTTGGGTGGCGAGGGAAAAGAACCACGTGGAATTTTTTATTTTGATTCATAATGATTAGCGCACCAAAAGATTTATTCTTTGTCAGTAATAATACTGCCAATTGGATTCAAAGTTAACTCCAAAAATTAGATCCCCCCAAATTGGGTCGAGAATCTAAAAGTAGAGTATTTCCCGGATCGCCCCGAAAACACCCCCTAAAGTCGTGCTGTTTTCCACTTGCCCTTAACAACAGCCCGAAATTAGGTAGTATTTAGGAAGATTTTTGTGGTAAGCTCCCGCCGGCATTTTTTTAAAATGCAACACCCTCAACTTTAAAATGGATTGGATTTATAAATATTTTAAATTGGATCAAAAGGTGTTATTTTTGGACAAACATTGCGATTAAAGACAAAATTTTCGTACCCCGACGTACTTACGAAATTTTCTGCTTTTATGATAAAATCGTAAATTTAAGGAAGGTAAAAATACAGGTTGGTAAAACATTTTTGATTTTTTTTAAAAAAGGGCGGGGAATTTTTAAGGGACGTTATTTTGAACCAAAAAAAAATTTTTTATTTGGAAACCCAAATGCGATATGATGTCACAAAAAACGGGTAAACAGCTCCCCTTATGGTAACCCCAAATCAAAAAATGAAATTTTTCCCGGCCGTGAATGTTTTTGGTTTTCGCGAAAAATTCAGAATTAAAAAAATTTTGGGAAGGCCCCCCAAATGTTGATTTAAATTAATGTTTTTAAAAAACAAACTCTTAAATTTTTCACAATCGATGAAATATTGTGTTACAGTTGATTTGGGGTTTGGATCGTAGAACCCCAAATAATACCATTTAAAATTTTGGCGGAGATTATGGAAAATATAATTTATATTTATAAAATTTTATATATATATATTATATATAAAAATTTTATATTATATTATAATTTTATATTATTTAAAATATTTTTATATATATAATTATATATAGAGGGGTCGTACTTTTGTTGCGATTTTAGAATTCCATAAAATCATCGATGAGAATTATTTAAAATAATTGGGTTGTGTAAAGTTCTGAAAGGAAAGGGTTTACGCGGCTCATCGAGTAGAAATTTACCTCAAGCTTAGGGGTGTTTTGGAAAATTTTAACTCAAAAACCTACAAAATTCAGTATAAGGGGCTAACTACGTAAAATCAGTTAAAATCAAGATTAATCAAGATGGGCCTGACCAAACTAAAAAATTCACGCCATTATACAAAAAAGTAAAAAAAAATTTGTGAGTATGGGATTGATTAAATTTTTATTCAGTTTTTGCTATTTTTTCTGGGTCCGGGTAAAATTACAACTTTCCGAGCAACCGCAATTATAAAAAATTTGTTTCAAAAAAATTTTAGGTTATTTTTAATATATTGCTAAAAGATAATAATGTCCCTTAAATTGGTGGTATATGTAAAATTTTCAAGCAACGCAACCTACTCTAAACTTTGGAATTTCCACTTTTTTCAGTGTGGGAAATTCTGCGAGGAGTTTTGTACGATAATTAAAAACCCCGAGAAGCATTCAAAATTTTTTTAGTGTTTGCTGCAAAAAATGGGAATTAAAAAAAAATCAAATAAAAGTAAGTCAGGTCTAACTTTTAGATTTGGTAGAGGTTTTACAGGTGTCACAATACAACCTTAAAAAAAAAAACCTTAAAAAATTTTTTAAAAGTTCGCCCAACCTGAATTTTGGTTAACTTTCCACTGCAATTCCAGCAAAAGAGATGCATTAGCTCAGTTAGTGTTTTTTGCTGGCTAAATGTCAAAACCTTTGGTGGACAACAACCAATTTTTGATTAATTCGCAAATAAAAATAAATTGTGGAACTCCCCATTTGGGGTTTTTAGAAATCCCCCCCGGAGTTACAGTTGAACAGATTAAGAGATTCCACGCAGAAAAAAAAATTTTTAAAGGGAAAAAGTCTAAAATGCATACTGTTTTGAACCCCATTTCGTCGGTGATTGAATAAATTTTCCTGATTTGTTGTAGTATTTTTCAAAGTTTTATTGATCGTATGTGGCCCCAAGTTGAACTGTTTATAATTGGGTTTTTTAAAACCAAAAAAAAAATGAGTTTAAACGAGGAAGAAATTTTTCTAAATCCCAATATCGGAAAAAATCCATGGAATTATTTGATTTAAAAATTTTTTCGAAAAAAGTAGATATTTTTTACCCATTTTGACGGTAAAGGTCCCCCGAATGTAGTCATATTTGATTTTGGCCGTGAAACCAAGGGGGAAAATTCGGCAGGTTTTTAGAAATTTTTAAAAGAATTTCTGATATCTTTAAGCGAATCAAAAAAAAATTTTTTGTTTTAGAAAAATTCTTATTTCTTTTTTCCCCTTGTTATTTTTTAAAGCGCCAAAAACGTTTTAAAAAACACTTAAAGGGATCCCTCTCTTTATACATGCAACGAAAAATTTTTTTAATTTTTGCCAAATAAATTTGTAATATTTCACTAAAAAAGGGGTAAACATTTATTTTTTGATCATTATAAAAAAAAGAAGGGGGTGACAAACATTTTTTTACCAGTTTTTAATAACGTCAGATGAAGAAAATCATTTAAAAAGCTTTTTGAAAAATAATTTTCGGAAGAATTAAATCGTGGAAAAAAAGCCCCCACCAAAAAACTTAAATTTTAAAAAAGTATTGGAAACGGACGGAAATTCCCCTAATTTTTTAAAATAAATCCCCATTGCACTGAAATTTAAAGTGGATTAATTGTGAGTCCTGCGAATTTCAAAATTACCCGCCGCGGGGTTTTTATTTTACTATCTAGTATCCATCCCCCCCGGGGGCTCATTGTTTCTGGCCATAAATTCAAGTTTACGCGTGTTATCCAAAATTTGAAATGAATTTCAAAATACAAAACAAGTGGTAATATTTGGCCTGAGGGGAGCGTTTTAAAACAATTTGTACATACGTTCGAGAGTAGGAGAAAAAAAGAGTTTTTTAAGTTAAATGTTATTTTAAATAAAAAGTCGTGTAAAATTTATGACTCAATCTTTAAAACCCCCATTTTTTTAAATGTGTGTAAAAAAATGATTTTGAAATCCGATTCGAAATAAATCGTTTTAATATATAACTCAACATAAATTTTTTCTTTACAGTTTTTTTAAAATAAAAATAAAATTTTTTTTTTTTGGGCCAAAATTTTGATTTTTAAAAAAATTCATCAAAAATAGACTAAAATTTTCAAAAATTAAGATTTTGATTAATTCAGCAAAAAAATTTATCGTTTCCAAAATCTACGATTTCTGAAATAATTTTTCAGTTTTTACCCCTTTTAATTTTCTCCAAACGTTTTAATATAAAAAAATTTATTTTAATTTTTTGTTTGTTAGCATTAATAAAATTTTTTTTTTTGTTTTTTGGGCCCAATTTCAGATTTAGCGATTTTTTATAAAAATTCATGCAACTATGACTCAAATAAATTTTCTACTTTAAGTTTTATAAAAAAATATTTTTTTTTTTGTTTGTTTGCGTAAATAATATCATTTTTTTGTTTTGGGCTAATGTCAGATTGTTTTTTTTTAAAATTGTGAATCTTAGAAAAAAATAAAGATTTTTGAAAAATATATTTAGTTTATTTAAATTTTTATTATTTTTTTTTTTAAAAACACCACACAAATATATTATATATTTTAATATATTTTATTAATATTTATTTATATTTATCTTATATTTTATTTATAAATTATTTTTATATTTTATATTTTATATATGAAATTTAAAAAATTTAAAGCTATTGTTTTGCTATTTAAAAAATTTAAAAATGAGGAATTCAAAATTTTTGAAGGTTTGATGCTGAAAAAATTTTGGTTTGGTTTTAAAGTTTCAAAAAAAAAATTTTTAAAATAAATTCGCATTTCTTCCAATACAGAAAATA
Organism: Potamilus streckersoni; assembly: GCA_016746295.1. NCBI lineage: Eukaryota > Metazoa > Mollusca > Bivalvia > Unionida > Unionidae > Potamilus > Potamilus streckersoni. The sequence continues at coordinate 2,123,080 of JAEAOA010001605.1, forward strand.
AGTCAAATTTTTAAATTTTATGTTAGCTTACCTTTTGGGGAAAAACATAAAGTAAAGCTTTGAGGCTTTTGCACGTTCAATCGAAAGATAAAAAGGCTTATCCAAGATTTGAAAGAAAAAAGTAGACAATCGTGTGATCCCTTGGAAGTTTACTTTTGATTTTGTAAAAAATGAATTTAAAAATGGGTAGCGTAAAGAATAAACCCCCGAACAGTCGGGAGCTAGACAAAACCTTGGAAGATGATAGAATCAATTTTATAAAGTTTTTTATGTACTCAAAAAATGTCTTTTGGTCATATTTATTGAATTTGCGAATTATTGTTTTTTTTTGAAAAGATTGTACCAATTTTGGTGAAGCTAAAATATTTTGGGTGCTGACGTATTGATGGGAAAAATTAATTCTTGGGCTGTTTGTATTTTTGGTTTTATCGCTTCTTTCAAAAACTTTAAATTTTCCTTTATTCCTGTTTAGAATTTATCGGGAATAGCTTGAGGTTAGAATTTTGTTTTTTTGGGATTTCCTAATGTGGCAATAAAATTTCAAACTTTTTATTTTTCCTAAACATTGTATATAAACCTTTTTGAAAAAAAAGTTTATTTTTCCGTTCATATTTAAAATTTTAAAAAAAAAACCCAAAATTATTAATCAAGAGTGGTTTCTTTTAGTCTACAGTTTCGATCACCATTCTGGATGCCCCCGTAATTTGTATTATTTGGGTGTCTCACAAAACTTTTTTCGATTTTATATAAAATTTTTTGTTTAAATCTTATTATTTTACATCTGGTTAGATAAATTTTGTTTTATGGAATTTTCCCGTAAGTTCTTTTTTTGCAAATAGTTTAAGTTCCTATATTTTTACCCCCAATTTTTACTAATTGCGTTTTTCCCCAAATCCAATACCCCATTTAATCCCCTTTTTTGTCCACTACTTTCCCTGTCTGATATCTGCATATGGTCCCCAGTTTTGTTTTCGGATGATTTTACAATAAGAAAAATGTCCCTTTTTAACCCCCCCAAAACCTTTATTTTCGTTTGAATATATATATTTTATTATTTATTTATATAAATTAAAATTATTTTTATAAAATTTATAAATATATTTTACTAATTTTAAATTTTAAATTTGTTTAATTTTAATATGGAAGAATTTCAGCTTTTAGCCATTGTATGATTGTCTTTAAAGGTATTAGGTTAAATTTGTGTTTGTGAAAGACTAGCTTTACGAAAAGAATAAATAAAGTATCCGTGGGCCAAAATGGAATTCGAGAAGTGGTGGTTTAGGTGGTCACTTTTGAGTGGAAAGTTTTTATGTGAAGAACCAAACGGCAGAGAATTATTTTCCCCCCTTTAAACCAAAAATTTTTTTAATAATTTATGTGAAGACTGGGCGATAATTTTTGGGTCTTGGACAAGGAGAACCGTTGTATAGTTGGAAATAATAAAAAAATTTTTTAAGTAACCAAATCCCAAAAAAGGATATTGACGGTTGTTTAGCCCCTTTTGGCGGGGTTCCATCTGCTGGGTATATGGATGATTTTATGAATGATAAACTTAAAATTTCGGACTCAAACCAGAGATTCCGAGTCAAGAATCGTGTGCGGAGGTTCTAACATTTTTCAAAGCGAGGTGGTTAAAGGCTTTACGATTTAAGACTTTAAAAAAAATTTGAATGGGGGAATCCCTTTTAAAAATTTGGTGATTTTAAGGATGTTGCTAAGTGAAAAGTCATTTAAAAAATTAAGATTTCAAAAAATAAAAAAAAACATACGGGAGAGTATTTAAAACAAAATATATAAGGAAAGGGGCTATAACGTTTGTCAAACCATGCATGGATGTGCTGGAACTGTTTTCCACGGCGTGGTAAAATTTTTTTTATGGTTTTATTTTTTTTTATTAAGTTAAGTGTGCCCGATCTGTTTGGTTTTTAGGTTCGGCCGATTTGATCCATTTGTGACCAAGGTGAATTATGTACAGAAACTGTTTATGAGAAAGAAAAAAATCTTCCTAAAAAAACTTGATGACGAATGTCAAAGTTAGACAAACTACTAAATATAGTTATACCGTACCATCGGTAGCGGCTCATTTCGCACAAGAGAAAAATTTTATTGAGGATATACAAAAAAGTGGCATAGAATATGGGCACGGTAGATTATGGAATACTAAATACGAGTATGATGATGTTATTTTCGTCGATATGGCTGCATGTTATCCTGGGAGTTTTCTTGGATGTGGAGAATGTTCTAAATACTTCGACAGATTCGGACACCCTACACATGACATGACCAGAGTTTCGATAAATGGACCCTTACCAGATTTTGACATAACAGGATTTGTATATGTAGAATCATTTGAGTTCGCAAAAGATCTCCATCCGATTATTTATGTTTGGTTTGGAAGACATTTTTCAGAAAAATGTTGGACTCCAATAGTATTATTAAGATATATAATTGATGCTGGAATTTTAGTATCGTTAAAGGTTAATGAAGCGATTATATCATATAGTGCACAAAAACAAGTTTGGTTACCAGAACCTGATAGATTTAATATTGATGGTGCCAGGAAAGAATTTCCTGATCTTGCCGAAGATGACATTATTAAAATTACTAATAATATACGTAAATGCAGGGATCAACATGATGAGAAGCATGAAAAAGATCTTGGTAGAAAGATAATCGGCAAGTTTACTCAAGGCAGTTCATACGGTCATAAACGGCACTGCGTAAGATTGATTATGGACGATGCCGAATTAGATTTTATAATAACTGACTCAACGGAGAAAACACATTTATAAGCCGAAGTAATGATTATTTATCGGAAGTGACCAAACTAGGTACCATTGTGAGCTATATTGAAGGCGACTCACCGCAGTTTACTCATTTAAGATCTTTGATGCTAGCCTATGTTTCTATAAATTTACTGTCTATGATAAATAGATTTCCTCGTTACGCTATTAGAGTTGCTACGGATTCATTTTATATACATAAAAAATATAAGGATTTATTAAATCCGCTACTTGGTAATGGTGAGTGGGGAACATGGAGGATAAAGCAAGAAAATATACTAAGTTATTCTGAATTTGCAGACGTTGAAATTAAGGAAATATATTACAGAAATAATAATCCAATATCAAAGTCATCTGCACCGTCTGTGTACGATCCTGTAGCTCGACATAAGACCGTTTATCTTAATGGATGTGGAGGGTCAGGTAAAACAACTCGTGTGATTAAATTATTTATAACAACAATTCAGATATGATTGTTTTGACACCTACACATAAACTTGCTAGAGAGATAAAAGAACGAGGGGTAAAAAACATGTATATATCATAGTTTCTTTAGATGTTGTGGAGATACGTGGACTCCTGAGCGAATGGGTGAAAAATATATACCTGAGTATATTATATGGGACGAGATATGTACGGTGTCGTCAGAAACACTAAAAACATTCCTTGAATGGTTATTAACAAAAAACACGGCTGTAATTGTGTGGTGATCATGGTCAACCACCACCTTTTGTTGGACAGTCTCCACATGAATGGCTAAAGAATAATATAGATTATTATGAAGAAATATATGATGATCATAGAGCTATTGATGAACCGCTGAAAGAACTTAAAAGATTAATCAGACTACAGCCAGATAAAATACAATGTGAAATAATGCGTGAGATAATTCCAGAAACTACCATGAATGATTTTTGGACTTTATGGAGACCTACTGATTTGATAGTCGCAAGCAGAAAGATAGTTTGTGATGAATTGCAAAGGAAATTATTTATATTACATAAAGAAAAGTTTTCAAATCTACCAGTACCATTATGTTATCGCCCAGCAGATACTCGACGACAAAATATTGATGTTGAAGTTCCTGGTGGAGATACTGAAAGTATCCGAGTACAAAATCTGGTATTGAATGATATTATTTTGATAGATATCAATTCTGTTGAAAGCGCATTGAGTATGGATAAATCACCGTGGACGTTAGGATACGCTATAACGATTCATTCGTCACAGGGATTAACTATCTCTGATACAAATATCTGGATTGTAGATGATCGAATCGAGTGGTCAAACTTAGTCTATCTCGAAGTATCTCGCGCCAGAAGAATAACTCAACTACATAGAATTGTTATAGATTATTTGATAACTGAGGAGATTACTGATAACGCTGATGTAATAAAGAAAAAATTAGCGTCTTATAAACAATGTGACAAAAAAAATAAACGTGACTTTGATATTGATACTGAATTTATTATAAAACTAAGACAATTACAGAATAATCACTGTGAAAGTTGTAACACAATAATGTTATGGCAATATTCGAATAATAATCCAAGACAATTTACCCTAGACAGAATCAATAGTGATCTTGGTCACACACGTGAAAATGTGATGTTGACCTGTCTTGAATGTAATCGACGTTGGGGCGCTGGACGCCCTGGTGCTAGTTTACATAAGTGAACGTGGTGGTAATTGTGTATCCGCAGGAATTACTTGCAATTGTTCACGCACAAATCCACGGTGAGGTGCAGTAGAATCTAGTCTGTATAAGGCAGGTCTTCCAGTAGATCTAACCACGCTAGAAATTGTATGTGTGGTCACACTCCAAATAGGGTCAGTAGCTCGTCTTTTGCCACCCTTCACCTCCCCTGGTTCGTATAAATATCTCACAATCACATTACCTAATACTGGTTGTTGACCTCGTTGTCCGTATTCATAGCTACATGGTATATATTTTTTTGTTATTGCATTAGAAGGTATCATGGAAGCTGCACGAGTAATTTCATCATTTGATGCAGATATCACACTTGGTAACCTTATAACCCATTAACGAGATCTCTCACCGGATTTAAAGTCAGCAGATATGTCCTTCTCATATTGATATCCAAATAACCGCTCAGCAAGTGTTCGATTAAATCGTTCAACAATTGCTTGATCACGATGAATTTCAGTATGCCCTTGTCTGATTTGGACGTTATGTTTTTTCATCAAAGATAATACTGCACCAAGAAATTCTTTACCAGGATCAAATTGTAATAGTTTTGGCCATTGTAGACCACCACGTTGATAAATTCGCTCAAACGCAGATGCTACTTCAAATGATGTTTTTGTTAATAATGGTTCAGCTTCTTTATATCTACTTGCAATATCAACAACAGTCAATGCATATTTGTACGTGCGTGACTTTCGTCCACGTGTTTCAATAGTATCATGTGGTAAAAACAAAATATCTGCTTGGTGAACTTCGTCAGGAACACTGACATCAAAATGTGCATATTGAATTTTTTTGGTGGTGGTAAATAAATTTGCCATATTGCCTGTCGTGCTAACCACACTGCAGCAACAGGATGTGAAACATTTGCTGCTTTAGCAAGTTTAGTGATCGCAGCTCTACCTTTCCAATACCGTCTAGGACTATAATAAATGGATTCCATTATAATAATTATATAATTAATTACCAGCCCCTAACATTAATTTACTTTTCATAGCTGATTTTATTAGGAAACTAGCGAGTTTCTCTCGAACATATTTATTGGGTATAGAATTTAATGCATGAATCAATTTTACATCTGCAAGATGCCGTTGTTGCAAATCTGGATTTTTATAAGCAACGTCGTGAATATGACATGCTTGATCAATTTTATTTACTGGATACTCACCTGGTTTTGGTTGATCTTGATTATCGAGTCGGATATCAAGTCGATTTTAAGGACCACAATAATTATATCCAGGAAGGTGTTTTTCACCAACTTTTTTAGCCCATGGTAAACCGGGTAATTTTCCTAATGATGCGGCTATATCCCCACCTATCTTTGTTTTCCCTGAGATAAATTTATATTTTTGTGTACCACATTTTACACATTTACCCGTTATTGCATGTCGTTTATTTTTTGTTATTATTGTTGTCAATCCAACGGTGGGTGTAGACGATCTACATCGCAAACAATATAGACTCATGCTATTAATAATATGGATACAATAATTGATTTTTCGGCGACACGAAAACAAGAACCAGTAAAGCACCATCCAGCATTACCAAATTCAATAAGAATGATTATAATAGGTCCATCTGGATCAGGTAAAACAAAATTATTATTAAATTTAATAATGAGATGGATGAGATGGAACAGACTATATTTAATAGCACCGTCTGTGGAAGATCAGCATTGTAACGAAGTACTTAAAGATTTTAATGAAAAAGCAAAATCAGTTAATAAAGACGGTGAAGATATTATTGATTTTATCACAGATATAGATTAAGCCCCATCTGTAGATGATTTGGATGGATTCATTAATAATCTCGTAGTATATGATGATGTGATGTTGGACAAACAATCTAATCCAGCTAGAATATTTTCTCGAGGTAGACACTAAAACACAGACGTGATTTATGTCACTCAAAGATATACACAAATACCTAGAGTGATCAGAGAAAATTGTAATATTTTGGTTGTGTTTACTGGAGTAGATAATTATACCATGCGAAATATTCACTATACCTGGTGTTCAGGGGATATGGATATGAATAAATTTAAAAATTTCTTTTCTAAAGCACAATCTGTTCCGTTCGGATTTATAGCAATAAATCTACATGACCCAAGATCCAGATATCGTATAGGTCTAGATAAAATATTTGGTTAATCCCTGATAAATCAGGAGCAGCAGGGAGGGTGAATCTCTACATGATATTGCTCGAAATTTTCACGTAAAAAATAGTTCAATAAAGTCAGGGTAAAAAAGTCAATAATAGTATAACAAAACTGAGCTTACCTCATAGTATTTATTATGCGGTTTTTAACCGTCCGTACGGTAATATAAAAGTTAGATATTTTGGTTTAGGGTTATTGACCTTTTTTTCAGCCTCTATAGGAACCCTTATTTCAGGTTAATTTCACAAGCAAAATTTTGTAGGATTTACCCTCCCTGCTGCTCAGCGTCTCTAATCGTAGCGCCATTTTCTCTAACGTGCTCAACCAACTCATTTTTTACGTAGTAAATCCGTTAAACCATTTCCACGTATTACGTTTGTGAATGTTCTACAAGTCTTTCTGCAACTCTATTCAGCGTCGAAGTTGCATCGGGTGGAGATAATCAGCGCTAGATTTACCATTCAGCGGATATATCACATAAACAACGGCCGTCACAGGATGTGCTTATTCATATTATGGTTTGTCAATACCAGTCAGTATTCCTGGTTTGAAATTTTTACTTAACATTACAAAGATTCCAGCGTCACGAACGATCCAGGTGTCGTATACCGCAACAATAAATTTTATTATAAAAAGGTATCTTTTTTGTCTAGATAATCAAAGATTGTTCTTGCTCGTTGATCATTCGTTATAGCATCAAAGTCTTGCCTAATCCTAAATGTTGCCCACACATGAACCTCACCATCGTTGCAAACTCTGTCTGTCTGTCTGTCTGTCTGTCTGTCTGCATGCATGCATGCATGCATGCACGTATGTATGTATGTATGTATGTATGTATGTATTTTTGTATGTATGTATGTATGTATGTATGTATGTATGTATGTATGTATGTATGTATGTATGTATGTATGTATGTATGTATGTATGTATGTATGTATGTATGTATGTATGTATGTATGTATGTATGTATGTATCTCTCTCTCTCCTTCACGGATGCGATTGATTAAAGTCTGATTCGTTGAATCAGTATCAACATCAACCAGAGCTCGTATCAGTATGTCAGAGGTTATTCTCTCAAGATCGAATCTAGCTTTAGAGGGCTTAACCGCAGATAATCTCGTGAATTTCTCCATCATATAATTAAGGCAAATATATATTTACATTAAACTTCTAAACAAGTATATAATGATTCAAGCAAGGAATATTTGTAAGTGGTTGATGATTGGGTCTACAGCTACTTGTAATCTGGCTTGTGTAAATGAATCATGTGGAGGCCACCTGCTGAGTGGGCGACAAGTAAGTCTCGTACCAAAGTCGTGTTTAAAGTGCAACGTTGGAGTCGGGGTTGAAATGCATTTGTGTTTAGAATACAGAGCTTTGAAACGGTATGATAAAAAATGATGGTAATGACTCTCCGATAATAAAAGCTGAAGATTATCTCGCTAGATTTTCACGCTAACACTTTTCTAATAATAATATAATACTTTAGAAAAAAAATATTGCTATGTAAATGGAGCAAGATGAATTTTTAAAGTATCCCGTCACCAAGAATTATGAGTCATCTCGTGCTGGTACAATTAGGAACTGTCGACTACAAAAAACCAGCCGGTTGTGTCAATAATGTTGGTTATCTTTTGCTATGTGCTGAGAAAAATTTCTCTCAAAAATGTGTGTATGAATGTTTCCACGGACTGATCAAGGATGGACTTGTGATTGATGATATTAGCTGCCAAGAACTCGATAATTTTTTGAATAATTTCAAGGCTATTATAGAGTTAGAAATGTAAATTTTAAGGCACTGGCAAACAATAAATCTGCAAGAGCAGTTTTGTCTGCAAATACAGAGACATGGGAAGAAATAGAATTTCAATCGATATGTGCAGCTGCCAAATATTTCTGCATCGTCCCACCTTCGGTACAACGTGTCGCAGATAATATAAGCAGATCAGTACTTTTTAAGAAATACAAAAAGCACAATATTTAAGTCACTTCTGCATTTTACGATGCAGTAGAAAAGAAAATTCAATGAAGGGAAATAACTCTGTCACGTAAAACTTCCTCCAGTGGTGAGATTGAATAGTAACCTCACTTGTATTTTGTAACTACTTCCACTTATAAAGAGAATTATTTTTGGGTTGATTTTTGTGTTTTCAAAATATATTGTCTTTGTTTTGTTTCTGAATTTGTCAGATTTCTTACCCAGCTCCACTTTATCAGGGATAATAGTTCAAACGAAAGAGTAAAACAGACAAGCAATGCTTCTTAGGTGAGCTATTTATGAATTTCCAAAAAATGGTCACCTTATATGCAAGTTCTACAACATATGATAATAGATAAGACTTGTAGAAATTAGCGTTCCACAATCACATGACTGACAAATTTGTTGACGGTTTGAAAATTACATTTATAATAATTGGGGGCTCCATTCTAAGGAAATCTAATTACGTACACCTCTCTACCATGTTGAACAACGTAGTGGATGCTGATTTTGCACTTTCAAGATTTTATTTGGTGGAGGTGTGCATACAGTTTGACAATTAATAGCAAAATGAAGCACCAGAAATAGAAAATGGGAGTGAAGAGTCCTGCACATGTGAAGGTAGTTTTATAAAGGGTGCCATATCGAAGGACATTCAGAAAAAATGTCAGCCAGAAAGGAAAAAGCTTCATGACGGGTACCCCACGAAAGGATAATCAGAAAGAACTGTCAGCCAGATACAAAATAGCTCATTGAACTGAATACTATGCAAGAACCCATGGAACTAAAATACTGGCAAAATGAAGGGACTCTAAGGAACGGCAAAACTGGAAAAATGAAGAGACCCCATGGAACAGCAAATTGCTCATTATTTTTGCTGTCTATTTTTCTTTTAATTTTAAATAAATATTTATTATATAATGAATTCCGGAAATACTCATACGATTATTTCTGCGATTAAAATCTTACATGACAATAGAATATAACTTTTCTGATCAACTAGATCTTGAAAAAAATCAGAAAAATGATTTTGAAATATTACACGAATGCAAATACGACGGAAGATATACACTAGCAGCCGAAAAAAGGTTTATTAAATTACTCCATTAGGTAATGAAACAGTCGATAGTTTATATTGGTGATAATAAAACGTTCGACGATTCGTTTTACTCGAGCAGGCGATTGAGAAAGTCAGATCAGTGTTATCACGTGAATGCGAAACAAAAAGATTGTGTTCGCGTGTAAGACTGTGGAAAAAAATTTATGTACGATTGTTAATACCATGATGATATCATGATTGCTTAAAAGAAAGTGGTGACAAAGTTACCAGTAAAAGTGAAGGTGGTGACAACGTCACTGGTAAAAGTGAAAGTTGTAACGGATTGTAAACACAAGAGCGTGTTTTAACCATTATCCTCCTTGATTATCAGGATTCTAGTCCTTTTCTGATTCTAATTCAAACTTATATTCTGATTATAATAATGTTTATTCTGATCATAATATTTATTGTAATTCTAATTCAGATTCTGATTAAAATTTATTGTGTTTCTGATTATAATATTTTTTTTTATTCTCTTCTGAGTCTGATTCAGATTGTAATATTTATTGTGATTCTGATTCAGACTATGATGTCATTATTTTTAATTTTCTACCGATTGTGATATTTATTTTTATTTTCATTCTAATGTAATATTTATACAAATTCCGATTCTTATTCAAATTTTGATATTTTGCATTTCGGGATATATTCCCGGGCGGTATTTTTCTTTTTACCCCCTAATTATTATTAGAATCTCACAAACAAATTTATCGTCAATTGATTCATCTCTTAAATCGAGAAGGAAGGTGTCCATTCTGGTCTGTAAGTCTGAAATGTGTCCGTGACAACAGCGAATTATAACATCGCAGATAAACTGGATTAACGGGTACTGACAGAAATAAAAATCCAGATGGAACTTCAGGGGGTGAATGAATATATACTATATCCATGTTGTGCCTGCCTGGATATTTTAAGATTTACTTGTTGACTGCAACTTGGTGATATATGACGACCACCACGGTCTGGATCATTGTTTATATTTAAGAATACTCGGAGGAGGGGATATCGCTTTACATTATTCAATGATTTTGGGAAAGTACTAATTGATAATGTCAATGACATATTTCTTGACCTCCTCGACGTTAAATCTGGGATGTTTAAAAGTTGGCAGATGTGCCTCTGACAACAGAGTTGTTGCGGTCGATATTTGTTCAGGAATAATTGTTTATCTGAATATCTAGTGTCATCATCACCCTCAATAATAGACGATTTCATGGAGACTTCGGAGAACTTCGTAATTTGCTCGGAATTTTGATCACGTGGCGGGTGGTCAACTGACCGCAATATCCAATCGACAGCTGGTAGGCAAATAGTCTGGTTCCCTGCTTAGTATGCTCCCTAGTATAGTATAGCGGAGCGAATCGCAGGGAGCATACTAAGCAGGGGACCAGACTAGTGGTCAAAACAAGGCGGACAATTCAGCATTAGCATCAACTGTTCCAACTACTTCAGTTTCGTTTATGGAGTTGAAAAATGCCTATTAAACAGTGATGATGCCACAGATACACAGATATTGACGAAATTTAATATTGGAACCATCCTGTCTTGTTTTCTGGATTTTATAGCCATACGAAAGAGTAGCTATCAGCTGTTTACATCTGGACACGTACATGAGAGTATGGAAACGGTGTCGATGTTAAAAGTTTAATCCTTTTTTATCATAATACCGTATTTCATAAATCGAGTTTCGTTTACCAATAAAAGGAATTTTTCGCATTAATCCGCAGTGTAACAAACCTGGAATATTTTTCGACGGTAAAGCTGCAGAAGTCCCAGGCATTTAGCGGGCATTTCCTAATTTGTTTTAATCTGATACGTCTAAACAACAATGTATGTCATTTTGTTATGTACAGGTGCCTACCAGCGTTTGATTGGCTGGGGTATAAAGTGACTCGGGAGGTTTTTCGGATAATTACGGAGCAACTCGGTTAAATCCGGTATGAAATGGGCTATTACTTGTTGGATTGAGTCACTACCTGTATGATGAAATACGCTTCAGGTGTTCTATTTATCTGATGATTCCTCTCTCATATAATTGCTAATGGGGGATGGGTTTACTCATTTATAAAGCGGCTGAATGTATGGCATAGTTTGTCGTTTATTAGTTTGTGCTCGCGATTAATTTCCTCGAATAATACTTTGATATCATCATCGGTATATGACATCCCGAGTAGTCCATCTTTCCGTATAATTGTAACGGGGATAAATTTACCGTCCGGAGTGATATTATAATTGAAAACAGATATACCACTGTTGGAGTTAATTTTTGGTTACTCTCTACAACTGAAAATTCTTAATTTGGAATGTTTTTCTAAACAAATTCTTGTCTGAGGAATAATCAGCTTGTTGACAGCGCGGTGGTGCTGGTGGTGACACTTCTGGTCATCCTAACAATTATGATCTACGATTGATATGTATGTATTAACGCTGTAGTCAGGCGTAGATATTTCAATGGCTGATGATAATGTTGGCTAATGAATCGTGATGGCGATTTTGGTTTTTTCCCTGTGATAGATATAATTTTTCGTTGGAATTCACTATTGATCTGTTCTATTTGACAACTGCACGCAAGAATACCAATATTTTATCAATTGGGGATTCATCGAGTTTATTTTTGTACGAAAACACTAGGGAGTTATTCGCTTGAAACCATCAGAATGACTTTGATCTAATATTTGATCAGCTGTAATATACTCACAATTGCGCTAGCGATATTTCTTTGACTGGAATTGACGTTTGGAAAGCTAACGTCAAGCTCAGGCTTCTTTGAGCTCGCCGATATCATCGTAGTTGTTGGTGTTTTTTTTATTAGCGACGATTTGTTCTACCAATTCTAGCGACATTATAATTTAAGTCAGTGATCTAAAGATGCCTTGTTGGAGTTGGTGGCAATTTTACCTTGACAGAGTATAGAGGTTGGTTTCCAGTTTGCTTCATAGTAAACCTTAATCATTTCTTCAAATTCCTGACCTGATATTATTCCGTCGTTGAGTCCTGATATCAACTATGATAATGTGGGGTGTGTTTGTGTTTCCGCCGATAGCTACGTTGTATATTCGTGTAATTTATCAGCCGCGCATGTGGATATTTTTGCGATGATATAACTGTTAAAACTGCAACACAAATTCATATTACTGGTGATATTATGTATGTAGATGATAATGATCCGATTATAGTTGATGTTTCAGCGACTACAGCGAATGCGGGGTATACAATTATGTCAGTAACATCAACACATCCACGGTATATTTTTAGTTTTACTGTATACGCATCAATGATATTTTCAGTTGGGTATGCCATAAACATACTTGATAGTATCTGAAACGCTGAACGTCAGTCAATTGGCTCATTATACAAATTGCTAGCACTTTAGGTAAGTAGTTGTTTGGCCATGAATTCAATATTCTAATAATACAACACACGGAGGTCTTTTTCTTCGGGTTCTACCATAAATTTTCCCTTGTTCTTTTGCTCCAAGATCACTATCATATATCCGGAAGATCCGCCTGACGGAGGCATGACTTAATAACGCCGTGAAATCATGGTATATATTCTAATTGTTGTAGTGTCAAATACTGAGAATCTGTATACGCCGGTAATCTTAGCAGTATGTTTGGTGGATTTATTGAGTGGTATTCATACTACATCATTGTTAATCTTTTTATGTCAGAGTTTAATGTCAATTACTGCTGAACTCCCCAAAAACTCATTAATGATTCTATTTGTGTTTCTACGAAAATGTTATAAACGCAGCTATATGAGCAGCATTATTCCGATTTAAATGTGGTCATTCCATCATTGATTGTCATGATGAGTTCTCTCCCATGATTTTTAGAATCGATTCCTTTGAGTTTTTAGTTTTATCGTTTATATCAAACAACACTAAGTTATCTTCGATCGCATCTGTAACTTGCAGAATACTATCTGTCATCGGGATATTGCTTGTCATTAATCGTCTGTGTTGATCCTGAAAAAAGACAACTTCATTTTGGTCAACACCTAAGATTTGCAAACTGATTCTTGACCCAGAGAAGATGTTCCATAAATATCTATCAATGCATATTCACTAATACCTGTTTAAAACGTTGGATGATGAGGTATACTCGTGCATGACTTTATGAGGCGGTGTCAGCGACCTTGACAGAGCGTCTAGCACAACGAGTATTTTACTACCACATATTGGCGGATCAGTTATTGTCTGTATTGGTATTGTTTAATACCAGATGGGAGTGTTCTGAAGTCCAACGACATATTTTAAAGCCTTCGGTGGTACCAGTCCATAAGAATCAAAATTAACAACTCTTCGTGGATCAATCTCAGATGCAGCACAGTGAGTGCCTAGTCTGAACTTCCATCGAAATTAATGTTTCAACACGGTTTGGTTGCTTTGGTGATTGATTACACCTCTGAAGTTTTTGATGTTTAATTTTTAGCAGCATCAAGTAAATCAAACTTGGACAGAGGAAGCATGTTTGGTTAAGTGTCCTGGGCAATCTTAGATCTGAGCCGCTCGAGGATTGACCGTACCATGAATGAGGGGTTCATAGCAGTCTTAGACCTTTCCCTATTTTTTTAAAAGTATTTAGCCCTTGACCTGTTGTTTTCTTTAATGCTATCACAGCGGCAATTCCAACAGCACCAAGTGCAGCTGCTCTTGCAACAGCTGGGGCTGCACTGGCTATAAAAGCAGGCATAGCTGAAAGAAGTGGAAATATACCACCCGTCTTTGATCGTTTGGCGTCATTGAAGTGCCTCAGTTGACGTTCTCTCAGTGATAGTTTATTTAGATCACCCACGATTTGTGCTGATTTTAGCAATAGTTTTTTCCCCAAATTATTTTCAAATGTAGTTTTTTAATCTGACCAGGAATCAGAGTAACACTAGCATGAAGATATGACATTATGCTATCAAGAGCGATTTAATTACTGATCACGATTATCCATTTACACGTTTTTCACTGGAGCATCAATGACTCTTTATTCGTCCTCCAACACTTTCAAGCAACATCATTTTGTTTGAGAGTATATCAGCGATAGCTCTGTAATTAGCAATAGCTCTTCTTGCCACACGAGCTCGAAGTATATATCAACAACAGATTGTCTAAATAAATCCAGGTTTTCCGGCGAAATTTAGTAAATCAGACACACCGTTGTAAAATCTAGTTGAGATATTTGTAGACCATGATCAAAATTTTGATCACATCCCATAGATGTTGTCAAGCGATGTTATGCACTTGCAACATGTTTATCCTCAAAATTCAGTATGTTGTCCTCACCCGGTTATTGATATCCCTTTATTCTCAGCGAAATTTCAGTAACACCAGGTTTGTCAAATTCATTGTGCTGCGTTATTGTGAGTTTACTCGTTCAGTATTTTAGGAAGCAACAAATGTATGTCGCGGAGCATGTGAATAAATCATTAATGTTACTTTGAATACTATCGTCGTCAACCATGATAATATTGATTTACCACTTAATCCATAAAAGAGATCAACCATTTTCTTCAGCGAGTGATGGTATCATTTGCTGGCATCCACAATGAAAGTTTTATCGGTATTTCTTTACCAGCTTTATCACTAAGTGGCCAGATTACATCATCGTCAGTAGCCTTTCTTACAAGTACAGCTGTATGATTGACTCGGAAAAATAACCTTCCTGACATTTCTGCAAAATCCAATGATATGTAACAGTGAAATGGTAAATGAAAATCTTCTAGTCCACCTTTCAACATTGATCTGCGTCCTAAATTAAATTGTCAGCAACAGCTGAAGCTTTCTGTCTGGTCGTCTTATGACATAATGTCCGTTACCATTGATGAATCAGCCGATCTTGAGTAATCCTTGGTATATCTTGCTAGACCAATATTGTCGTGACAATGTCGACGTTTTCCGTCGATGCTATAAGTGGCACTGTTGAACAAAGCCATGACGCTATTATTATCAAAACCACTTTAATATCATCTCCATATTCAGTATAAAATGTTATTAAAATGTCACCTTCTACTTGAATAAATGCTTCATCGGGTAAGAAATATCTACTTAGATCTTGAACTTGTAGTTCAATTCGTCCATGTAGATTTGGTTCTAGTGCGTCATAGGAATAATATTAATAATCCCATGCCGATTCATCTCTATGAGGACTGACGCATCCATGTCAAATGCGTGATCAAATACGCTTGAACATCTTTATTATTATTTCATTATCGTCTAACAGGAAGACCACTTCCTGCTATCAGACTAGCAGTTATATTTGTTCTTTTTTTGATAGGGGTACACAAGCTAACTTGATTTGCAGCTTGATTTATTATTTTACTATCATCAGTTGCTTTGCAATCGCTATTGCTTTTGAGGCTATCCTTCGTATACCCTGAACAACACCGAAGATCGCTTTTATATACTGGTAATCACGAATTTAACACCATGACCATTACAGGTCCACATTGAGCATTGAGTATGATTATGTTATTTTCTTGTCAGTGATCTAATTGCATCAATCATTGCGGTAATCATCAATGATTTCATCGGTGAGGGACCGATAAACATTAATGTAAATGTTACCGCCTGTAAATCTCTGACAAATATCAGCTGATTCATTAGGGAATTATTGCCGGAACGTCTTCCGCCAGTCAGAATTTCTAGTCTATCAACATTGGCAAGGACGTTATTGGGACAAAGTTTTTCAAGGCCACTTCCCCCGGTACGTATACCAGGAGTGGCAATATCACTTCCAGTGGTACCGGAGGCAGGATCTATATTATACAATTTGTTTGTTCCTCTCTTGAGGCTTTGTCTACTTTTTCTTATTTTTATAAGAGTAATTGCTTTCTTGTTTAGCTTCTTTAAGTTGAATCTTCATTTCTTTTCTTTTGTCTCCTTTCTTGTTTTACTTTTCACTGTAAAGTTAAAAATTTCAAAAGTATTAACATCTTCATAACATCCGATCTGCGGTGAATCAAAGCAATACGATATAAATCCCCAAACTCAATTGCTATATTTCATTGTATTAACATATTCGAGTTTTATATACTTATCTCTGTCATCGTATCCAAACACAGGAATATAAACGAATTGGTCTGTGTTTTTAATGGTGGCAATTCTTTCAGGCGTGAATTTATTTGTTATCCTGGTTCTAACGTTTGGTAGAGGTTGTGGCTGAACTTCGGGTTGTTGTTGTTATAGGGTTTAACGCCATTTTTCAGCACACGATACATGGCGATCAGTATTAATGGTGGAGGAAGAACCCTGGAAAACCCGGGGAAAAACCATAGACCCACGAGAAACAACTGGCAGGCTTTCTCACTTACCCACGTTAGCCGAGTCTGGACTCGATCTCACGCAGATAGTGGTGAGAGGGTAATGATCCGTAACGGTCAGAGCTTTAGACCACTTGGCCACTCGGAGCCCAGAACTTCGGGTTGTGATGAAGGAAGTTGCATGGGTGGTGGTATAGTTGCTCGAAGATGGTCAGCAATAACAACAGGTAATGTCTCAAAGAGCTTTTTGTGCTGCCTAAGTTGTCAAAACAATTTTTTTTGTGGGTTGGACAATTGGTTTAAACAAATTATTCTGTTCCTTCTTTAAATCACACCTGAGACTCCTGACGCGCTTGTTGCTTGACAGATTCATGGACGGGGAGATATTACTTAATTACCTCTAATTGCTGTCGAGCTAATTTAGCTGTGTGAGATTCCATGGTTAGAGTTACTATTAATATAATAATGATGTTATTAACCCATACAACAGCAGGAAGGGATCGACCAACACAGAGTCTCTAGGGTTGGTAAACGAGGACGAATAAAAATGTGAAAATACTAGCGTCATAGGATAAAATAACAAAAATTAGCTAACCCTGTTAGAAGTCTCGGTCTGTTAGAAGTCTCGGTTTAGCGTCATTGACCCTGTATTTTCATTTTTGTAAGAAGCTTGATTTTCAAAAATGGATTGATCTATGACGTGGTCTGTTCACCCTCTCTGTTGCTGGATTTATCGAAGGCAAAAATTATTACGATTCCACATTTATAGAAACCGAATAGTACAGAGAAGAATTAAATAGCTTTTGCAAATCTAACGTATGAAGAGGTAACCGGTAAAAATCGAAACTGGAAAATGGACAGCTAATAGATCAAGAAACTTTCTTAATGCTAGAGGTGACAGATCATATAAATCTCTACTGTGACATCACTGATAGTTTAGCTTGCAAAATTAACCTTAAAATGGCTGCATTGCATCAAATGGTGCCATATACTTCAATGGTATTGTATCGTTTAATTTGGGATTAAATTTGTCTATATTGAGTGTTAGTTTGATTATATTCCAGCATTTTGTTTCCGAAACAAAATAATAAATCAGAAAATATTTAAAATGTGTGCTTTTTGAATAATGTTTATACTGGTGTATATGTTTTTGATGCACTTGTTAATTCGAGTATCATTATTAAATTATGTGTTTTTACAGGAGTAGCTTCTTATCGTGCAATCAAATCTTACAGTAATACAATTATATCAGCGATGAAATTAGCATATTAAATGTTTCCACGTTATTACGTGAACATCTGTCTCTTCTTCAGGAGGTGTTATTTCCTTTTAAAATCTGGATTCGCTTGTATCACGAATGTTACTACCAGTGAAAACAATTCCTTTGTTTGAGAATAAACAGATCAATATGAATATCATCTTTACTAACACCTACAGATTTAGTAAAATTTAGTTATCCTTGATTCACAGTGTACTTTCAGTGTTTCGTTTGATTTAATGAATGCTCTGTTGCTATACTCACATCAATATCATTTTTGTCATTTTGGTATCTACATCTCATATTTTTCACGTATAACATTCAATTATGTAAAAGTCAGTTATATTATATAATCCATACGTAGATCATAGATTTGAACTTTATATTTTTATTTACTCATTTTCATCTAAAGTATGTATCATTAATTGTGATTATACCAATTATCTGATCAATTAAATGGAAGATATCATATGCAAAAAGGAAAATAAATCTAAGGATGAATTATTACTAAAAAAGGAACTTCACAAGAAACAAAATTCTCTAGTACAGTTGAACTTGAGCGACAATTTTGAAAACGTTCATGCATTCATAGGGATAAATGTCTTTTCTGGGATATTTAAGCCGATTCATGTAAAGTTTAAGTGTGATTGTTTATCGAGCTAGATGAGCCATATACATTGATTTCAATTGGAATGTCTACAATGTTTCAACCTGAAGTGTGCCAATTTCACTACTAAGTATTCTAGTTGTTTGATATTCGTGTGAAGGACGATCACTTTATGCAGAACTACCAGATTTACTGTAATGTATTTATGACCTGATATTTGCATTATTTTATCTGGATAGACAATGATAAATAGTCAGTATCGCATGACAAATAAGAGACAGGAGCTTGTTGGAGTTATTTTACCAAGTAAAATGGAATGCTGCATAATTGTATGTCACTCTGGAAACCGGCATATATCTACATTATTCCCTAAACAGAGGAGAGTTTATTTAATCCTATTAGTTAACATTTAAAATACGTTTGTGCTAGGGTCTGGTCCACGTTACAGCCCGTCCCACCAGCATAAACCGATACCTAAGTTTTACGTGTAACAAGCCCCTGTTGAGAAGATTGGCAATATTTCTACAGATGCGACCATCTCTTCCCAATGTCTTTGAACAATTGATTCAAAAGATGGTGATCAAAATGTTGATAATAACACTGAAACAAAATGTTCTAGAAGGCGGTGAAAGGACAATTCCCACGGTTACAACCAATCAGTGAAATAAAATACTGCCGAAGAATTTTATTTATTTGGTCTAATCAGAATGACATAAAGGCATATGTTAACATGTCATATCAAAGATATTAAACTGCACACATTATATGTAAATGGTACTAAGTACGTCATAACTATCAATCGCAGGTATACACCACTAGGTCTCAGATCAACACACACTGCGTATTGGATATTATGTATGCCGCGTAAGGTCAAACACTTCTAACAATATAACAAAGTATCTTCATTTTTAAATTTCCTGTCTGTCCCCAGGCGCCATTTACATCTTGAATTATCAGTGTCCACAAGTGTCATTTTCATACTAAATTCCCGTTGCACACTATATGTTTTGGCCAATCACTTCTAACGATGTCTGCGTGTGTTCGAATCTAAGATTCGGCGAATGTGGATATGTGAGAAAGCTTGCCAGTAGCTTCTCATGGGTCGGTGGTTCTTTCCGGTGATTTCCCGGTTTCTTCCTCCACCATTAATACTGGCCGCACTGATTAGCCTATCGTGTGCTAAAAAATGGCGTTAAGCCCAACAACAACAACAACAACAAAATCTAACAATGTCATAATATACCCTCAGTGTTAAATTTCCACTGTGAGACTACACATGATAGACCTATGGACATTTTTAACACAGTAACTCCAGTTGTGCCACATATCGGCTCCATTGTAAACCCAAGTCGTAGTATTAATCTCTCTTGTTCCCCTAGATGGTCCATTTCACTGCATATATGAGCATATCATTCAAGTAACCGATGACCTAGCATTAATTGTAATATTCTTCTCCCAGAATGAGATACGGAGTGGTCTCTTAACGGTATCATCTGCCTTTGTTAGTGGAGTTTACAGGTCTGGAACAATTAAATCTACTGAGCAAGTAAGCAATTCCAAATTGAGGGAACAAATGAACCAGTCATCAATCCCAAAGTGGGATAACGACCAATATCACATTCAGAAAGAAATTAAACAGCGGACCATTAGCTGTAATATCTGCGTACAATTGCTTTTCTTTTTTAATAATTCTTCATGTCCTTTATCAGTTTTTCTCAACTTCTATATAGATTTTGATTGTTGCAAAGACACTAGTTTGATTTAATTTTGCATACAAGGATCATCTTGTACCAACCCAATGCGAGACGGGTCAACTAAAGCAGGTGTTATGGGTATTCGGTTAAACTGATATTCATCTCGAAAATGACAGTGTCCTTTCTTTTCTTTTTTATTTGTATGTGTATGTGTGCTTAATTGTCTAACAAATATGTAGAGATGTTTCGGTACAACATTCTGCGAGCATATAACAACTCATTCTTTGACCTTTCCTTGCGGTATCACATTAAAGTGCCATGCTGATTGGTCCAATGAAATTTCAGAACATATCCACATCTCCTTTAATATCAAATTAAGTGTGGACAGTAGATAATGGAACGGACCAAACAGTGTACTTCAGAAAGTCATATATTATTTGTTGTACTACACGCTTGCAATCCTCTAAATAGAAACTATTGAGCTCTTTCCAAAAGTATAATTAACTACCGCTATAAAAACATAATTACACACTTTTTTGCTTTAAAATATATATTGCATTAGTTATTAAAACAATGATTTATCCCGGAGTCATCAATTCTTTTGCTTGTGTTGCATTTTAAGCGTATCTGTGTCTTTGTTTTCGACAAGTAATTGTTCATCAGGCTGTCTGATTTCACTTTTATTGTGTTATATTTTGCATGCCTCGGGTCAGGTTTATTGTTAAAAATTAAAATATGCGGTGAATGAGATAGGAAGATGATATATGTTTTGTAGACCTTCTATCATCACCCCCTCTCTCTCTCTCAAAATTGCGAGGGGGTTTCTAGAAATTGGAATAGCTTCAATACATACTGAAATACATAGTTTCAATTTGAAAACAAAGAAAATTTAAAAGAGAAAATGGAATTTTCTATAGATTTGTTTAAAATATAAGCTTGTGTTTTCACTTTTCAAACTAGATTTTTGAGTTGAAAGTTAATCAATTAATTTCCACACAGCTGTATTGGCTATAACAAAAATATAGGTCTAAAATCTATTTGATACAGTTTTGCTCTATAGGTTGCGGTGCTCACCTGATTCACTAGTCTAGTACACTAGAATGCTTATATTATGATATGGATTTGTATCATAATCTTCTTCTCATTCCCTGCTATGAGAAGGTATTACGCATCTCTTATGAGCGGGCTCGGTCCATCATTAGAGAGATAGAGAGAAGGAGAAAAAGGGTGTAACAGAGATAATGTAGACACAGCTACATGTTTTTGGTAAAGCTTGGCTAGCGAGAAGGGTACCAAGGATCTGAAATAAGTACAATGAGTTCTCTTGTAATTGGAGCAAGAAGCCGAACTATTTTATTCATATAATTGATATAGAAGATATATAATGCTACATTCCAAAGATATGCTTCACAAAACCTTTATATTGAAAAATACACAGAATGCACTGCAATGGTTTTCTTTTAAGTTTACCAATTGCATATGTTGTAGCTTTCGCATTTTAGAAAGTGTTAAAAATAATAGATCTAAATTAAATTAAAGATTATAAAATAGTTGCGATTAACGCAACAATCATTTTAAAGAAATATATTTTACTTAATTTGGGATAAAGTACTAATTTAGAATAGATTACAAAACATTATTCTTTATTCCTGAAAGATTATTTAAATTTCCAAATCAAATCTAAACATGAAGTCGGTAACCATTTTAATCTTTAAACCATTAGTATAAATACAATAAATATCAATTCTTAAAACAATTGAACAGTCCATTATATTATAATATTTAGAATAAAAAAAGAACTCACAAGAACATTGCTACTAGGAAGGTTACAATCATATAACTTTAGCTTTCAAAGGTACTTATTTTCTAAGAAATTTTAGGACATAAAAAAATGGTCTTACCTGAAATAAGTAAAATGAGTTCTCTTGTAGTTGGAGAAAGAAGCCGAACTGGTCGCTAGCATCTCCCGGGGATTATTTATACTAGATCACGACACCTAGTAACCTTTTATGGTAACAGCTTTTTTGAGGTGAGAAGGGCTAGCACACGTTCGAACTTCATGCTTGCTCTCAACTAGCGAGAACCATGTTTTATCCCATAGAACTATGTATGTTTTTCATTTTTATTTCTGACCTTGGATTTAACCTCCAAGCCAACATACTCATTTGGAAAATATGTCAAGAATTTTTGCCACTGAGTGTAAGCTTAGTGAGTTTATACATGTATAGTTCCGCAAACTTGTACCAGTTATAGAGGCAGATACAAACTGCACTAATTATAAAACAATATCAAAATGAATATAGCTCAATTAAAAAATTTAATATACATATATTTTAATATTTTAATGGAAATTATTCCCAATATAATTTAACGAAAATGAGTCCAAAGAAGAGTAAGGTTTAATACACTTTAGAGAGACTTCTCATGTTATTATTCATACTTAAATTTTACCTCATAACACTTACTCATGTCGCCATTTTTAAATTTGGTTGTGGTAGTCTTTTGACTTTTGAAAAGAACTGTATACAATTGCTGCAGCTAATGTCATTTATTGTGTATCTCTATATTCTTTTTGTAACTCCTGGTACATGTTTTTTTTCTAATTTTTAAAATTTTGTTAATAGATGCAAAATTTGGTTATTATATTTAGTTGAAATAGTGTACGTGCATAGTGTCTAGAAATAGAAGCTTATTTACGTGTTGAAAATTATTAATAATAGAACAATCAGTAAACATGTTTACCAGATTCGGACTTTTTCTCATTGGACAGATCAATCAGGTGATATCATATAAGTTAGTTCATTCCTATTGGATGAGTTTAGTCACATGAATAAGTATTTTGAAATATTACATTTTGACAGAGTCATGATTTCTGATCATCAGATCTGCAAAAATGGAATTAAGCCTTCAAAATGAGATACTACCGCACAATCTTGGGCATATCGAACATTGACCATGTAATCAACTAAGTAGTCAACAGCAGGATCAAACGAGCAATCGGATCCTATGAAGATTTCTTGACCATTTGTTTTTTTAAAAAAAGCGTTAACTGAAGTGGTACGGTCATGTTTCAAGATCATTTGAAGTGGCAAAACCAATATTGAAAGGCACAGTACGAGGGTGAAGAAGAAAAGGCAGACGGAAAAGAGGTAGGAAGACTACATTAATGAGTGGACAGGCATGGGATTTGGAGATTCCCAACGTAGAGACCAGGCAAAGATGGAGAGAATTGGATGCAAAGTCAACTGTGGTGCCTCAACGACCTCTTGGATTAATGGATTTATGACGATGATAATAATGATTATGATGATTCTTGGCATATCAGTACATTTCCAGTTATGAAGTTTATACGGATGTTTTCATTCTTTTGTACCTAAAATATAACTCTCTCGGTATTATTTGGGATTCACTCCATTATACTGTAAATTCCTAACGCATTTTCATTTTTAACTTTGATAATTAAATTATTTTTTGAGTTGTACAAAACTTCCTGGTTTTGCTTCTTTCTGCTACTTTAATTTCTGATTAAAGAGTTGTAACATTTGTTATATACTCGACATCGAATAAAACAATGAAAACTTTGTATTGTATGTATCTGCAGTAGTGTTTAATTTTAACATAGTGGTTATGACAGTTACATCAAGATATCCTCCAAGAACAATAAATTTATAAATCAACAATCTATCAATAATTCTCTGGTTGTATTTTATATTGCTAGTATCATTAACTAGATGCCTAAAACTTAAATGACGCATGAATTAAAATATATGATTGATTGTTTTTTTTTTCTTTATTATTCAGATTCACAAGCAATAGTGCCAAATAATTTGATATGGGTTTCACTTTTAGCGTGTTGGAAATAAATATTCTACGGAATACACTGTA